>LPNX011063344.1:576716-762602 GCA_001517045.1 Pseudotsuga menziesii
TAGAATGGTTCAGCCCTTACATCTGATCAAGTAGGAACACATCCCTCTATCACATCAGAATGGCTACTCAGCTTTTACACTGAGTGTTCCTGGTAACTGACCAGGTGCCTCCAATCCTAGAATGGAAATTGCCCTTACATATGTCCTACTCGACAGAATGGCCAGCACTCATATCTGACATGGAAGGGAGCAACCCTATCACCACGACAGAATGGCTCAACCCTTATATTTGACATACTCATTAGAATGGCTATGGATCTCGGCACTCATATCAGTCATGGAAGGAACCAATCCTCTCACCATGACGGAATGGCTCAGCCCTTACATCTGACCATGGAAGGAACCAATCCTCTCACCATGACGGAATGGCTCAGCCCTTACATCTGACCATGGAAGGAACCAATCCTCTCACCATGTCAGAATGGCTCTGGGTCTCATAACTTTCTCTTGGAAGGAACCTCGATCTGGAGAACACCAAGTCTCTCTCTGAAGTACTCAAACTTCAGCCTAGCCAATGGCTTTGTCAATACATCAGCTATCTGTTCCTCCGTCACAACATATAGGAGCTTCAATGCTCCTCTCTGCGCCATATCCCTAATATAGTGATACATGATCTCGATATGCTTCGACTTGTCATGAAACACTGGATTCTCTGACAACTTCACGCAAATCTGGTTGTCACAATGTATACAAGTAGCATCCAACTGGAGATCAAATATATCAGACAGTAGCTTCCGCAGCCATACTGCCTCACAACTAGCTGAACAAGCTGCGACATACTCTGCTTCAACTGTACTCAGTGCCACACAGGATTACTTCCTGCTAAACCAAGAGATCACACCTGATCCCATACTGAAGCAACATCCTGAAGTACTCTTCCTGTCGATGGCACTGCCTGCCCAATCTAAATCAACATAACCCTCCAGCTTAATCTTCTGATTCGCATCGTACTTGAGCCCATAATCAAATGTACCCCTGCATGCTTTGCAACCATTAGGTGAACCTGTCTCAATGTGTTCACAGCAAAGCAAATATCATATCTCAGGTAAATTAAGGACCCAATCATCTGACAATACATCGTAGCATTAACCGTCTCTGATGAAGCATCACTCAATAGCTTCAAGTTCGATGCCATAGGTGTGGTCATAGCCTTGCAGTCCATCATCCCAAATCTCTTTAGGATCTCTACTGCATACTTCCCTTGTCCAAGGAATATTCCATCCACACTCTGCCACACCTCCATGCCTAGAACAATAGTGCATCGACACATAACAGGAACATCACTAGTCTTTCGCCTTCAACCTTGAAGAAAAGGTTGGAATCCAGTTTACTTTGAGTAAAGCCTAGAGTCATCAGTAATATTCCCATCCTATTGTACCATGTCGAACCTCAAGATATTATGCAGTCACTCCCTCTGAAGCGGAGCATCATACTCCCTCTATCTTCTATACTCTATGCACTAAAACATTCTGTACTGAAGTGACAAGTAGTATCCATCTAGGATCATTGGATACCAAGATCCTCTATTTTCAACTTTTTCAAAAGTTCTTCTCACATCCATCTGTGAGCTTGTCATCCTTTATCAACCTTGTAGCAAAGGTCATGATATTTGTCAAGCTCATCATGTATGTGTTTAAACTCTTACTGGCTGCAAATGTCTCTTCGTAGTCTAGGCCTTCTTTTCGTGAGAAGCCTCGTGCTACGAATCTTGCTTTGTATCCCACGATGTTTCCATCTACTGCATGATGGAACTATGAACTTCTCTTCAAGTCTCAATACTGCACCCAAACATCATTCTTCTTGAACTTTCCCTTTCTTTTTGGTGGCTGGAAGGTTCTGCATCAATGATGTCACTGCACTTGTCATATTATTCTTTGTATTTGAAATGTCGTCACTTGTTCTTCGGAACAAGTCTTCATTCTTCTTTGCTTGTAGGTGATTATGTATGCGATATTTCCTACAAGTCAAATGCATTTATATGGTTAGAACATTTCATAAGGAATATTCATACTGGAAAGTTATTATGCATAAATATGTGATCATGCAACTACTTTAGCCAATACAACATTCATCCATATCTCACTGAAACTTTCTAGATGCCTTCCATATCTACCAGGACAACATTGAGATTGTGCACTAATCCAATATGTTAGCAAAGAGGTTTCATTCTAGATAAATAGCAATGGATAATTTACATAGCACCATGAGCTACTTACTCATCACATGCATATTAGTAGTATACTGTCATTAATGCAAACATCCTATCATGCATAATACAATAACTGAATATAAACAAATGCATAACAAAACAATATCATGAAATGACAATTGAATACTTATCTTTATTTTTTTCGAGGGTAGACTCCTTCTTGAGCCTTCAGCTTCATCGTCTTCTTCATTCATAGTCGCATCGTTTCTTATCCAAATGCTGAGGTGGATAAGGGGTTCTTCAAGAGTTGATTTCTTCATATTCCTCATTGCTTGAGGGATCTTCTTTGGATGGTGAGATCTTGATATTCATTTGCTTCCATCTTTTCTTCTCTTCTTATGAGTCGATCTTCTTCTTCTTCCTAGAGTCTGCTGAAAGTAATCACTTCCTTCTGGAACACATTCCTTGAATGAATGAATTCTACGATCCTAGTAGGCCATTCAAAATGGCCATCACCACTTCTGCATTCTTCACTTCTTCTTTTACCACTTCAAGTTGTTCTTTGATTTGAGAGACTCTTATGACTGCATGGTCTCTTCATTCTGGATCTTCACATCCTTCAACTAGTTTCTTTAGGTCATATTCTGATTTTTGTTCTTCCCTTCAAATAGCTTGAAATTCTGGAACAGCTTTGCTTGCCATAGGTAGTGCTCTATAATGCACATGTGCAAGACTTCTATGCCAAGGTTCATTTGGATTTACTGTGTCATGGATCAAGGCTTGTTCTGGATGGCCCTTCAATTTGTACAAGCCTCCTTCTTGTTCTCCAATCACTACCGCATCATCGATAGTCTTTCCTTGAGTCCCGTCATATGTTTGGAAGCCCCACTATCTATGAGTCAATCATCACTTCCATGAGTAATGTTACCTGTGAGAGCTGATATTAGAACATATTCATCCTCGCTTGAAGAATCTTCACTTTCATATCTGGATCTCTTTCTGGATGGTTGATCATCCTCTGCAGCATGAGCATAATGTCTTATTTGGCCTTGACCAAGTTCTTCTTGTGAAAGGCTTCTAACCTCGTCTCCCTATGAAACTGGAAACTCTATACTCATGTAGGTGTCCAATCCATTTTCTTCAGAGAGATCAAATACTTCTCTGTTTGGAAGTTGTCAACTTCCCCAAGCTTGTCACCAAGCTGATGTGATATATCATGTTGAAATGAGAACCTCAAATGGAAATAGCAAAGGATTAGATCATACCGATTTGAGGTGTCCGTCCTTGTCCCGGAGTTCGCTGATCTAGGATTTGTCACAGAAACCCTAATTTTCAAAACTTAGAATCTTTCAGATCTGATTGGATGAACAGATATATCTCTTCAAATGGAGCTGTCCAATGTACTCCTTTTTTGAAAACAGTGGAGGGAAGCTCTCAGAACAGGAAGCCCTGTTACTGTTTATGTGATATCTCCTAAATTACTGCTCCTATGTGTCTGAAATTTCTCACTGAGGTAACCTCACATGTCCCTGATCCAAAACCGTAGGTTTCATCAGAATTGGTTTCACCATTTGGGATTTATGATCCTTTTCCCAAGGTGACCTGTTACAAGACTGTTTAGAACAGCGAAGTTGTACGGCCTTCCACGTGTCACTGGTTCATCTTCTGAGTCTGATATTTGTACCAAAAAAATTAAAGTCCGTGCCCTTTTTGGAACATCTTCCGAAATTCCATTTGGACCTCTGTAGCCCAAGATATTGTAGATCTCCCCAAGTGTCCTTTTTATGGAAGATTTCTAGAAGAGGATGGAGCCCTAACTTGGAGAGATCATATCTCCCAGAATATAGTGAATATGAGGCTGATTTTTGGACACACTGTTCATCAGGATTTTATATTTGGCCCCTGCAATTTTCAGATTCTGAGACTTCTCCAATATTGGAATATAGCGCCTGTACCAAAACTTAGCAATTTTAGTATTTAGGGTTTCTCCTAGCTCAAGGTCAAACTAGGGTTTGACTTTCCTGGAGTTTCACCCAACCAAATTTCTTGATCCAGGTCTCTAAACTTCGGTTTTTATGAGGAGAACAATCCTATGATGGTTCACTCAAAAATTCCTCTTCTGAAGAAATCCCTAATTTCCACATCGAAACTGAAAATGCTTGAAATTGAGTTCCGCATCGACAGAAAAATGCACCCTTCAATGGAGAGTCATCCTAGCATACTTTTGCTGAAAATTTGTGGAGGAAGATCCACAAACTAGGAAGCCCTAGTTCCTGTAGCTGCACAATGTCTTCTTCTCAGGTTAGCTCTGATACCATGTTAGTTTTTCAACAAATAAGCTAGCATTATGATCTAAGGATCTTTTCACTGAGAGAATAACAAGCACAGCAGTAAAACATAAGCACATCACAAGAGACAAGAGACACAAAGAGTTTTTCCTCGGGGAAACCATAAAGGAGAAAACCCTGCAACTTCCTTAGAGATAAAATCAGCACCAAAATAGTAAGAGATCTCCCAACAGCAGTGGCCTTCTATTCCCAGTATATTTCCTCCTCCACAAGTGCGCCTCACTTAAGAGAGTGAATGATGTGTATGATAAATAGAGAGTCTCACTCTCTATTTATATTCTTCCGTTCACTTGAAGTGCACTTAATCATGTAGGCTCAACTTACAATTACTTACTCGATCCTACACCTTAATTAGTGTATAATAACCCAAGTGCCCCGAAACTATGGGGACTTACCTAATGACTTGATATGACTTGATTAAATTATTAATCCTCCCGATCGGAACATCGGGGCATGACCACATGACTCAAATACATAATAGAAACATCCCGGAATAAACATCGGGTTACAATACATAAGATACATAGAAGAATACATTCCGAAGTTACATATACATCAACATATATATCATGATAATCATTGTAGATGGAGTTAAGGATAGATCTTGGTGAACTTTCTAACTTTCTTTTTTCGATGGAGATTTAAGTTTCTACTGAGTTGTACCCAGAAATGTTACTTTTCCAATGAAGGTCTGATATATTGTAAACAATGTAGCTCTTATTTAAAATATCGATTTATCCATTGGTGTATTATCTCTCGTATGTTCTTTTATTTTTATCTAGCTATCATTGACATTTGATATTTGTTTTATGCTTGTTGTGCTTTTAATCTGGATCGTTGACGGAGAAAACTCATATGGGACTTGTTTCTTTTTCATTCACTATCATGGATGACTATTATTTACTTTACATTTATTGCGAGACTCAATATGGACCGTCACCAAGATGCAAATTTTTGGGTGCACGCATGGGAAACAACATGTCAACAGCTTGGATCATTTGACTAATTAAGAGCCAATGGTTCCAATTTGATCAGATTTTTTTTTTACAAAAATGATTAGCATGGATCGTTGGGTGGGATTTTAAGATTTGTTTCCATGGATGCACAGGGTTGCATGGAACTTTTTTGGAAATTAGTCAGCCCATTTTTTTAGTGTCACCAAGGCTCAAATTATGTATTATTCAACAATGAATGATTTACCTAATACGCTATTGCAAAAGAATAGAAAATGGAGCATAGAGAAGAGAAGAGAGGAGGAACGAGAAAGGGAAGAGTAGGCAGATCAGCCAATACCAAATATCTGTAAAAAATTTCTGAATTTGAATTTTGGTTGATAAATTGTAAACCCTTATTGAGGCTGAGACTATGGGGGGAATTTTCAAGTTTTTTGTGAACCAAGAGTTCCTCTCAAACTCTATAATTTCCACATAATCTGCCATTTTTTGAGCATATTTTAATAGTTTAATGATAAAAAAAATTTGTGTGTGTTTGGAATAGTGTTTGAAATTGTTTCTTGAAAGAGTCTTTGAGTTTTTTTATTGTAGTCTTGTAGTGTTTTCTGTGTTGTAGAACCGTGCGGGGATGCACCACAAAGTCACTTCTAAACTCACACTCAAATAGACAAAAATTTTAGATTCTCAAATTTTCACTTTAAATTTTGGATTAGAGATGACACTTAATTTTTTGTGTGTCACCATTGCAAAAATTAACGGTGATGTTTAATTTTGTGATTGTCTGATATTGAAAAATTCAATGGTGAGAATTAATTCTCTATAGTCACCATTGCAAAAATTAGCAGTGATGATGTTCGTTTATGACTGTCACAATTAATGAAACTTTGGTGACTATCCTTGAAGGTTTGTAACAATGTTTTTTTAAATTTGAATCAAAATGGTGATGGTCCTTTCTCATGCCTCACCAATGAGGTTATGATGACTTTCATTAAAGATATGTCACTGATGTTCTTTGTCATTGGAAATGGTCACTAACCACAATTGGTTGCGGACATTGCACATCTCGATATCTCCTTTCTCTTGGTTGTGTCTGCTTTAGCGATGTTCTCTTTTTGGTGACAGAGGCCATTTAAACTATCACAAATAAGCTTAGGGTGACGAACATTGAAGCTACATCATTTTTTTCCTCTGGAATTGATGATGGTCTCTTACCATCACGATTGATGCTTATTGTTGCATGATTAACGTATCTCCATATCTCCTTCACTTTTGGCTATGATTCCTTTGGTGACGTTAAAGTTTTTGGTGACAGAGTCCATTTTAACAGTCACCAATGGTGATGGTCATTAAATATATGACCCTATTATCCTAAAGAATTGGTCATGGTCTCTAGCCATCATGATCACTGCTTATTGGTGACGGGATTAGCATGTCTACATATCTCTTTTCTTTTTGCTACGTTTCCTTTGGCAACGTTTGGTTTTTTGGTGATAGAATCCATTTTAACCATCACCAATGAGATTATGGTTAGAGTCATTAAACCTATGGAACTATTTTCCTTTGTAATTTGTGACAGTCTCTATCCATCACAATCGATGCTTATTGTTGACAGACTTAGCACGTCTCCATATCGCCTTTACTTTTCGCTACACTGCCTTTGGAGATGTTCGAGTTTTGGTGATGAAGTCCCTTTTGACTGTCACAAATGAGGTTATGGTAAAGTTTTTTTCACCCATCACTATAACCCTTTTTTCTTGAGTGTGGACCATTTGTGATTGAAAATTCAATGACAAGACTCGTGGTGGATCTTTGGCGACTGCGTCAACCTTTGCAAACTATAATATTTTATAGGTATTTTATAGTTATTTTTTTGGGATTAATTGTGCATTATAATGGAATTGGATTAATTTTAATGCCAAAAGTTGTATTTGTTGGTTATTTGAAGAGGTTATATAGATTTGGTATCCATTGTATATTTAAAAATATATAAAAGTAAAAGTTTGTTAGATTCAACTTTAGTTGTATTTTGTTATTATACGTATGTATGTAAATGGTATTTAGTTGCACTCGGGGAGAGTCCTTACATTTGGTATCAAAGCATGGTTCAAATGCTCAAACCTTAGGGATCATAATCCAAGTAATGAGTTCGACCTTAGTCTATTGATTAAATTAAATGCATTTTAGTAACATTGTTATTTGATTGAATCTGCTAATCAATATATCATTAAAGGAAATGCAAAGTTATATCATAAACTAACAAGTGGTTCCTTGTTTGTATTATGGTTTAATGATTGTAAAACTATGGATTATTACTATCAATATATGTACCATTGGTCAAACCATCCAAGATTGTTCCAAAATTCTAAAATTCCATATATTGATATATTTTTCCTTGTGTTGGTTGCTTTAATGTATCGACATGCTATGTGATGTAGAAGAAGGATAATTAGATCTGAAGTTAAGTCGGTTTTGTGTTGTTGTGTTTATTCCATTAATATAGGTATATGTTGTTTACATTGCTAGATATGAGTATGTCTATTGTTCTAATCTTATATAGAAGGTTATAATTATTGCTAACCCATTTAAAAAGATAACCATGTATTTTAATCGATTGGAAGACCAATTTAAGTTCACCCATTTTGTTCTTATAATAGGTTGAATGTTTAGAAAATATAGATATTTTCACATGTCGATCAAATTTTAAAGAATTCTATGGATTTAGTCTCTATAGATATGGATGGTTGAATATTGAGGATTTGAAGTTTGTTTTAACTTTAATAGAATCAGTATATAACCTAGCTAGTACCATAAAGGAACAAACGTTGGTTGAACCCTAGATTTATATACATGTGCACTATCTCATTTTCAAAGCATGAGTTCGAGGTTCAATATTAAGAATAATATCTCGATGGTTTCTCAATCTTAAAGGATGTATAGATAGATCGATTTAACGATATACATCTACGTTACTCAACTCAAGAGATACAGAATAATACATGCAGGTTGATTTGTGTTTAGGGATTTACTATTCGGTTGAACATATATGAATACCAAAGGAGTGATGTCGATTTTTGACATATGCAATTTCCATTCAATTTATAGATGTGAATATAAGATGTAGAATTCTAATGTATAGATAAGCCAAGCACAAGCTATTGAATTACATGTAGAAATAAAGGGGGATCGATGGACCCGCCTATAAAAAAAATTGCAAGGTTGACATAGGGATAAAAGCCATGTGTTGGGAAGGGCATGCAGATCGAATACATGAGCCCATTATTCATGCACTAAATATATTTAAATCTTAAACTCTAAGATCAAATCCACTAAATATATTAGATCTTGAACTATGTGATCGAATTCTAGAGTGTTGTCGTTAACTTATTGTTAACTAGCATAGATCCATTTTAAACCTGGATCTATCAAGCACCGAGAGGGATCCAATTTCTTGAGGTGTACATTTTTTTGTCATTTGGGTTCCTCTCAGTACTTGATGGATCTAGGTTTCAAATGGATCTATGATAGTTTAATTTTTTTTTAAGTTGATATGTAATTTATATTTTTTATTTATGTCGGTTAGCATAACATGATAGGATCCTTCCCATACTAGGTTGGAGAGCACCTCGCTTCTCTCAGTGCAATTATGATTTATCTCTTACATATCATACTCTCGAGCATTGTTGATACAACTTGAAGGCTATTCAATGAAATTATATTTTTCAGTAAACTAAATCTCTAAAGTGGAACATAGCCTTTCCTTTTTGTTCCTTTCAAAACCATTTATACATAAATGTAATACCCCTCATTTCCAACCCCGCTATGAAGGGGATCCAACCCTGCTATGATGGGGATCCAAGCCCACTGCCCTTGTTTTGTATATAATATTTAGGAAGTGGAATGGGTGGCCTCCATGATGAAGATTCGACCCCCCCTTTTCCATTGTATTATATAATTTTCTATGCAATAGAATGGGTTAGTCTCTATGAGGGAGAACGGAGCCCACATACCATTAAACCTTCCTTGATTTACTACAACAACAATAACATCACCCTAGGTTTCTTATTATAGGGAATGGAGGGCGTGCTCCTCTTGGAGAAATCAACCCAGTTGTGTATTGCTGCAATTTCAAAAACACCCAACTAATATTTTGTGTATGTAAGTGGTATGGGAAAATTCCAAAAGGATTGTATTGAATTTCTCATGCATGGGGTGTAAGAGACATTTGTTCTCTCCAAGTATATCTACGTTGAATTGTTTGTTGGGTTAGTTTTTATATTCCAAGAGTAAATTATCTTTATAGGTGTTCTTTCTATCATAAAACTTTGAAGAGCAAGTGATTTGTTGTAGTTAGTTTTGTTTTCATTGATTTTCTCAATAGTGGAGCATACTGCCTATGTGTTGCAATCAGTGTAAGCCATTTTCTTCATTTGTTCAAAGACAAATGCAACTTTAATTAATTGGATTTTGAAGTGGAGTTACAATTGTTAGTTGTTAAGAGTGTGCTCCATTGAATTGGAATCGAGGCTCTATATAACTCCTTTTGTTTTAGAAGTTGAGACTTGATAACAAAGATTTAAGACTTAGAGGACGAAATTTCCCTCGTCTTTAATATATAGAAAGCTAATTATAGGTATCTTCAAATTAATCATTTCTATTTTAATATTTGAACAATACGATCTTGTTGATAACTCCGGTTTATTTTCTTATCAAAAGCACACTTCTTGAGAATACTATTGTCGTAATTAAGTGATTGCTAGAGAATCCCAAACAAAAGACGTGTAACATCCCAGTTGTGTTAAGCAAATATGTAAAAGTTTTCTTTTTATTTTTACCCTAGTGGATTTGTTTCGCAACTCATGTGTGAGAATTGTGTTCAAAGGTTAATAAACACACTTGGCCTATGGTTGGGTGGAATGTTGCAACCATGCATTTAGTTGTTGGGATAATCCTTGTCCATATAAGTATTTTATTTATGTTGACTCCTTTCTCTTTGATTATGTAATTTTGTTTAATCATGTCTGAAATGATTTCAAGTGTCCATCTATTATGATAATGCATATTTACAATTATATGATCAAATAATGATGAAATGGATATTCAATAAAGGGATGTATTGCATTATGAAGAAAAATAAGTAGTTCCATAATTTAATGATAAAAAAATATTTAGAGCAGAGTAGTGTATTATGCAATGTTTTGTTACTTGAATGTTTCAAGATTTTAATAAACAGTTTCCATTTGTTGTACAATAACTAATGGTTGTTTAGATTATGAATTTGTTGCTAAAGATGAGCATATATGTGAGCATTACATAAAGTGTGAATGTAATAACATGGAAAATACTGTATGTATGTATCATAAATCACTGCATTAGTTAGGATTTATGTGAACTAACAATTGTAAGGAACAATTTTTTTATTACAAGTATGCAACATTTATCATACCTACGTCTTATTCATATTAAAAGCATTGGCATGTCATTCCTAGAAAGACAGATTATGCCGTAACAATACCTTACACATGTCCATGACATCTATTTATACACCTGCATGTTAGAAAAATGCTTGATATTTCCCGTAATATATCCGAATGATTATGGTTGTGTAATTACTCCTTATGTTTAAAGGTAAATTCTATATTAAGATAAAGAATTTGTTAAACATGTAACATGACATCTTATTCTGGTAAATATTACTGCACTTGTGTATGTTGTGTAACCAGGAATAGGGTATGGTTCTAGCATCCCCTTGATGCAAGAAGGTTATTGCATAGATAACAAAGTTTGAATGGAGTTTAAGGAATGGGTTACGCTTGTAAAAGGTTGAATATTAGGACCCAGAATTAGTGAAGATCGACTAATGCTCTGGTTGTGAAGAAGATTCATGTGATTAGTTAGATTGTTAGAATATTAAAACTTATGATAATGAATTGATGGTGTCTTGAAACAATAAATTAAATTATTGAATGCTCTAGATGGAGAATGAGTATGATTTAATGTCTTAACCCATAAGTAGAGGATTACTTTTTTTCAAACAAGTCTAATGATATATATTTCGGATTATGTTTCTCCTTGTCTTGGAAAGAGTAAAGCAAAAATTATACCTTAACTCGCTAATCTTGGTAACGTGTATGTTGCAAGTCGTATGAGAGCTCAGGTTGCAGCACTTAGACCTATTTGGAATGAAAATAAATAAGAAGATACAAATTTCATGAACTAACAATTGAGTTCGTTGCAAATAACAAAAATAAAAAAATTAAATATCAGATAAGTCTTTCCCTCCCTCACCTTCAGTCATTTATATTTTTAAAGGATGAACTATAGGTGTATATCTGATCTCTTGTTTTTGTCACAAATGTGGAGGTGAATATGACAATTTGGGATGTAGATTAAAGCAAGTTCCACCAAGAAAGAAACCATTATTTATTATGTCGCTTTCTCCTTGTCATTCATGTTGCATGATAAACGTACTATAATTTTGAAAATTGTATAGTATAATTTTGAAAATTGTATAGTAAGAGATGCATAGAACATTGATTATGAAGATGAACTAACCTTGATGGGATAAAGTAATTGATGGGATAGAGAAATCCAAGTCCCTTCAAGAAACCTATGGATGAATAGTAATTACACTCAAATTAGATTTGATGGTTTAGTCATCTTAAACAAGATAAATGCTATTTTCTTGTTTTGAGTAGAGATAAATTTTTATTAGCAAAATTTTTGTTTGTTTGTAAGCATTAATGGGAGAGGGTCTTAGAATACAGATAGATGCACAGTGCATAGATTCCTTACCATACATGTTTATGAACTATTAAATAGTGTGCATATCTTTTTGAACTTGGATGCATGCGAGGAAGCTCCTCATAGCTAGCCATAGATACCAATGTTTCCATACAACCAATGAACTGAATATTAAATTCCATGTGTTGGAGGAATTGGTTCTGATAGATGTTATTTTTGCTACTCCTTGGAGTCCGAAAGGATGTAATCCACTAACGCCACATGGACTAAGTTTAATAGTATGTGAATAAGTTTAATTATTAGGAAATTAGATTTCATGTATATTACTCAAGGAATGAACGACGCAAATGGATGCATGGTGATCTTATAAAATGGGTTGATTGTACTAAATGCCTTGCTATTTAAATATGAAGATTTGGTTTATATTATGTCACTATACTATGGATTGACTATATTAATATGTAGCGGTATTATAATTGGGTATGGCTAGTTCAAAACAGAGTTCAAGAGAAAAAATAATATTGTTTTTATTACAATGAATTGTACAGGTACATATACATTAATGGATCAATTTCTAGATCCTACAATCAAGCTGCCGATTCTATAGTTACGCTGTAGATTCTATAATCAAGCTGCATATCCTAAAAGGATAGGAAACAATCATCTACAATATAGGAAAGAATCATATAGAGAGTAGGAAAGAATCAGTAACAATGGGAAAGAATCATTCCATATCGTAACATTCCCCCTCAAGTTGGTGCATAGATGTTACACATGCCCAACTTGCCCAAAAAATTTGAGAACACTCGAATTGAAACTGCTTTGGTGAGATTATCAGCCAACTGATCCTTTGATCGAATCTTAGGAAACTCCACGATCTCCTGATCCAAATTCTCCTTAATGAATAATCTATCTACCTACACATGTTTTGTTCGATCATGTTGAACCGGATTATGAGAAATATCACATGCTGATTTATTATCACAATACAGTCGAATTGGTTACCTAGGTAGATAGCCCAAATCTCTAAGGATAATTCTTAGCCACAATGCTTCACATACTCCAAGTGCCATACCTCTAAATTCAGCCTCTGCACTTGATCGGGAAACAACATTCTGGTTTTTGCTTCTCCATGTAACAAGGTTACCAACTACAAAGGTGAAATAAGCTGAAGTAGAATGCTTCTCATCGACTGATCCAACCCATTCAGCATTAGTATATGCATCCACGCTTTGACAATCTTCAGTTTTAGTGAATACAATTCTTTTTCAAGGAGCATATTTCAGATACCTCAGAATGCACATAACTACATTCATGTGTTTCTCACTGGGATTATGCATAAACTGGCTAACAATACTCAAGGCATAGGCAAGATCCAGCCTTGTGTGTGCTAAGTACATCAATATTCCTACGAGTCTTTGGCATCTCCCCTTATCAATTGGTACCTGATCAGACTCAACACATAACTTCAATCCTTCTTCCATTGATGTATCAGTGGGTTGACATGCGGACATACCAGTTTCCTATAACAAGTCTAAGACATATTTCCTTTGAGATAGAAAAATCCCTTTATCAGATCGAGACACTTCGATCCTAAGGAAATATTTCAAGGGGTCAAGGTCTTTCATTTCAAATTCTCTAGACAAGTAATCCTATATATCCTTCCTTTCTTCGGGATCATTTCATGTAACCACCATGTCATCCACATATACAATAAGTGCAGTTATCTCACCCTGTTGTTTCTTCAAAAATAAAGTGTGGTCTAAGTTGGTCTGACAGTAATGAAAGGCTTTCATAGATTTTGTGAACCTTCCAAACCATGCTCTCGAAGACTGTTTCAACCCATACAATGACTTCTTTAATATGCACACCTTCTGACTATGAGTTTTTGGTATCATGCATCCTCGTGGGAGTTCCATGTAAACTTCTTCGGACAACTCGTCATGTAGAAAGGTGTTCTTCACATATAAATGTTGTAATGGCCAACCCAAGTTCACAGCAAGAGACAACAAGACTTGTACTATATTTATTTTAGCTACAGGTGCAAAGGTCTCTATATAATCGATCCCATAGGTTTGGGTGTATCCTTTTTCCACCAATCTCTTCTTAAAGCATTCAATTGCATCATCTGCTTTGTACTTCATAGTATAAACCCACCAACATCCGACCGGTTTCTTTCCTAGTGAATAGTCAACAAGTTCCCAGGTTTTATTCTTCTGCAAGGATTTGAACTCCTCATTCATAGTGGCTTTCCACTTTGGGTCAGCTAAGGCTTGCTGCTCATTGTTAGGAATAGATACAGTAGATAACTAATTTACAAATGACTGATTTGATTCTGACCAATGATGGTTAGACACATAATGACTCATGGGGTATTTAACGTTACTAGAAATGTCGGGCTCATATCTGGGTTTAGGAATACCTCTAGTGTGACATTATGGTAGATGTCTTCTATATGGTTCAGGATCATCCTCAGCAAGCGATTGGTTTTGTGTATCAGGTTCCTGTGGTGTGAGAGATTCAGATAGAGGTGGAGCCACAACTTCAGTTTTTGGGTGTTCATCACTACCTGGATCCAAAGTCAAACCGCCCACTTCTTGATTCAGCACATCAGAGAGTTCCCCTACTTCTGGGATGTGAACAACCACATATTCAGAGATGTCATCATCATAGTCTAGAGTCTGAATTTCCTTCTGGTACTCCCCCTGAAGTTTAGGCTCAGAGGAAAAATACATCGAGTATTCATGAAAAGTTACATATAATGTAATAAACATTCGTTGGATTGGAGGATGATAGCATCGGTACCCCTTTTGATAAGCAACATATCCGAGAGAGACACATCGCAGCCCTCAAGGAGACAACTTGTTGCACTAATGCTTATGGAAGTGTACAAAAGCTACACAACCAAAGATGTGAGGAGATAAATTTGGGATGGCTGGAGCAACAACTGCTTCAGCGAGAGCCTGTGATGGTGTCTAGAAATTAATAGTGCTGGAGGGTACCCGGTTGATCAAATATGATCCATACTGTAAGTGCTTCTCCCCAATAGGATAACGGCATATGGGATTCTATCAATGAACATGAATAACCTCCAACAAGTGGCAGTTTTTTCTCTCAGCCACCCCGTTCTGCTAAGATGTATTGGGACAAGTAGTTTGATGAATAGTTCTGTGTGCTTTCAGATGCTGCTGAAGTTTAGAACTCAAATATTCACCTCCATTGTCACTATGGAGAACCTAAACCTGTGCATTGTACTGAGTATGAACCATTTTATAAAACATTTGAAATAACAAATTCACTTCACTTTTAGACTTCATCAAGCACACCCAAGTCATCCTAGCTATACACCATTAAATCTTGATACAACTTGTCAGAACTCTTTCACACTAAGTCCAAGTAATACAACTTCCCTCGCCTAACACCACAACCAATCATTTGCCTCATTCGGATGTCCTTAAACACACAAAAATCAAGCCAAAAAATTACAATACAAAGTAAGGTAGTGGTGATTTGGGAAACTGACAACAGATTATAATCCAAAGATGGAACAACTAAAATAGAATCTAGATTTAAAGTATCAGTGAGAGGTAATGACCCTTCTCCAATAATTGGGGTCGAAGAGCCATTGGCAGTGGAAACAATTTTTTGTGCGGATGGTTTAAGAGGTGAGACCTAT
Organism: Pseudotsuga menziesii; assembly: GCA_001517045.1. NCBI lineage: Eukaryota > Viridiplantae > Streptophyta > Pinopsida > Pinales > Pinaceae > Pseudotsuga > Pseudotsuga menziesii. The sequence continues at coordinate 592,584 of LPNX011063344.1, forward strand.
CTAGAATCAAATGTCATATGATTTGTAGCACTGGAATCAATTATCCATGCACTATTAGAAACAAGTGTAGAAATATTTAAAACCTTACCACCATTACTTGCCACTGCTGCTAATGCCGAGATCTGACCAGCAACACCATCTGTTGTCTTTCTTTCGATAACTGCAACACTAGAGGTCCTCTTTGAATTCTTCTTTCGTGAATCATGGCTATGATCCCACCATTTTGGATACCCCAGAAGTTCAAAGCCGTGGCTCTTGGTATGACTAGTTTGATTGCAATGAGTGAATTTGTAGGTGGATTTATTAGCACCATCAGTGTTCTTAGGCTGGCTTTGGGAAGATTGGTTCTAATTAGACCGGTTTCGAGTCACCATGGCTAAAGCTTCAGATTTTTCTGGTTCTCCATTCATCATTGTGAGTTGAATAGATTCACGATGGACCAAAGCATAACATGCTTCCAATTCGGGGATAGGATCCTTTCTCAAAATTTCACCATGGATTTGTTTGAATTCACCATCTAATCCAGCAAGAAAAATATGCACCCTTTGTCGTTGAACTATTTTTTGTTAAGATTCAACATCATTCTCACTCTCTATAATCACCTTATCGTGAGGATCCAACTCACAAAATGTCTCAGTTAATTCTCCATGATACACCGAGAGTGTTCTGCTATTCTGTTTCACAGAGAAGGCCCTCTGATTCAATACAAACACTTGCAATTCATCTACTCCATCATAAAAAGATTTAGAAAGAGCTTTCCAAATATCTCGAGTGGTGGGTAAGCGACTATATCGCTTCATGATTTTTGGGGACATAGACATCAACAACCATCTCTTAACCTTTTGATTGTCTGCATACCACTTCTCATATCCATCATCCTTCTCGGTAGGTGGCTATGAATTACCACGAATGAAAGAGAGTTTCTCCTTCTCAGCAATATGCATCTCCATGATTTGAGACCACAAATCATAGTTTGTTTCATCGAGTACAATCCCTGCATTGAACGATGAACCTTTAGATTGAATAATAATGGGAGTATATTTGTTCCCAAATGTTTTAGAATCTGAGTCAGCCATGGTTCAATGGAGAGTACTAACGATTTAATGTTATTGGCTCTGATACCAAGTTCAAAACAGAGTTCAAGAGAAAAAAATAATTTTGTTTTTATTACAGTGAATTGTACAGGTACATATACATTAATAAATCAATTTCCAGATCCTACAATCAAGCTTCCGATCCTACAGTCAGGCTGCAGATCCTATAATCAAGCTGCATATCCTAAAAGGATAGGAAACAGTCATCTACATGATAGGAAAGAATCATAGAGAGAGTAGGAAAGAATTAGTAACAATGGGAAAGAATCAGTCCATATTGCAACACACTATACTACTTTAAACAATATGGGTTGCAAAGAAACAAGTCTCTGTCCTTAAAATTAACAATTTGTAAATAGTTGGTTTAATAGATTTAAAATTAACTATTTGCAATTCTTTAATTTGATATCTTTCATGCAGAAATATCCAACTACAAATACAGTGATATCAAAAGTAAGACAACTCAACAAAATACTTTCTATTTTTTCCAATAAGTTGTTCAAAACTCTGTTGGTTTAATAGCTTTAAAATTAGCTATTTGCAAATATTTAATTTGATAGCTTTGATGTAGAAATATCCAACTACAAATCCAATAATATCAAAAGTAAGACAACTGAACAAAATACTCTCTAGTTTTTCCAATAAGTTAGTCAAAACTCTAATTTGAATTTTCAATTGTTTTGCATAATTTTTGTATAGTTTCCAAAACCAAGTATGTATTGCCTAAAAGTTCAATGAGAGTTCATTGATATGTGTAGCAATGTTTTTGAGTTAATTTGCGTCAAATCCAAGTTTGTAGTCAACTTACTCGAGTAAGTTTCACAAAGAAATATATGTAAAAAACTTGGTTTTGTATGAGCCCAAGTACAATTGGCATTCTGCAATCAAGGGTATGGATCTTGCAAAGGTAAGTGCATAGTGAAAAATAGCATCTATGTGAAAGCAAATTAAAAATAATTTATGTTATATTAATATTTTTAAACATGTATATATCTTAAATTAATTACATTATTAATTGAACATTCACAGATATAATCATGGCTTTCATTGATGTTTTCTTGAAGAAGCTGTGGCAATGTGGCATTAACATTCCTAGACAGGGAAGGACGTGGTTGCAATTGTTGGAAAGGGAACTATTGTGATTTTTGGATTTGGTGTTCTTATGTTGTTTCGGCAGCTTGCTCATTATGGTCTTTCTAAAAGAGAGTTCATGCCACATAGATCATCAAATCCACACGAAAGTGTCTCTAATGAAATAAAGTTGCTTAATTACAGCAACTATCAGCAACAACCAACTCACCAAAACATCGATGACATAGCCTCTAATATTTTAATTCTTGGACAAAATCCTCAGACTGAAAATGAGCATATTTTCTTGCTCGAAGCTAAAATTGATCACTTGCTTGCGGGACAAGAAGAAGTAAAAGCTGCTATTATTTTAGCAAGTGAAAAATTAGAAAAAAGACTAGATGTCCTAGGAAAAATGATGACCATAACACAAAATGTAAATAGTAAAAATATCCCCATAAGACAAACTGCATTAGAGCTTGCAGCTAAAGGCCATAAAGTCAAACATGAAAGAAGATACTCTTTTGGAATGATGAGTATCCAAGAAGATGACCAAAGACCAAAATTCCTTTTTGGTTAAGAAATAGAAGAGCTTCATGAGTTAAGAAATATGGTCTCCCAATTCAAAAAAATTCCAAATGCCCACCCAGATAAATATTTATCAGCATTCAAAATCCCAAAAAGAGAAAATATTGGATCCTCAAATCCATACGACCAAAGTCATACTAATCCTCAGATAACAGGTCCTACCCCTCCTTTTGATACTGAAATGTCATATCTTCCTAACACTTCTCCTTCGTCAGTACCTTGTTCGCTTAGTTTTGGGATAAATGGGATGAATAATTTAATCTCCCAAATTCTTGATCAACCTGTGTTGAACATACAATGTCAGTCCTGTGCCCAAATTAGATCTGACATCTAGCTTCTATAAAATTGGGTCTCGTACAAAAGAACACATGACAATACAATAACTGGCCAACAACTAGAACTCTAGCCGGTTGCCGTATTTTCAGGGCTAGCCTCAAAATGGTGGCGCTCGATTCCCCAAGAATCCAGAGAAGAAATGTTCAATGCAGAAGACGCGGACCAACAAATTCTTACTGCCCTTGGTAAATAATTATATGGTCCCAATGAAAATGAAGATTATAAACATCTTGCATCTTTATTTATGTGAGCCAAAATCTATGACCTAAATAAGAGTGAAGAATATTTTTGCTATATCCAAAAATTGTTGATTTCTTTTGGAAATGCTGATAAGCCCGCATATATGAAACATTACTTGAGAAGCTTTCCTAGCCATGTTTCTAATGCTGTTGAACAACATCTTAAAGATAAAAACATCCCTCTACTAGGTCTTTCCCTTGCCCAATTGCATGGATTCATCATGGAAACTTGGCAAGAACATTGTCTGGAGAAAAGAGTGGCTAAATATTTCAAGCGACACTCTTCAATGTTTTCCCCAGGTTTTTGTAAAGATGTTGCAAAAATTATAGATTGGGGGTGTGGCGCCCACAACTAAGAACACTTCAGGAATGAATCATGTAGTTGTAAGAAGAAGCAACAGCCCAAATATACTAGTGCGCCTAGATTTCATCGAGACAAAGGCTATAAGCATAAAAAGGACAAAAGATTTCAAAAGAAAGCCTACTTTAAGAAGATATATGAACCTGCAGATAAAGAAAAATGTTTCATCTGTGGTGAGAAGGGACACTCAGCTAATAAATTCCCAAATAAAAATAAAAAGCCTATACTTGCTGCCATGTTTTCAGAAGACTTGGATCCATCCTGGTGGGATATAGCGTGATGTGTAGTAGGAGACTACCTTGAAGGTGAAATCGTCTTCTTACAAAAAGAAGGAGATTCCTCTAATTTCGACCCTACCTTAGATAAATTTGGTCCAAACTCATATGAATCCTCTTCTTTTGATTATGATGAAGAAGCGAATTTAGGAGGTTGCTTTGGTCCTCCTAATTTCAGTTTTTATATGTTCTCTTTCAACTCGCCTAAGGTCTCCAGGATTGCCAAAATTGACAAATAATTGTCTGAGACCCCATTCTATCAATATATGAAAAGGCAATATCTGAAAGATGAAAGAAGAGAGTTTTTAAGAAGAAGAAAATCAAAATAAAAAGTTTTAGAAGAAAAAGAGAGATCTGTCTCTCTAGAAATAAGCAAGAATCCAACATTCTACCAGCCTCTAGATTTATACAAAGGATATCCTAATCATCATGACAGTAGACAAAAGTTTAGAAAAGATAAAGAAAATATGCTAAGGCTACAGATCAAAGATAAGCATTATTCCATAAAGAAGCTGGTAAAAGAAATAGAGGAATTGAAAAGAATGCTTGAAATAGAAACAAGAGAAAGATACCACTCCTCTGATGAAGCAATGTGCAGAGCCTATGCCTATGCATTACAGTCACCAAAAGCTGCTGAAAGTCTAAAACATTCTCAACACACTAGTGATTCAAGAACAGAAGACTTCCATAATGATGAACCATCACTGGGATCTCTAGGACTATTCACTAGTCCTAAATATTTCATTAAAATAATTTTTTGTCCATCTAAATTCAAATCTTATGAGCTTGATTATTTGATAGATTCAGGTTTCCAAATGAATTTGGTAAAAGGAAATGATATACCATCCTTTTACTGGGAAAAAAAAAACAAAAATGGTGTAGCCATTGAAGGAAATCCTGTACAGCTCAAAGGACGAGTTCCATATTTTCCAATAAGCATCAATGGAATAAAAGAAGTTCTACATCTTAATAGAATAGACGACCTAAAAGAATATTGCATCATAGGATCATCCTTCTTGCACAAAGTCATCCCCATTATAGTTGATGAGCCCAATATGAATTTTTATTGTACAATGAATGGCAGAAGAGTTTCCACCCCTCTATACTATTCTTCTTCTTACAAATGTAAGAATCTTGTTCCCCAATCCAACCCCACTCTCAGTCTTGGAGAATTGTTCAAAATGGAAAGATGCATCACCTATGCAGAAATGCACAAAGATTCTGTCCTCTCCAAAACTTCCTCTAAACTAGAGAAGGACAGCACCTCAGAGTCACCTAATGCATTTTGGACCAAGGAAAAATACTTTGTTTCCTTACCTTTTAACCCCGTAGAAAAACCAAAATCTCAAAAATACCTTGCTGCCCTTATGTCTCCCTTAGAAAGAGAATTCTGTGCAAATGAAATAAAAGAACTCTTGGACAAAGGCCTTATAGAACCTTCTAAGAGCCCTTGGGCATGTCGAGCATTTGTTTTCAATAAGCACTCTGAGATAAAAAGAGGAAAACCTAGTCTGGTTGTGAATTTTAAACCCTTGAACAAGATCCTTGAACCAGTCCATTACCCTGTTCCTGATAAATATAGTTTGTTGCAAATAATAGTAGGATGCACCATTTTTAGCAAGTTTGACCTAAAGTCTAGTTTTTACTAGATTAGAATTGAAGCAAAAGATAGGTACAAAACTACCTTTGTTGTTCCTCATGGGCAGTATCAGTGGAAGGTTCTTCCATTTGGCATTAACAATACACCATCATAATTCTAGAAAAGAATGGAAGATATCTTCAGAGAAAAGCAATGGGCATTAGTGTACATAGATAATATTCTTATTTGTTCCAACAATTTGCAGGAACATTTGAAACATCTTAAAGAATTTTATTCTTTGGTTTTCAAATATGGATTGGTTTTGGAAAAAAGGACATTGAATTTTTAGGATATAAAATAATTAAAGGACAGGTGATCCTTCAAGAACATGTCCTGAAGGTTTTTGCTAACTTTCTTGATCAAATCTTAGAAAAGGTTCAATTGCATAGATTCTTGGGAAGCCTAAATTATATTAGGCCATTCTACAAAGGACAGGCAGATGACATTCATCTACTGCAGCAATGACTGAAGAAAAATCCCGCAAGATGGAATAAAGATATGACAAATGCAGTAAAGCAAATCAAAGAAAAAGTAAAACAACTTCCTCCACTCTTACTACCACAAGGCTCGGGTCAAATGGTGATCGAAACAGACGCCTCCAATAAATCTTGGGGAGGTATTCTCACACAAAAACATGGTGATCAAGAAGAAATCTGTGGCTATACTTCAAGAGCATTCAAAAATGCAGAAACCAATTATTCGTCAAGTCACAAGGAAATCCTCGCAGTCAAAAAGATTGTAAACAATTTCAAGCTTTATCTAAAACCTCTCAAGTTCATTATTAGAACATATCTCAAAATAATGCCTGTTATATTCAAGAATGAAAATCTTATGGTAAAAAATAGTTCTAGGAATCTAAAATGGTTTCTTTGGTTGAAAAATTTTGATTTTGAAATTGTATATAAACTAGGATATTTGAATTGTGTTACTGATATGCTAACCAGAGAAGAATTACAGGAGAAACCTAATCTCTACATGTTTGTCTATGGAGCATCCATTTCATCAAACAAAAAATCTAAGCTTCGAATCTTGAATGATCCCTTGTCAGAGGAAGAAAGAGAATATTTTTTGAATTGCGCTAGCAAAAAGGAAGCAGACAAGTATCTTGCCCTCTCCTTGATCCAACAAGTAAATGCCTCTCCTCTGAAAATACAAATATTGGAGAGATGGGAAAAACAAGCCTTTAAAGGCTTAGAAAATTCCATGCAGCATCTTCAGAAAATTAATCACATTTGGGTTGATACAGCTTATACAGATGGCCGAGAATTGTATTATGTGGATATCGGTTTAGGATTTTTAACATGGAATAGTTATAACCTCATATTGCAGTTCTGCATAGAACATGGAGAAATAATAATTTATGGATATGCTTCTACACTGGTGCAACAACAATGGTCCGAATGGATAGAATTTTTCCTTGATCAATTATGTCCAAGAAAAGATTGGGTTCAACGATGTGCAAATTTCATCCTACACCTTCAAGCAAACATGATCGTAGCACACCACAATCATATGTGGTTTAAATTTAAACTACGACATCTTGTAGGAGCTTACTCTCCTCTTGAACCCCCTATTTTCACTCAACAGAAATTCAGAAGAATGGGAAAAAATAGCCGCCTCTTAGATCATAAAATTCATACAAGAAATTCCTTTAAACCTTAAAGTTGAATCCATTTTTCAAGGAGAATTCTGCTGTATTCCTAATGAAGTTATGATCAGATCCGATGTGGAACAATGTTTCTCAAATTGCTTATTTCCGGATACCAAATTTGGTTTAGATAATGACTCTGACTTTGATACATTCGTCGGTTGTACATGTGGGGAAAACCCATGTATTTGTAATCATGACAATGAATAATGGAAAGTGTCGTGGGCCGCTAAAAGTAGCTCCACTTTGTAAAAAGTCCAATCTAGTTGTCAGTCCGTAGATTCTTTCACATGGCTTGGGTGACTTACCCAACAAAATGTGCAATTTGATCCACTACCATGAGATCCGAATCAAGTCTTTTTACCGATAGGTGTAAGTTTCGGGTCACTGGTTTATCGGCTAAATATGTATAAATAAGGTGCTCCTCCCCTCATTTGGGAACCTAGTGTTTTTGAGTCCAGTAAGATTTTTGCATTTTCTTTGTGTGTTGAGCACTGTGTATGCTCTCCCTCTATGCCTCGAGTGATCAGCTCGGATCAAAAGCAGTGATCTCACTTGTAATAAGTCTAAAAAACCAGTAGCGTATGCTCCCCCTCTGCACTTAGTGTGATTTGTTGGGATCAGAAACTCTAGTTAGTGTAAGTTTGCTTGTGATGATCTTCGCCCTCCGAAGATGAACAATTTTTTGAGTCTGTATTACGAAGCTACATTTTTTGAAGTCTTTCTCTCTCATCAGTTGCGTTCACTTTCTATCTTGGAAAAGAGAAGCCTAAATTAGGGACATCAAAGTCTTAATCACTATAAAACTACTCTTACATTTCTAACCTGTATTTCATTGATAAAAGTTCATGAAAATAATAATTTAGGAATTCCTTAAGAATCATACGCAGTAGTAGCAGGTGCCCCCATTAAAGGTTCTGTCGAGCAAAAAAAATCAAATATGGTTCTATGGATCTCTCTTTACTCTGAAATACAACATCATTGTTAGTGTCTGGATCCTCCACTCCTTTACTCTTTAATGGGATGATGTTTAATCTTTTATAAATACCTTGGGTTATTATGTCATGATTTTAATCATTTAGGCATTGAATTATAGTAATGTATTGTATACGTAATGACAGTATACGGTGATCAAGGATATGTGAATGTTTATATTATGTGTGTTATATACAAGTAGCAATAGAGGAAAAGCAAGTGTGATTACATGAAGAGTATTATATAATAATTTGTATATGATAACTCCAAGTTTAATGTTGTGGACGTGGGTACGTTTATACATTGTATCTATCTGTCGAGCAAGTTGATAGAGAATTAAATCAAATTTAGGCCGTGGTATTATGTTTGTATGTATTAATTAGATTTATATTAATACATTGTTGTGTTAATTTAATAGGATCTTATGTATAGAATTGATTGTGATTGTGTTTTACAAAGATTTGATAATATTAATGTTATATTAAAACAATTGTTTGTTTGTATGACTAAGAATATAGAAGGCATATAGAGAAGAGTGTTGATGTATTTGTAACTTTGGAATGTATTCACTTGTATTTATGATGTATTGTAATGTATTTGAGTCATGTAATACCCCGATGTTTATTCTGGGAAGTTTCTATAATGAGAAATTCATGTCAAGTCATTGTGGGTAACCCTCCTATTGGTCAAGGGTTAAAGTCCCCATAGTTGTGGGGCCCTTGGGTTATTAGACTATCCCAGTGAAGTTGACCCTAGGTGAGTATTTGTAAGTCAGGGTAATAGTCCCCACCATTGTGTTAAGTATAAACCTCCTTGTTGGTCAGAGGAGGAAAAGTCCCCAAAAGTTGTGGGGCACTAGGTTTATTAGACACTCCTAGAGATGTCGGCTCTAGTAACTAATTGTTAAGTGAGGCCGACATGATGGAGTGGGTTCCAAGTGAACGAAAGAATATAAATAGAGATTGAGTCTCTCTATTTAGGACACACACACTCACTCATTGGGGGCGCATGAGTGAGAGAGGATAAGCTCTCTCAGTGTGAAAGAGAGAGACGACTGCTGTCGGGAGATCATCTTTATGCTTTCGGGTTTTACCTTTGGTGCTGATTCTATCTCTGAGGAAGTTGTGGGGTTTTCTCCTTTATGGTTTCCCGAGGAAAATTCTTTGTGTCTCTTATCTCTTGTGTTGTGCTTGTGTTTTATTGTTGTACATGTTATTCTCTCAGTTAAAGATCCTAAGATCATAATGGTAGCTTGAATGATAAAAATCTAACATGATATCAGAGCTAACCTAAGAGGAAGAGATTGTGCAGCTGCAGAAGATAGGGCTTCTTAATTTTTGGGTCTCTCTCCACAATCCATCAGCAAAAGTATGCTAGGATGACTCTCCATTGAAGGGCGCATCTTTTTGTCGAAGCAGAATTCGATTCCGAGCTTTTTCAGTTTTCGATGCGGAAATTAGGGCTTTCTACAGAAGAGAAATTTTTGAGTGATCCCAGCATGGGATTTTTCTCCTCATCAAAATCTAATTTTAGAGACCTGGATCAAGAAATTTGGTTGGGTGAAACTCCAGGAAAGTCAAACCCTAGTTTGACCTTGAGCTAGAAAAACCCTAAATACTAAAAATGCTAAGTTTTGGTACATTTGCTATATCCTGAGATTGGTGAAGGATCGGGAGCAAAAAATTCCAAGGGCCAAAGATAAAATCCTTATGAACATTGTATCCAAAATTCAGCCTCATATTTGATATATTATGGGAGATATGATCCCTCCAAGTTAGGATTGTAGCCTCTTTCAGAATTCATCCATAAACAGGACACCTGGGGAGAATTGCTATATCTTGGGCTACAGAGGTCCAAATGGAATTCCTGAAGATTTTCCAAAATTTTCACTGACTGTAATTTTTTTGGTTCGAATTTCAGACCTAGAAGATGAAACAGTGACACGTGGACGTCCGTACAATTTTGTTGTTCTGAATAGTCCAGTAATAGGTCACCTTGGGAAACAGATCATAAATCCCAATTGGTTAAACCAATTCTGATGAAACCTATTCTTTTGGATCAGTGACATGAGACGTTACCTCATTGAAAAATTTCAGACATAGAGGAGCAGTAATTTGAGAGATATCATAGAAACAGTGATGAGAATTTCTGCAGAAGAAATTGGAAAACTAGGGCTCCCTGTTTCGGGAGCTTCCCTCCACTGTTTTCAGAAAAGGAGTACATTGTATAGCTCCATTTGAAGAGATTTATCTATATATCCAATCAAATATGAAATATTCCAAGTTTTGAAAATTAGGGTTTCTGTGACAAACCCTAGATCAGATAGCTCCGAAAACAGGACGGACACCTCAAATCGGTAAGATCTAATCCTTTGCTATTTTTAGTTGAGGTTCTCATTTAAAAGTGATCTATCACATCAGCTTGATGATAAGCTTGGTGAATTTTACAAATTCCAAGTATGGAAGTATATGATCTCTCTAAAGAAAATGAATTGGACACCTACATGAGTAGAGAGGTTCCAGTTCCAGAGGGAGATGAGTTTAGAAGCCTTACACAAGAAGAACTTGGTCAAGGCCAAGAAGATCATTGCTGATCAACTTGTACTACAAGTGTCTTCCTTAAAGACACTAAAGATGTTTGATTCATTGACCAAGCTATTTGAAGGGAAGAACATAGATTGGAATATGACCTTAAGAACTCAGTGGAAGAATGTGAAGATCCAGAATGCAGAGACCATACAGTCATACTTTACTAGGGTCTCTCAAATCAAAGAACAACTTGAAGAGGTAAAATAAGAAGTGAAGAATGCAGAAGTGGTGATAGCCACCATGAATGGCCTCCCAGGATCATGGGATTCATTCATGTGAGGAATGTGTGATTACTTTTAGTAGAATTTGGGAAGAGAACACACAAGAAGAAGAAGCTTGAGAAGAGAAGGTGGGAGCAACTGAAGATCAAGCTATTGCCATCCAAAGAATATCCCTCAAGCGATGAGGAATATGAAGATCTGAACTCTTGAAGAACCTCTTATCCATCTTAGATTTTGGATAAGAAATGGTGCTATTATGAATAAAGAAGATGATGAAGCTAAAGGCTCAAGAAGGAGTCTACCCATGAAACAAATAAAGATAAGTATTCAATTGTCATTTCATGATATTGTTTTGTTATGCATTTGTTTATATTCAGTTGATGTATTATGCATGATAAGATGTTTGCATTAACGATAGTATACTACTAATATGCATGTCATGGGTAAGTAGCTCATGGTGCTATACAAATTCTCCATTACTACTTATCTAAAATGAAACCTCTTTGCTGACAGATTGGATTAGTGCACAATCTCAATGTTGTCCTGGTAGAGATGGAAGGCATCTAGAAAATTTTCATGAGATATGGATGAATGTTGTATTGGCTAAAGTAGTTGCATGATTACATATTTATGCATAAGAATTTTCCAGTATGAATATTTCTTATGAAATTTTTCTAACCATACAAATGCATTTGACTTGTAGGAAAGATTGCATACATAATCGCCAACAAGCAAAGAAGGATGAGACTTGTTCCGAAGAACAAGTGACAACAGTTCGAGATGAATATGATGAATACAACGACATCATTAATGCAGAACATTCAAGCTATGAAGAATTCCAGTTTGAGAAGAATGATGTCTAGGATGCAATATCAATACATGAAGGGAAGTTCGTAGTTCCATCATGCAGTAGATGGAAACATCATGGGATACAAAGCAAGATTCATAGCAGAAGGCTTCTCATGAAAAGAACTCCTAGACTACGAAGAGACATTTGCATCCAGTATGAGTTTAAACACATATATTATGAGCTTGATGAAGATATTAACCTTTGATACAAGGTTGAAGATGCAAGTCTATACACTAGATGGTCACATTGAATATTAGTAGCATAGGAATCTACTTGTCACTCCAGTACAGCATGTCTCAATTCATAGAGTATGGAAGACAGAGGGAGTATGATGCTTTGCTTCAGAGGGAGTGATTGCAGAAGATCTAATGTTCGACATGATATGATAGGATGGATAGATTACTAATGACTCTAGGATTTACTGAGAGTAAAGCAGATTCCAACCTTTGCTTTAACGTTGAAGGCAGAAGACCAGTGATGTTCCTGTTATGTGTCGATGCACTATTTTTCTAGGCATGGAGGTGTGGAAGAATGCGGATGGAATCTTCCTTGGACAAAGGAAGTATGCAGTAGAGATCCTAAAGAGGTTCGGGATGATTGACTGCAAGGCCATGACCACACCTATGGCATAGGACATGAATATATTGAGTGATGCTTCATCATATATAGTTGATGCTATAATGTATCATCAGATCATTGGGTCCTTCATATACCTGACGAACACAACACCAGATATTTTGCTTTGCTGTGAACACCTTGAGCCAGTTCCTGATAGATCTGAGACATGTTCACTTGATTGCTGCAAAGCATATTTTGAGGTACATGAGGGGTACAGTTGATTATGAGCTCAAGTACGATGCAAATCAGAAGATTAACCTGGAGGGTTATGTCGATTCAGATTGGGCAGGAAGTGCCATCGATAGGAAGAGCAATTCAGGGTGTTGCTTCAGTCTGGGATTAGGTGTGATCTCTTGGCTTAGCAGGAAGCAATCCTGTGTGGCACTGAGTACAGCTGAAGCAAGGTATGTCGCAACTTATTCAGCTAGTTGTGAGGCAGTATGGCTGTGAAAGCTACTGTCTGATTTATTTGATATCTAAATGGATGCTACTTGTATACGTTGTGACAACCAGAGTTGCATGAAGTTGTCAGAAAATCCAGTGTTGCATGGCAAGTCGAAGCATATCGAGATCAAGTATCACTATATCAGAGATATGGTGCAGAGGGGATCACTAAAGCTCCAGTATGTTGTGACGGAGGAACAGATAGTTGATGTGTTGACGAAGCCATTGGCTAGAGTGAAGTTGGAGTACTTCAGTGAGAAGCTTGGTTTGGTGTTCTCCAGATCAAGGTTTCCTCCAAGGGAAAGTGATGAGTCCCATAGCCATTCTGACGAGTAGGTCAGATATAAGGGCTGAGCCATTCTGTCATGGTGAGAGGATTTGGTTCCTTCCATGTTACATATGAGTGCTCAGATCCATACCCATTCTGATGAAGAGGTCAGATATAAGGGCTGAGCCATTCTTTCTTGGTGAGAGGATTTGGTTCCTTCCATGTCAGATATGAGTGCTAATTTCCATTCTGGGAATGGAGGTACCTGGTAAGTTACTAGAAACACTCAGTTCGGGACTGAGAGAGCCATTCTAACGAGTAGGTTAGATATAAGGGCTGAACCATTCTGTCATGGCTAAAGGATTAGGTTCCTCCCATGTCAGATGTGAGTATTGGCCATTCTATCGAGTAGGATAGATGTAAGGACAACTGCCACTCTCCGGGAGAGTGGAGGCACCTGGTCCGTTACCAGGTAGATCAGTTTAGGACTGGGGGCCTTTCTAGTGAGGGTGTAGGATTTCGTTCCTACCAAGTTAGACATGAGTGCATGAATTTCTGATGAGGGTGTACGATTTGGTTCCTACCATGTCAAATGTAAGTGCATAGCCCTTCCATCATTATGAGCAGGATGTGTTCCCACCTGGATGGATGTAAGTGCAGAGTGCTTTCATCATTGTGAGCAAGATGTGTTCCCTATTGGATGGATGTAAGTGCAGAGCCCTTTCATCATTGTGAGCAGGATGTGTTCCCTCTTGGAAGGATGTAAGTGCAAAGCCCTTCCATCATTGTGGGTAGGATGTGTTACTGCTTAGATGGATGTAAGTGCAGAGCTCTTCCATCACTGTGAGTAGGATGTGTTCCTGACTGGATGGATGTAAGTACAAATCCCTTCCATCATTGTGAGCAGGATGTGTTCCTGACTGGATGGATGTAAGTGCAGAGCCCTTCCATCATTCTGAGCAGGATGTGTTCCCACCTGGATGGATGTAAGTGCAGAGCTCTTCCATCATTATGAGCAGGATGTGTTCCTACCTGGATGGATGTAAGTGCAGAGCCCTTCCATCATTATGAGTAGGATGTGTTCCCACCTGGATGGATGTAAGTGCAGAGCCCTTCCATCATTGTGAGCAGGATGTGTTCCCACCTGGATGGATTTAAGTGCAGAGCCCTTCCATCATTATGAGCAGGATGTTTTCCTTCCTGGATGGATGTAAGTGTAGAGATATTCCATCATTATGAGCAGGATGTATTCTAGACTAGATGGAAGTGTGGAACTCTTCCATCATTGTGAGCAATATTTGTTCCCGTATGGATGGATGTGAGTACTGTTCCTTTCTGACGAGTAGGTCAGATATAAGTGCTGAAGAAGACCTACATGGAGGCTAGGCCTACAACCAGCATGAAAAAGGGTTGGCTCTGTAGAAATTCCGCTGACAATAAGAATCATGAGATATCACCCGTGATGATCCAGATCTAGTAGTGATGATCTAGATCGAGTGATGATCCAGGTCCAGTGATGATGCCCAGTGATGATCCAGATCCAATGATGATGTCCAGTGATGATCCAGATCTAATGATGATCCAAATCCAGCAGTGATGATCCAAATTGAGTGATGATCCATATCCAGTAGTGATGATCCATATCGAATGATGATCCGGATCCAACAGTGATGATCCATATCGAGTGATGATCCAGAACTAGTGATGATGATGATCCAAATCGAGTGATGATCTAGATTCAGTGATGATTATCCAGACTGAGTGATGATCTAGATTCAGTGATGATGATATAGATCAAGTGATGATCTAGATATAGATGAAGATGACTTGAAGATGCATATGACCAGATGATACAGAGAAGAAGACTTGTGTTGATAAATTGTGTCGAGAGAATACCTTCCTAGTTAAGAGGGAGTCTTGATGTATTTATAACTTCAGAATGTATTCACTTGTATTTCTGATGTATTGTAATGTATTTGAGTCATGTCATACCCCGATGTTTATTCCAAGAAGTTCCTATAATGAGAAAGTCATGTCAAGTCATTGTAGGTAACCCTCATATTGGTCAAGGGTTAAAATCCCCACAGTTGTGGGGCCCTTGGGTTATTAGACTATCCTAGTGAAGTCGACCCTAGGTGAGCCATTGTAAGTTGGGGCAATAGTCCCCACCATTGTGTTAAGGATAAACCTCCTTGTTGGTCGGAGGAGGCAAAGTCCCCATAAGTTGTGGGGCCCTAGGGTTATTAGACACTCCTAGAGATGTTAGCTCTAGTAAGTAATTGTTAAGTGAGGCCGACATGACGGAGTGGGTTCCAAGTGAATGGAAGAATATAAATAGAGAGTGAGTCTCTCTATTTAGGACACACACACTCACTCATTGGGGGCACATGTGTGAGAGAGGAGAATCTCTCTTAGTGAGAGAGAGAGAGAGAGACTGCTGCTGTCGGGAGATCATCTTTATGTTTTCGGGTTTTACCTTTGGTGCTAATTCTATCTCTGAGGAAGTTGTGGGGTTTTCTCCTTTATGGTTTCCCTAAGGAAAATTATTTGTGTCTCTTGTCTCTTTTGTTATTATTGTGTTTTATTGTTGTACATGTTATTTTCTCAGTTAAATATCCTAAGATTATAATGGTAGCTTGAATGATAAAAATTTAACACAGAGCTCATAGGCTCGTATACACAAGGAATGGTCAAACCAATTCTATTGATTAATGTGAAATGATTACAATATATAGATGTAGCTTATCATAACAAACCAACAGCTAGATCCATAAGAAGTGGATATGAAACCTCTACATACTAAACATAGATAATACACATCATCCCCAATCCTAGATACTTGGAAAGCATTTCTACATTATTCCAACATACCCCTTAGTGTAGAAATGGATTTTCTACAACACCTAATTTCTACCTAAGGATCTCAAAGTGAATCTTGCCAACAGGTTTGGTAAATATGTTAGCGACTGTATCACTTGTATTACAATAAATAAGTTTAATTTCCTTAGACTCAATATTTTCTCTAATAAAATGATGTTGCAGTTCAATGTGTTTTGTCCTTGCATGATAACCAAGGTTGTGTGCAGATTTAACTGCAATTTGATTATCACAATGTACTTTTGTGGGTTTTGTTTTCTTTTCTCCAATGTCATCAAGAATCCTCCTCAACCAGACAACTTCACATGTTGCACTAGACATGGATTTGTATTCAGCTTTTGTGGATGATAGAGAAACAGTTGGTTGTTTCTTGCTGCTCCATGATATGACTTCGGATCCAATGTTGATTGCATATCCTGTAGTATATCTTCTGTCATCTGGATTTCCTTCCCAATAAGAATCAGAAAAACCTGCCAATTGAACATCAAACTTATCAGTGTATAAAATACCAAAGTTCATTGTCCCTTCAGATATCTAAGGACTTTCTCTGTTGCTATCCAATGGCTATCATTTGGTTTAGCCATAAACTGGCTCAAAATGATGACTGCATATGATATATGTGGTCTTGTGGTAGTGAGATAATTTATACTTCCCACCAACTGTCAATACAAAGTACCATATGCATCCTTTGATCCATCTTGACTGCATAAGTTCACATTCTGTTCTAAAGGAATTGGTGATACTTTGCAATCACTCATGTTGAATCTATTCAATATTTCCCTCACATACTTTGAGTGATCATTGTTTTGCCACATTCTCTCCAAAATTCAAGTCCCAAACAGTAATGTAATTCTCCAAGGTCTTTCATTTCAAACTCTTGTGATAGTTGATTTTTTATTTCTGTAATCAACTTACATGCATTCCCTGTAATGATGAGATCATCTACATACAAAGATATTAGACAAATAATTCCTTCCTTATCTTTCTTCATGTAAAGGTTAGGATCACTTTTTCTTTTAACTAAACCTTTCTGATTAAAGAAGGTATCAATCTTTATGTACGATGACCTCGGAGCCTATTTTAATCCATAGATAGCTTTCTTTAGTTTACATACAAGATGTTCCTGTCCTTTCTGTACAAATCCTTTAGGATGAACTAAGTAGACTTATTCTTTTAAATCACCATTCAGGAAAGCATATTTTACATCTAATTGATAGATTTTCCATTTATGTGATGTGGCTAATGCAACCAAGATTCTAATTGTGTTTATTTTTGCTACTTGGTATATTTACATCAGCCGTAGAGAAACGTGGAGATCCCTGCTTGAAGAACTAAGCGTTGGTAATTTAGTGAAGGAGCAGTGATCACCCATTTGTTGTGAGTGAAGAAGAGATCCCATTGTTGTGTGAAGTAGTGATTTCCACATTGTGTTGTTGAGTGTCGAGCTTCCAGCTGAGATCTTGAGTGTTGAGCTCCATTTGAATCATGACCTAGAAGGAAAGATGCCAGGATGTGGACGTGCTCATTTGGAGATAGCAACAAATGTGTGGCAATTTTGTTTTCTTCCCTTTGGAAGAGAAGAATCACACCTCTCAGTGGAAGGAAAAGCGTCGTAGGATCTTGCCTTAAAAGGAAAAGGGCGTCATAGGGAAAGAACATCGCTGACGCTTAGCCACAAGAGGGAGGAACTGTTGTAGGCTCTTTCCTTACACCGATTTATGGACGACGTTGATCTGCATAGGAGTAAGAGCACCAAGCTACATAGGAATAAGAGCGCCGAGTTGTATAGGAGTAAGAGGGTAAGACACCGAGAAAGGAAAATCCACTAGCATTTTTTTCTTTCTCTAATTTTTTTTTTCCAAGCCACCTCGCCTCTTCAGCAATGGAAAATCCACCCCTAGCTAATACTTACGTCAATGAAGCTTCCAAGTTGAATGGTGAAAATTATGTAAAGTAGAAATTTAAGATGATAATTGTGCTTGAATCTTCAAATGCATGGTCAATTTTGACTGGTGATGAGCCGAGGATTGCAATTGCCGCATTGCTTCTAGACTGGAATAAGTGGGATCTGAAAGAAAAACTGACATTGAGGATATATATTAAAGACAACATCATCCCACATATCAAAAATTGTATGACATCCAAGGAAACATGGGATATGATCAAATGTCTATATCAAACAACTGATGCAAATCAGGTTTTGTTTCTCAAAAACAAATTGTTGTCAATCAAGATCGAGGCTAATGAAGGGGTAAACAAATTTATTTCTCACATTAAAGAAATCAGTGCTAAATTGGGTGACATAGGTGAAGTTGTTGAAAGTTCTAATTTAGTAACAGTCACCATAAAAGGCTTATTGCCAAACTACAAAGTGTTTATTTCAGCACTTGCAGCGAGAGAAAAACCCCCAAATTTTGAAGAACTTACAGGGATTCTAATCCAAGAAGAAGAAAGAATGAAGAACTATGATCTGGATGCTGGAGGTTCAGACTTGGTACTGATGGAAAGAGGTAGATATTCACACAGAGGAAAATCATGGAGCAGACCATGGAATGGAGACAAAGGCAAATAAGGGAGTGGAGATAGAGGCAAATTTCATTAAAAACATAAAGGTATGGCTGAGATTGATTCTGATATAAATAATGTAGATGGTCATCATTGGGGAAAACCAAGACACCTCAATAGAAATCTTTATCAGAAGAAATTCTATAGAAATAGAAACTACAATGGAGGTCACAATGGAAATTTTGCAAATACAGACACCTCTGAAATTAATGATTTTAAAAATCTGAGATTATTTATTTCTAAATATGCTCTGTCTGTTAAGACATATGATGAGAATGCATGGTTCATATATTGAGGTGCATTTGCACATATGTCTTGTAAGAGAGAATGGTTCGATTAATACAATGAGAAACATGATTGCACTCAAATCTATTTAGGAGATAATAGGTCACACCAAGTGCAGGGTTATGGAATAATAAAAGTAAAATTATCTACTCAATACTCACAGCTTCGAGAATACTGAATACTCACACCTTTGAGAATATAATGGTGCTCCCTATCTCCACGTTGATGCTGCTTGTACTTCCTTCATGGTGATGACACAGGTTCTTAAGAGATAAAAAATGGCCTTATTCAATGCTTATGTTCAGCACTCACTCAGCACTCACCTGGAGCTCTGAAACCAACGAAGAATATAGAAGGAAGACAGAGCATAGATTATAGGCTCACATACACATGGAATGGTCAAACCAATTCTATTGAATAATGTGAAATGATTACGACATATAGATGTAGCTTATCATAACAAACCAACACCTAGATCCATAAGAAGTGGCTCTGAAACCCCTACATACTAAACATAGAGAATACACATCAACCCTAATCCTAGATACTCAGCAAGTATTTCTACATTATTCCAATAGTAGGAATGTATAATGTAAAGTGTAATAAATGATTTATGTTATTGTTTATGTGATGGATAAGTTGACAAGAGAGTATAAGTTTGAGATAGACGCATTATGGTTTTTGATATGAAGAGTACATAGGTACATTAAGGTTAAGGGTGTGGATGGAAGACTTATGTCAATATATATGTGTGTGTGTGTGTGTGTGTGTGTGTGGATTGAATAATGGGTAAAGATAAACATTCAACCCTTAACATGAGTGAGATATTGGATGGTCTAAGATTGTAACGGATTGACAATTATGGTGTAGGGAAAAAAAATGTCATAATGGAAAATGATGTAGGAGGATGGGTATCTTAGGTGTATTATGTGATAAGAATGCATCATATCTTGTAATACTTGGGATGGGATACATTATTACAATGGGGTTATAAATAAAAGGTCTTACAGTTTTAGAATGAATTGATGACATGGGGATATTATATTCTTCTATTAATGAATCAATTACGTAGTCATTATTGGAAGACATGTCGCCTTCCTTCTTGAAATCATTTATGGATATAATAACATTCAATCATAGTAGTGACATGACACATGTTTATATATTGCATTGTGAACCATATTGTAGAAAATTATGTTGTAGAGGTCATTGAACTAACTTAATTAGATGTATAAAAAAATGTCTCATCCTATACATATGTTACTTGTGTTATTTCGAAGGAATTGAACCTTTATAGGTGGGCAATGACTTAGCCTATATTTTGAGCCAAAGATAGTGATTCGGTATAAATAAGAATCTTGACATCTTGAAAAGGTGACTTAAAATTTCAAATGATCGGATGTTTTAAGATTTTAGAACCTTGACTTAGAACCTTGAAACAACTCTTAAGTGGATATTTTCAATAACAACATAAGTGTTTGGCTAGTCTATTCAATATTGTGTGGAGGATTGATGAGGCCATAGAAACTTAGGCAAGGAAGATGATGTGATCATTAAAAGTGAATTTTATTCAATCATGTAAGACCTAACTCTTGGTTATGACCATAATAATAAGATTTGTGTCATTTGGATTTCACCTCAAGATGAAGTGAAGAATAAGAATTAATTATATGATTATGGACTAGAGTTGTATTTATTTATTAATGCTTATATCAAAATGGATCATTTATATGGTTAAGTCAAGAATAGGTTTGATTTTGAACTTGAAAGAAGCCATCTAATTATTTTAGTTATAACCTTACTATGTCGTATTAATTTAGATAAATTATTAGTATAAGGTAAGTTTGAATGTTTTTCTAAATGGATGGAACGACAAGTAGTTTTCATTAATGTTATTCAGGGACTAAAGGCGCGAGGTGGAAAAGCTACATGTGGAATGGAAAGGTAATCAATTGTGGGAATATGTTGTATCATTCTCTAATTTGCAAAATGTTTAGTGTAAAAAAGTTAATATTGGTTTTAGAAGATTGAAATTTCTATGGAAACCGTCCTTCAAGATAATCTTTAATTTATATTATGACTTCATGTAGTAAAATAAGGAATAGGAGTTTAACTACTTACTCCATATCTTGGTAGCAGTGGAAACTCTTGTGTGCAAAGCTTTTAATGAAAATGCCATTTAGTGGAATGATTAATGGATCAAAGGTGAACTGAGTAAGTTATACATTATTTAACATGGTTTAAAGTTGTAAATTTAGGTGAAGTTTGCTCGATAAGAATCAATTTAGTCTTATATATGACAACTCTATAATATTGGCAATAGGTTACTTGAGTATATACCTCGGTACCGGTGAAGGTAAGGATCATAAATGGGGATTGGATTATAAGTTTTGGAATCAAAATTGTATTAATTATTAAGTATGTATTGTTATGAGATGAGTTATATTCATACACATATGATCATTGAAAAGAAATACATAAAAATACGTGGAGTGTATGTATGTACCAATTGTTTATAAGCATATATGATATATGTAAACGGTTCAATGGTGTGAGGGGTAAACATCAAGATGTTGTAAAATTCCACTTAAAACATTGTTATAAATAAGTTTATGAACATAATATCTTATATTAAAATAGGATATGATATGGTCAAATGTATGTGTGTCTTTGACTTTACAGGTTGACTATTATAAACTAGCTAAGAATGGTTGCAATGTCCGAGAGATATTGCGATTCCATAGTTGTGTTGATGATCTCATAAATAGAAAAGTATATACAAGGAATTAACAAGGATTTATGGGAATAATTCATATATTGATGACTAATCAGGTTAATCGTATTCATTGTATATGTATCTGAGGAAGATTCTAGATCCTCCTTATAGTCTTTTAAAGGTAAAAAAAATGAGAGTACAATACCTATTTATATACGTATATCTAAATCGAAGTATGATGTAAGAAATTATTTGGGACATAAAGGATAATGTCATCGGTATCATACACTAGTAGAAAAACTGGTGATAAATGACCAACTGACAAAAAAAGTTGGTCATCGAGTGAAATAAATGACTAAACCACCAAAACAGTTGGTCACCACAGTGTTTTTAAGTGAAATATGACCCAATTTTAGCCATTTTAAGTGATCACAACTAAAAATGGAAAAAATAAATGACTAACTTAGTCATGGATAAAAAATATAACTAATTTAGTCATGAAATACAAAATATAACTAGACAATCTAAGTTAATAATTATATAAGATGTTCATTATTAAAATTTATGAAATTGTAATAATTTTATTACAATTTCGTAAATTTTAACATTGTAGATGGACTCAGAGACTGCCTTAATGGTCTCTAAATCCATCTTCAATCTTAAAATTTATGAAAATTCAAAATTTTAATTTCAAAATTGCAATTTTTCATTGTTCAAACAATGGATAATTCTCTCTTCTTTAGTAGGATTTGGTTCAGATATTGTTTTTATAATTTTAATACCCAATTACAATTTGTATGAAGATCATTGTCAGTCACTAGTATGGAAATGAGAAACCAAATGAGAACCTATTAAACTTTGTCACAAGGCCATTACATTTGTACTTTCTTATCCACGTCGATGTGCTTGCCCTGTCCATACTTTTTTTCACCATTTTGGATTATGCATGCCCCCTTCGACACACTTGTCAAGTTTCATCTTACGTTTCATCATGTGTCAATGTTGAATAGTGACATGGGGTTAGTCATTACTCGTTATAATCATCATCATGTCATGATTGTTATACCATTAAGTGTGGCTTATCATGTCAGTCACATCCATGTTTCATTTGATGAAAATCATCACGATTTGACCCTTCAGTAGTCTATGAAAGTTTCAGCAAGTGCATGTATTTTGAGTCATGATTGCTAAAATTTGTTAATTTTTCATCCTCCATTAATTTACAAGATGCAACCATCCGCCATGATTGTCACTTCATCTAGGCTCAGAAAGTTGAAGAGACCCCCCTTCGATATCTCCCTACATTAGAAAGTGTCAATGACCCCTATTTCAAGAAAAAAATATCTCCCCTCCTTCAACATAATGTGGTTGAGTCGATTATTGGATTAAATAAGAAAAATAACTGAATTAATGTATTGAAAATAACTATTGTCAAAAACTAATATTAATATAATATATTTTTAATAATAATAATATGAATATGAATATGAATGTTTTAATATTAATATAATTTTTTTTCAAGTAATTACCCACGAGGGATTTGAACTCATGACCTTATATTTAGAACTTCTCATCTCAATTACTCATTACCAATTTTTCTAACCCCCATGGAAAAACATTAATATTAGTATAAGTATAAATATGTTTTTAATATCAATAAAAATATTAATATTAATATTAATATGTTTTTAATATTAATTTATAATATGTTTTAAATATTATATTATACATAATATAATAATATTAATTCATTTAAAAAGATTAAATTCACATGGCAAGAATCTGAAAAAATAATTAGGAATTTTGGGGCTTTTTGGCGTTTTGGGGGGATTTTTCATTCAAAACGATTAAATTCACAAGGCAATAATATGAGAAAATAAATTCAGGATTTTGGGGGTTTGGGGGGGGTTTGGTGTTTAACATTCCTATTATATTCCACTATAGAGGATCTACAAATTGGTTGATATTTGAGTGGTCGTTCTTGCTTCGAGTATGGATTCTGATCTCCTTTTATTTATTTCTTAGTATCCAAGTTTGTGCATATTCACTCTTTTGAGAACGAGACGCTATGGATCAGTTACTTAACCAAATTGTTTCTATTGTTCCTTGTAGAAATATGCTTGTCAAGATTGGTATTATGATTTGAAAGAGTGAGTTTAAGATTCTGATGTTTGCATTCATGCTTATTTCCTTCATGATTGAGATACAATAGATCCATCCATGGAGATATTAGTTCCAGTTATTTAGGTATGGATTCTGATATCCTTTTAAATATTTCTTAGTATCTAAGTTTGTGTTTCTTGGTACGTGACCTTAGTCACAGATTGATTTCCTTGAAATGCTAAAAATTTTATCCGTTGTAGATTTGTAGTGCAAATCAGCTGGATTAGAATTTTGAAACAATTCACATGGCCTAGAACCAACAAATGATAGGCCGAATAAGGAGTTGATGGGTAGGCTTAACATTTGGACTAATCCATAGAGGTGTTGCCATGAGTTTTATCTTGGATTAGAAGGAATAGGATATCTATCAGTATGCCGCAGGCTCAATGACTCATAGTAGGTAGTAGTAACAAAAAGCAGGTGGAGATTGAATTGCAGGCAAGTTACTCTCCCTTTCCTCAAGCTAGTATCACTACTAATTGTTGCAAATCAATTGACTAACTGATTATTAAATAAGAAGTATTAATGAAATAATGCAAGGGTAAATAACCATGCTGACTATGAGAGGATGCTTCATTTATTTCCCAGATCATCCTTCCTCTATCTTACAATAAAACATCCATTGAAACCAGGCCATTCTTATCTATCCATTTTTTAAGAAGTCCCCCCACATGTGCAAAAAAATCCTCGCCAATCTGAACCCACCATCATCATTGGTGGTCTATTCATTCTATCAAAACAATTTTCTAATAGAGACACTAAGGCCCAAATTCATGAGTTATCATGCTGCAAAAAGGGTGGCCACATTTGACGTTCTGCCATAAGGGTGGCCAAAAATGACACTTCACATTGGTAAAAAAGGTGAGAAAGGTCATGACTGGCTACCTCTGGTGTGTGTGAAATGAAACTCTATAGAATGCAGATATTATCATAATTTAAAAAAAAAATGTTTTTCTCTTTCATAGAACCTCATCATTCTTGTGGGGCTCAATATTATGAAACAATGGAGATTTAGAGTTTATGAGGAAATCCAAATAAAATACAATAGAGATTTTTTTAGCTAAACTCCATGCATTGATCTTTTGTTGGACCACATCATGATTTATGGCTCTATCTCATGTTGTTGAGATTATAATAAAGAAGAAAGATACGTATGTCCCAGGAACTTGCAATGTGATGGAGACTAATATTTTATTGTGGATATCATACCATGTTTTCCCAACACTAATGCATGCACCTAAATAACAATGGAAAATGGACATCTCATTGAAGTCTCGGTGTTGGCAGGTGTAGGTGGTGATTATTTCCATCCAAAGAACTTAATCAACAAGTTTTTGACTCTGGTTCAAATAAATATCCGCATAATTTCTAGAATATTACTTCTTCTATGGTTACATGGAAAGAATCTCATCACACACACACACGTCTCTTTGATGAATGTAAAAAAAGAGATGGAAGGGAAGATGAAAGAACATTGTCTCAAAATGTTGGGAATTCCTTTATGATGGAAGCCTAAATATTCCAATGGTCAAATGAATGGTTTTCTTGGGTATCATCCATGTTCAAAAATGGATTTTATTTAGGTGTCAACAAAAACCAAGCCTTGATTGGTAGAAAGATATCGCTTGCTTGAATTCCATTTAAGTCAAGTCAATTGGGGTGAAGATTTAGTTGGAGAAGGATAGGATGGTATTTAAATCAAACAAATAAGTGTTCATTCAGGTATTTATAGATAGATTTATCTATTTCTATATATATTAAAACATGTTGAGGTAAGTCGAGGGTGATCTATAGGAACAAATTGACCCAATACCAAGTGCTACAAATAAACACGCCACACTACACCCCAATACTAAGATATTCTATTGCTTAATATTAGTAGCATACTCTTTGTAGTTTCATACATAAGACTAAATGATTACCCACAAGTAATAGATTTATCTCTCGATAGGTTGGAAAATAAAAAAATTTAAATTTAAAAAATAAAAGAGGGAAAAGATAATAATCTAGAAAAATGAGTAAATTAGAAAAGAGACTGGGAGGGAAAGGAAAATAAATGAAAATAGGGATTTTTTCAAAACAAATCTATAATAGATTTGCACTAATGTGAGCATTTGGTAGTAATTTTTTTTGTGGAGTTCCATAATGGAGTGGGGTCATGACATCATATGTACAAAAGGGCATGAGATCAAACATTTCACATGTAAATACCTGTTGAGTTCTAAATTCCTTTTTGGGGTTTGAAAAAAATTTGGCATACTAACATGAAATTAACACTAGGTTCTCGAGACATGGAACTCCATTCAGCAAGTTTAGATATGATTTATGTATCCTATTGTTGGAATATGTTGGAAATTTCAAGAATTCATCCCATGGAGGGAAATCGATTGAGGGGATTTAATGTGGGATTTTTTTATTGAGTCCCATCATCTTATTTTTTTTGTTAATAATCTCATTACATTCGAGATATACCATATAAAACACAATGAGCGATGTTTGATTATCTATTTCCCTAATATATTATGAATCTCGTTGAGGGATAACAATACGAACTTGCAATTATACAAGATCCCCTTACATGAAATTTCTTATAAATTTGTCCATGCCAATATGGTAGGAATAGGAGACCTTATAGAATTAGAAATTGGTCCTCAATAGATGCGGAGAATTATTTTTGTCAGTTTCTTAGTTACAAGTCGAAGCAAATTTCTTGAAATTATTGTAAGTTTGAAAACATTGTGAATCCTTAAGAGCAACAAATCCAAAGGATTTGCTAAGATTTTTCCAGTCATGGATATCTTGGAATGTCTTCACAACCTTGAATCTCTCTTGCTGATTGATCCTTGTAGGTATATAAAATATTGCATATACACTTGAATGAATTTATTCTGCAATTTTTCAGTTGGGTGTTTACTTTTTTTTGTATTGTTTGACAATGCAGGGGATTCAAAGACATGGATTACTACCATATGGTGATTTCACATTATAATATGAGGAGTATGTAAATTGAATTAGTATATTACATAGAGAGGGATATTCCTTTTCTTGCTTTTCTACTTGAAAGAACTCATTCATTGGATACTATGATAAGTAGCACCAAAAACTTTGGAGATGAGGTATATTTGTTTTCTAGAGAATATTCTACTCTTGAAGAAGGATTCTGCATGTGCAAAGATCAAATTTGTGAGGACCATGTTCCAATAGTTGTTGTTATGTTGTTTTTTCCTGGTAAGATAAGTCTAGGAGATTAGCAACTATGGAATTTTCTTCATGTTTTCGAACTATTTTTTGTTAGTATTTCTTGTCCAATACAGCAGGCCATAGGATTCCAACTATGTAGAGATTAAATGGGTGAAGATCACATTTTGGTAGTTCAACCATTGTTTCTTGTGTTGTCTTTTAAGATAATTTGAGAAGATTGATAGCTGTGTTTTTTACTTCATACCTTCAAGCTGGTTTTTGCAATATAGAAATCATGGAATGTTGTAATTGAAATTTGAAAAGAAATAGAAGTCAAAGTACAAATTATTCGGTTGTTTGGGTGGTATGATGTGATAATAGAAATAAGAGAGATTAAAATTTAATTAAAATTATAGCATTAATCATCAGGTGGGGTTTTGTGAAGAACTTGTAACTTCTATAATCATGTTTATTGGCAACAGTACATGTTGGATGATTTAGTTATAATAGTTGACATTACATCAAAATTACTTCGGGTGAATTCTTTTGATTCTCATTAACTTTTATGTTTCAAAAATAATATTTTTCCTCAATGGTGTACTATTTTATGTTGTCATTTTCTCTGTTATCTCTATAGTTGGTATGATACTATGAAGGGTGTAGATAAACCCAATAAACCATATGTCACAATTCGTTTTGGAGACAACTAATTTATATGTTTGCCTAGTTATTCCCAAAAGAGATAAATTTAGAGCTTATGCATACCAACTATTGTGCGTTGTGGTAGAAAATTATGTATGGGAGCAAAACAACTAACGAAATTTCATAACCTTATTTTTCCTTCTATTTTGCACACTCCACCTTTTATAATTTTTTTGTCCACCATTCACTAATGCCTAGCCTTGACAAATTAAGTAAACATTTTATTAAATTAATTTTGTAATGCAAGTAGAAAAACCACTACAACTATGTAGAAATGCAGTGTTTCTATTACTCACAAAGATATAGCCAAATGCCATGACTAAGTAGTAAATTTTTTGTTCTTACCTAATGCCTAGATCTCTAAAAGACACACATAATCTTAAATTATGATTTGAATAAATTATACGACCTGCAATTTGTACTAATTCTATTATCTAATAATGTGACTTGCAATACATGCAATTCCTGCAACCTAATAACATATTTGGTTTTGTATATATCGATGCTAAGCTCCATGATTTCACTCTACAGTTGTATTTCAGAACCCAACTTCCTCACTATTCCAAGGAAACTATTACTTTGGTAAGACAAATCATTGTGGATGGGTTTTTGAAAATGTATTTCTCTATTGTCTACTAGTCTTTTAGTTCAATGTTTTATTGGTTTATATTTTATATGGATTCTGAGCTTAGTATTACAGTCTTGATTGATCCATCTTGGTTCATTTGTACTTCTAGTGACCAAATTCCTTGTGATGGAGGTGTTGTGGGTAAGATACATGTTTTTGACCTGATATAGTGTTTATGGTAGTTACCTTTCTATTGTTATGAAATACTTATGATGAAATAATTATGGCGCTAAAGTGTATGTTTTATTTACTCTATTCAATTTTCTTTGTTAGGAGTTTGGATTGATCTTATTCTAATCAAATAGATTTCATTTCTTATTTTGTTGTTATCGGTCATACACATTTGGGACAACATTTCAAACTCAATATTTTGGGTATACTTTTATGCATATTGCATCTATTACATATCCATTATCATATTTACTCTATTGTTTATTCCCGAGGTCAATGCCATCCCTTAACTAGACTGGGTGTTTTTATTAATGTTATTAAGCACGAGGATTTTGTTCCTATAACTCATCGGTAAGCATGTGAAATATTTTATTTGTGTTTGGAGGACTCATTGTTTTGTATGGTTCACAGCCTCGATGATTATGGTCGAGGCTCACTACATCCACAATAACAATTATAAGGGGGGGGGNCCTCAACATCAATGGTCTTTGGTTTCAGACTCCAACCAGCTGAGATACCCCTTGGAGCTGGTGTTTAGAGGATTTTAAAAAATTTAAGATACATTTATGTGTATGCAAAGTGTTAAATTCATTTTTCTAAGCATGCACAATATTGATACTAGCAACAAAATGATCTAAATAGTTCTATAAATAAACAAATACAAATTGAGGAAATCATGTTATTCATATTTGTGCTTCGTCATGGATAAGAATGTTGTCATGTATAAGGAGGATACATCAGTATATCAAGGAAATGCGTTAAACGTTGTTACCATGACTTCATTTTTCCATATTAAGGTTACATTTTAGAACAAAATTTGAGACTATTTCTTTCAAAACGGTTGAATAGTTCTTTTATATGGCATAAGTGAGATTCCCTACCATATTATGTTTTTTCTAGAATAATTGTTTTAGGTTAAATGACTTCATTTGAATGGATTTATAGCTATCTATTCCTACGTATTCTTATTTCATTAGTTTTTCATGAATTGCAAGATCAATGTTGTCATCTGATGGAATCTCTTGTTGACATATATAAACTACTACCCTCTGAAGAGACTTCTCGTGTAGTAGGAAGTCAACTTTAAGTAATCAAATGCTTGTATTTTTCGATTTTTGTGCAATTTATACTAAAACCCACATTTTTTCTCTTTGACAAGGTTGACTTATCAATGGATCAATGTTAGACCCAGTAAATTTTTATTCATGCTTTAGCATACTAAGATGTTTCTAGGTGCAGTCAATAGTATAAAAAATGGTTTCATATTATTTTACTTTTGATGATGTAAGAGATGGTGGAAGGACGAAAAATCCACCTTCTCAAGTATTGTCAATGTTGCATCGACTAACTATGAATGTTGGTAGACCATTATATAATTTTGGTAAGGTATGTGTATATCTTTGTATATCCTTGTTTGGTTTTCTTTTTCTAGACACTTATTTGTTATTCTTATGAACTATGTGTGTTTTTTTTATTTATAGCCTTCCTTTGTTTCTCCTTACATTTTGTGTCTTGATTTAGGAATTCGATCCTTTTAGTGATTTGTATTTCTTTTAACATATTCATAAATTTTATCAAGATCTATGTTTGGGTCAGAATCCAACATATGAGTTTATGAAGGTTTTATCCTTGTTTTTTTACAAATGTTCTATTTCAATGACTAATTTGTTCCCCATACGAGGTTTTGGTATCTTATGTCATTGATATTCCATAATTATCTTTGTTTGTATTTTTTCAAAAGGAAATCAAGTTTTCCACAGTGGTTACATCTCAGGATGTATGCCGTGTTGGATTATTCATCCCAGACATGTATTTTTATGAAAATATAATTATCAATTTGAAGATTCTACTTTATTTACTAAGGTCCTCATTTGGGAGCTTGCTCTTATTTTCTTCTCAATATGCACAGTCTCCATAAAAATTAAAATCAAGAGAAATATTTTGCTTAAGAGATAGCATGGATATGTAGTCTTCTCATAGTAAGGAATGGTCATGTAATATTGGTATTGTTTTCGTTGTCTAGAGACTTGTTGAACTATGACACAATGATGATGCCAATGATATTAGAGATCTGGTTGGATATTTTATTGCAAGAGTAATATTGATCTTCACTTTGAAGGGAAACTCAATTTTAAATTTAAGCGTTTGCAGCTTCTTGTTTTAAGTCTATGCAATTTGTATAAAATATTTCACATTAATGTAAAATCTACTATGGAAATTCTACTTAAGTCCAATATTCTTTTTCACAGGTCTCTTTTGGAACAACAATTGGAATTAAATTAGATATCTATTAGGAAACCTTTTGTAAATGCAAATGATCCAACACAGCCTAAACCTTTATGTGTTATGTTGACATCTATTTATATCTATGCAGGTTGATGTTAGGAATCCATATGTCATTGCATTTCACTTACCAAATGATTGCAATAATGGACTTTGTTGGTCATAAGGAAAAGATGGTTGCATTCTTATGAGCATTAGTCCTAATGTGGGGGTTTGTGAAGAACTTGTAAATTCTATAATTAATTTATGAAGCAATACCTATTGGATGATTCAATTATAATACTAACATTGCATCAAAATTCCTTCGACTGATTTCTTTTAATGCTCATTAACTTTTATGTTTCAAAATTATTATTTTTATACAGTGGTGTACTATTTTATGTTTCCATCTTCTATGCTATCTCTATAGTTGGTATGATACTATGAAGAGTGCAGCTAAAATAAATAAACCATCTATCAAACACAAAACTGATTTATATGTTTTCCTAGTTATTGCCAAAAGAGATAACAATAGAACATATGCATAATGACTACTGCTGTGGTAGAAAATTATGTATGGGAGCAAAACAATTGACTGGATTTCACAAAATTATTTTAGCCTCTATTCTTCACACTCCACATTTTATAAAAAAAAATCCGCCATTCACTAACACATAGTCTTGGAAAATTAACTAAGCATTTTATTAGATTGATTTTGTAATGCAAGTAATTATTATTTCTTCCATTATTTATGTTTTAATGGTTTAATTTTATGTTTTAGCATTTAGTTTAAATTCAATATGTTGTAAAATTTTAAAACAGTGTTAATTAATAAGGTGAATAGAGCAAGAAATTGATCTTCACTTATATTTTAATCTTCCTTTTGTATTGTTAGGGATTTTGAATTGTTCAAATTTCTTCCCCGTCATTTGATATCAAAGTAGTCATGGATTGTCAAAGTAGTGAGTCTAGTATTACTATTTCACCTTAGAAAATCTTTTAATGTTTAAATATTTGGAGGTTTCCTACCCACCCGACCTTTCTATTGCTTAAACGTAGTTTCTTGGAGTATTCCTTCACACCTAGGATTCTTTGGCAGAAACCTTAAATATTTTCCTCTGTATTATTTTCTTCAAATATGAGAATTAGGATTTGCAATGTTTCCTCCCAACCCAACAAATATTCTCTTCCCGATCTCTATTAAAAATTAGTTGGTAGTTGGGCCTAGCATATATATATATATAAGCACAAAGTCCACCCAAATATTCCTATATTTTGTTTTGTTGAAGGTTTCCCTCCCACTCAAATTCCCCTCTTATGTTATATATAGCCTTTACATATCCTCTACAAAATGCAATTTATATATAGAAGTGTTTTATTAGAACCTCTATCTTTGTTCCATTTACACTAGTGAACTCTTAATTCTAGGCTTTACTTTTTAGATCTTCACAAATGTACTTTCTTGTCGTAGGTTTTCTCTTCCAACATGCCTCTACATAAAGATCACCACTGAGATGTAAATAATTAGGTATATTTACCTTAAGAAATGATTTTCTAAAATACTCTTTAATTCCTCATTGTTGGTGCAAGGTTGGTGTGGAAATATTAGATTCAGGAAACCCTTTGAAGAATGTTGTTACACTTATAAATGTCTAAAAAACAATTGTTTCCATACTAGGTTATGCATGAAGTTTGTATTGGCTTTTTTAATTATTTTTCTACATGGAAATTCATCAACAATTTTTAGATATATGGTATGCAACCTTTCATAGAAGGGTTCAATTATCCAATGTCATGGGATTGTGTTGGTGGAAAAAATCACATTTTAGTAAATAGTCAACTTTGAATGGTACTAAAAAAAATTAAAGTGAATCAAAATTTGCTTTGTATCAAATATAAGTGTGAATTGTATGGGACTAAACTTAATTTTTTAGTGTGAATTTGATTTTATTTAAGGGAACTAGCTCGATGGAAGAGAACCTTCCTTATGGGAATGAGGTTGGTGGTTCGATTCCTCCATGCCCTATATACATAAATCAATGACTAATTAAATGCTCAATTAACAACAATCAATGACTAAATAAATTAGCAATTAACAACAATAAATTACTAAATAAAGGATTAGTTAATATCAATCAATGACCAAATTTTGACAATTAATGACCAATTAAAATACCAAATAGCAACAATTAATGAGCAAATAAATGACTAAATATATGGCCAATGCATGAAGAAATTCAAGCAATTTATGACCAAGTGATAAATGACCAATTTGGTTGGGTGAAAAGCGACTTCTAATTTATGACCGGTGGTTATGTGACTAAATTTAGTCATTTATCACTCATGTTTAGTCATTTTTATAGTCACTTATCACCAATTTTGTACTAGTGATAACTGATGTGAATATATATACATGCTATTTTGATGATTAATAGGACATTATGACGATGTTGTTTTGCAATGATCAATTGGTTCAAACCTTGAACTTTGGTATGATATACAAAAATGAGATGAATAAATTTCATTATCTATCAGGAAATTGCTCAACGCATTAGGTTGAGTCAAGTTTCACATTGCATGAGTCAAGGAAGTAAATTTCTTCCTACTGTTTACATGAAAACTTCAAGCCAGCTTTAATCCAAGTGGTGGTGTATGTAATGCCCTACTTTCACTTCATGCATTGACTACTATACGAAGTTAATATTTAAGGATGCTCAATTATATATATGAATGACCCAATTGTATGTGCATGGATTCAAACAATGACTATTCTACTATAATATCAATGAGGGCATTCACTGGTGAATGACCCACATATTTATGTGGAAATGCCTTGGTATTGGGACTTGAAATTAGTTGTTTATGAATAAACTAATTTTTTATAGATTACAATTGCAAAAAAGATAAATGATGATCAATATTGTGTTATTCTAATGGTTTTGATGATTCATTCAATGTTTAGATGGTATTGTTCAATGATGATTGAATATTCATAAATGTGAAATTATGAAATGGATTTTTGGATAACATGTACTATGATGTGCCATCAACTGTCATAGGAAAGGAAGGTACATGTGACACAATGACAGAGTCAATGCCCTAAGGACTATGTACTAAGTTAGGTACCATTGACACATGATGATAATCTATTATTTATGTTATATCATGATTTTTCATTAAAATATTTTGTGCATGTGATGTTTATGTGCAGATCTTGGATTGTGATTTCCAATCAGTCCACATCATGTAACAAGGATGAACCAATATATGGTGTAATTCTAGCATTGTCCACGTGACGAGATGGGAATAAGAAAGAGAGGATCTTTCTTGTCAAATGTGTGTTTTCTTGAGGGTAGTTCGCAAATTCGGTCACTCACAAAGCACATTACTGCGGGACATGCAATAAGGATATGACATTATTCCTTGGGAACCACTAGTCCCTTAATAAGGTCGACGAACTGAGTTAACAATGTATGAATCATCATACCAAAACCCCACCAAGGGGGGAGTATATGAAGGGAATTTTTGGAGCATGGCACCCTTTATATCCCCTTCGCAACGAGAACACAACAGATAATAAAAGAAAAACAACCATTAAATTTAAAATATTAATGGGGGAAATAACAATATTCCTAAAAATATTTTAGAAATGAATTTAGTTAATTTAGAGTTGAATGAAATTCCAAATTAATTAAATGTAATCATGGATTTATGAAAAATACAAACTGAGCAAAATAATAGATATTCAACTAAAAATTAAAAGATAAAAGAAATCCTAGAGAGGAAATGAGGGAAAACTCAACTAAAGGTAAATTTTAGTTAAAAATAAATCTGATTGAAAAGCATACTGAACTTAGATTGGGTGAGTGAATAAGAATTTAAAATAAAATAAATTAACTTGAAAATGGATGCATGAATTCAAGAAGGTTTTTAGAAAAAGGTTGAAATAAATGGAGAGTGCATAAGGCTCTCATCTTTACCATAGTGTTGGATGGAAGAGACTATGTGGCCTTGTAAGGTGATTGTTTTCGGTGTGTTTCACTTCGGTATGAGAGGGGTTGAGAGCCCTGCAACATTATCCTATGCATCGTAGTTCCTTTGGACAACATTATATTTTTCATCGATGTTGGGATCGGGGGTACCAAGGGAAGGAGATTACTCGTCGGTATAGTAGAGAGGAAACCAGTGGACTATTTGTAATCAGAAATTCGACGACAAGACTCATGGTGGATCTTCAATGACTATGTCAACCTTCAAAGACTACAATATTTGGAAGGTATTTTGTAGTCATTGTTTTTGTTATTAATTATGCATTGGAATGGAACTAGCTCAATTTTAATGTTGAAAGTTGGATCTCTTGGTTATTTGAAGAAGTTATATAGATCTGTTATTTGTTTTATGTTTAGTTAAAAAATATTAAAAAAAAGGTTTGTTAGAGTCAACGTATTTTGTGATTATACATATGTATGTAAATGGGATTTATCTGGGCCCTAGGAGGTTCCTTACAAATTAGTTATGTTAATATTTACAGGCCTTTAGGCCCATTTTATTTCCACCTTTGACTTATTTCCTCATCTTGGCAATAGTAACCTATCAAAAGGTCAACAATCCCATGCCCTATTACTTGAAACTTTTTAAGTTGTGATAGAGATTCCACATTTTTCCATTTTTGAGACTTAGTGGAGTTAAGAACTTTAGTGTTAGGTGGATGAACCAGGTGACCAAAGGCTAAGGACCAGGGGCTAGAAAAAAGCGGGGCCTCACGGGGGCCTAAGTATGATAGATGGATAATACCAAGTGTCGATATCAACAGTTGTTGTGCACAACATGTGCGCTCATTTAAAAGGGAATGAGAATCTACTGGAGCAAAAAACACCCAATCCACATGCCATTTTATGATTGATAACACCTCCAAAAGCTTGTTTTCAGAAACTTCCTTCTTGACAAGCGTTATCGCCTTCGATAGGAGAAAACTACTCACACAAATACTCTCTAGGATAAAATTAAGTGAGATGACTAGGAGGTGAATAAGGTGACATGGATACATTATAGGCAGGCATGGAGGATGGTTGGACACTTCAGCTAACACACAACAACACCATGTCACATCAGCATAGCGACATGTCTTGAGCCAAAATATTATTTTGGCCATATTAGGAGCATATCACAATGGAATTTAATGAGACTTGCGACATTTTAATGCCATTTTTGGAAGCTACAAAATTGTCACTGAGGAACATTGCCCCATTTTGCTTTATTTTTATAGAAAATTTAATTTAATGGGTTTTGAAGGTGTGTATCCTAATGATGAACAGAGGCCTAGTTGAGGCCCAAATTTCTATGGTGCAGTAACGACCTAGGCACACAAATAACTATGGATCCTTAATGTAAAATTAAACAACATATTAAGTCAAGAGATAAAAGAAGGCCAAGATCCACTATTTGGGTGCATGAAAGTGAAATTTTTGAAAATTTGGAGGAAAACTAGGCCCATAACTCATAACCATAAAATTGACCATTTTTTACATTTTTTCTACTCATTAATATGAACAACCTTGCTTAGAGGACAATTTTCCATAAATTCTTAGTTTAAGAGATATCAATTTCTAGAGAAATTTATGTTTGGGAAAAATGCTAAAAAATAAAAGTTGTTGATTCTAGAATTTTATAAAAATCAATGAGACAATAAGAATTGAGAAATGAAAGTATCTGAGTAAGAACCATGATATGGTATATCTATGCCTGATATAGAATTTTTTATTGTTCTTACCAAATTTCTTCTATAGGCCTCTGAAATCGGTCCTTAAGAATAATTGCAACTACAAGACCAATGTAAAATTGAACCAATGTATTTATTTTAGAGAGCTATAATTTTCAATTCTGAATTCTGAATTGGAAATTGAAGCATAAATTAGAAATATTATCATAAGGAGAATAAATTTAAAATATGATTTCATAGTTAAGAAACACAGATCCTTACAATAAATGAGAATAAATGGGATGGTAGGCCTTATTTGACAAAATTACGAGATCATGTTTCTAATAATTTAAAAATATATGAATATATGTCTAGATATATGGAATTTTATTAACAATACAGATACAATTTTTGAACTAGATACATTCACAGGACATAATTTCAAATAAATATAGAGCATTACAATCGGTGAAGGGTAGCTTCCATACAACCACAGAGAATATGGTAGGGATCAAGACATCAATGTGGGAAATGCAGAAATAGAAACAAATGGGCATAGAGAAGATGCCAATCCATAGGAATTTGTGGAAACCATGAGAAGTATGAGGATGGAGGTGTATAGTTATATGGAAGAAAATGAAAGGTTTTTTAGGGTCCAAGAACAACAAAATGAGTTAAACACTCATCTGGTGCAGAGTCTGAATATGCTACAAAGGAAAATGAGAATGGGATAAGACTCAATTCAGGAGGAAGAAGGAACAAGAGACTCAAAGAAGAGATCACATGAGAAATAAAAAAACTCTAAAAGTTTTTCCAGGAGTCATAAGAATCACCATTCACCACAATTTGCAAGCAGGAATCCATATATATCTGAGAGTTCTAGCAGTAGCCCAAAAATGTCTCCAATTAGGCATCATAAAAGAAGGCACGTGAGAAAGATGATCTGCAAGGGGAACTTAGAAAAATTAAGCCACCCACATTTGATGGTGAAAACTAGAAAGAAGAATATGTTGGATCTTGGTTGTTGGAAATGAGGAAGTATCTTCAGCTGCATATTTAATCCTCTAGCATGAAAGCTAGGATTTCCATTTACAGCTCAAGGGGTAAAGCTTCCATTTGGTGGAACCAATTGGTCCAAGTTAAGCATATCGGTGAGAAGAGGATCTCATGGAATTGATTTAAGAAGTACTTTTAAGAAAATTACTTATCATAACACCATTATGATAAGAATATGGAAGATTTCTTTGAACTCAAGTTTGGAAACATGGGCATAGATGAATATGAAAAGAATTTTATAGAATTTCGAAGATATGTTGGATTTATGAAGGAGGCAAAGATATAACTACAAATATTTATCAGTGGTTTTCCTTCATTTTACAAGGGAAAAATTCAATATGATGAACCCAAGAGTCTTGAAGAAGCAATTCGGAAGGCCAAGCACATGCATGAGAAGAACAAAGGAAGATCAAATTTTCAGAAATATTAGAGAGATAAGATGAAGGATAAGCAAGATGAAATGAAGAAATAACTTAAACTATCTTCTTTCAAGAATAAAAAAAATTCATATCACCAAAGTAATCCAACTCAGAATGGTCCCATGATGACAAAATATGTTGGAAAGGTAACCAAGAAACAAGTAAAATGTTGGGGGTGTGAAGGAAACCATGTGTATATAGATTGTCCATGAAGGGGAGATAGAATGAGAAATGTGCACAATTTACTATTGTAGATTTAGGGAGGAATATTACGATGATATATGTTGTGTTGGACAACATAGAAGCATATCATCATTCCAACATGATTGAGCTTGAAGGTGAGGATTCCAATCAACATGTTGCTACTATCATTGATTCTAGATCAAGTGATAGTTATATTCCTCCTAATTTAGTTTAAAGGTTTTAGCTAAAAAGTAAGTACGATAGAACATGGATGGTTTAGTTAGCTAATGGAACAGAAAATAAAATTAATGAATTAGTTAAAGGGTTTCCCATTGGATATGGATGAACTAGATATATGTGCATATTTGAACATAATACCATGTGGGTCATAAGATGTTTGATTGGGATGGATTGGTTATATGCACACCACATGATATTAGATTTTCATAACAAGTCATTTACTTGTCTTTATGGTGAAGGACAACAAAATCTAGTGAAAGGAATCCCAAGGCATATTTCCATAAGAGAAATTTCAACTTTTCAATTACAGAGGTGTTTAATAAAAGGTTGTCTATTGTATCTAGCTAATGTGCAAGAGATAGATAAGTGTATAATCCCAATTTTAGAGGATTTCCCAATATTGCAATATTTTGCAGATGTGTTTGAATAAATACCAAGGTTTCCACCAAAAAGAGATATTGAATTATCTATTTATTTGATCCCTGAACCTGTACTAATTTCTAAAATTCCATACATAAATAGTACACTCGAGTTAAAAGAGATACATATGTAGCTAGAATAATTGTTGAAGAAAGGGTATATATGCACAAGTGTGTCTCCTTGGGGAGCACTGGTTCTATTTGTAAAGAAAAAGGATGTAACTCTGAGGTTGTGTATTCACTTTAGAAAGTTGAACAAAGTCACTATGAGGAATAAATACCCTCTTCCTAGAATTGATGACTTATTTGATCAGCTCAAAGCAGCAAATATTTTCTCAAAGATATATTTGAGATCTAGTTACCATCAAGTGAGGATAAAATATGAAGAAATTATCAAGACATTCTTTAGGAATAGATATGGTCATTATGATTTTGTGGTAGTTCCATTTGGCTTAACAAATGCACCAGCTACATTTACGTGCTTGAAGAATGGGATATTCAAAAAGTATCTAGATAAGTTTGTCATTGTATTTTTGGATGACATTCTTATTTATTCAAAATAAAAATAAAAAGAGCACGAGGAACGCTTGATATTGATACTACAATGTTAATAGAACATCATCTTTATGCCAGTATAAATAATTGTTCTTTATTCTATTAGAGGCATATTCACTACTTGGGGCATATCATCTCCGAGGAACTTGAGTAGCAGTGGATCCAAAGAATATAGAAGTTATAAGGGGATAGTGTACACCCAAAAATGTATCAAAATTAAGGTCATTCATGGGATTAGTCAGTTACAGAAGGATTCTCCAAAGTGGCATATCCAATTACATCACAATAGAAGAAAGGAATTAAATTTCAATGGACACCACGATGTGAAAAAACTTTCTAACAGTTGAGGATATTAAGCACTAGTACACCAATCCTCTAGATTGTTGATCCAAATAAAGATTTTTTAGTATGTACATATGCTTGTCAATAAGGAATTGGTGGATTCCTTATGTAAAATGGACATGTGATTTGTTATTAATCAAGAAAAATTAAAGAACATGAGGAAAAAGTATGCCACACATGACTTGGAACTTGTTTCTATTGTGCTTGCATTAAAAATGTGGAGACTTTATCTTATGGAAGGAAATTTGAGTTGACAATAGATCATAGCACACTGAAATATTTATTTGAGAAGAAAAATATGAATGCAATACAAACAAGATGGCTAGAATTTTTATGTGAATTTGATTTTGATATCAAACATATTAAGGGCAAGGTGAATAGGGTTTCTAATTCACTTAGTAGAAGAGCAGATGTTATGCATGTTTCAGCCATTTGTATGTACAAATCATATTTGAAAAAAAAATTTATTGGAGTTATCATTATAAATTTACATTGCGGTAAGGTAAAATAAGAGTTACCGCATAAATATGAAGGTTACAGGTTGGAAGACAATGGGATTATTACATATAAAATCAGGATTTATGTTCCTAACTCAACAGAATTAAGGAAATTAGTAATGATTGAGATGCATATTGTGTCATATGTGGTGCATATTGAATACCAAAAGGAAATTGTAGCAGTAAGAATTCAATCCTTCTATCCAAGAATGAAGAAATATATTGTTGATTATATAGCAAAGTGCAATGAATTCCAAAAAGTGGAGGTTGAGCATAGACATCTAGCAATATTGCTTCAGTCATTGTCAATACCGGAATGGAAATGGGATGCGGTGATCGTTGACTTCATCACTAAATTTCCTAGGACAAGGAAACAACACGATTCCATCATGGTAGTAGTGGATAAGTTAAGAAAATATACTCACTTTATACCATTCAATTCAAATCATAAGGAAGCTAATATAGCATAGATTTATATGACAGAGGTTATCAGGTTACATGGGATACCAAAGGAAATGGTTTTAGAAAAAGATCCAAAATTTACTTCAAACTTTTGAAAGAGGTTATTCAAGAAATTTGGAACAAATATGAATCCAATCACAACCTATCATCCACAAAAATATGGATAGACTGAGAGATTCAATCAAGCTATTGAGTAGATGTTTAGAATGTATGTGATGGATCAACCATGAAATGGGAATACTACTTATATTTGGTGGAATTTCCATACAATAATTGATATCATGATTCTTTGAATATAATTCCATTTGAAGATTTGTATCACAGAAATTGCAATACTCCAATTAGTTGGGATAATCCAATTAGCAGGGTAATAATTGGGCCAGATCTACTCAAAGAAATGGAAGAGCATATAGTAAAAATGAGGCAAAATTTGAAGGTGGCATGGGACAGATAGAAGAGTTATGAAGATAAAGAAAGAAAAGTTAAATAATTTAAAGTGGAGGATCATGTATATTTAAAAGTTGGGCCAAAGAAGAGCTCCTTGAAATTAGGAATTTGTCCAAATTTAGTAGCTTGATTTTGTGGGCCATTTGAAATTTTGGATAGGATAGGACCTATAGATTATGTATTAGCATAGTGTGCTTTCTTGTGTGTACATAATGTAATTCATGTGTATTTATTAAAGAAATATGTGATTGATCATAACTACATAATTGATTGGAATTTGATCTAGGTGGAACCATAAGCATATTTTTTGGTACAACCACTGCATATCCTTGAAAAAAATGTTACATTACTGAGGAACATGTCCATTGTATAGGTAAAGGTCCAGTGGACCCATTACAGTCCTGGGGAAGCAACATAGGAGCTTGAGGATGTGATGCAGGAGGCATACCCACAACTATTTTGAAGATTTGATCAAAATTTTGTAAGTGTACATAGTTCCAATGTTTCACTAAGGACAGTGCATAAATTAAGGGTGAGGGGAATGTAATACCCCCAAGTTTAAACCTGTAATGTAAATTTGTAAATATTGATGTAAAAGTATAAAATCTAAAAACAAATGGTCGATGTGAACTGGAGTACTTAATATATGCACATTATTTTATATTAATTTAAAAATATCTAATGGTTGCATGGGAAGAAGAACGAAGAAGAGGTGGGGGATATAAATCCACAAGTGGGGAAGTTATAGTGTGCCTTATTTTATCTCCCTATCCTTATTAAAGTAATTTATTAAACCATGATTAAGAGTGATACTTTGATTAATCCTCATTTCATTAGCTTAAGAAGAGGATTAATGGAGGAAAAGTGTTTCCTATACAAGTGGGTTTTCAAGCTAGAGAGGGGTTCCATTCTTCATTATTCCTCCACCATTTCGAATTTCAATTTTGAGTCATCACTTTTGGAGGCCATAACATGATACTATACAAAGAATGAAAATTCCATTATTGTACATGAATTGTGCATGCCATTAACCCAGTAAACTGGTGTGGGTGAAAACTGGACTATAGCTTGTGCCCTAGATTCCAAATTTAAATAATTCATGTACAGCATGTGTTGGAGTGCTATAAGGAAACTATAGGCTACCCAAGGGACTGTTAACTCATAGAATGGAGCTTGTATTTGGTGGTGTGGATTTTGTTGGGGAAGGAGAACTGATGATTGGTAAAGCTATGCAGGGGGTTTAGGTACCAGTGGGTTACATGAGAGATTCATCTTAGTAGTTCAAGATTCATGGACATTTTTTCCCTTATGGATTTTATAGCCCCAGCTCGACGGTGGCCAATCAAAGTGAGAATTGGCTTGAAAATGCCTATGGCTGGGAGGAATGTCCTTCACATGCAACCAGTTGGAGAGTACTTGATTTAAAAATAAGCTTTTAACCATTATGACTAACGTGATTAATTATGTTTTTGAATTCTATTTATATATTGTTGTTATGTATATCTGAATACATGGTACTCCATGCCATGGAATGTATATTCATGGTTGAATTTCATGTAAATTAAATGAGTGAATGTATAAATTGTTTTAGGAGACCATGATTATTATTTCCCTTGTTAAATGGAATGTAAATGAATAAAAAAATGAAATTGAACATGAATCTTAAGAGTGAGATATGGAAATTGAGTGCCCCATATCCTCACTAGTTAAAAGAGGTGATTGGGTACATTACAAATCCAAATCCACTAAGAATACTCCTAACTCTTTCAATTAACATCGTTTTACTCTATTTTGCAAGTCCATTATGCTAAGAGGTATATGAAATTATTTTGTGACTTTTAATGCATATTCTCAGTGAAATTATTAGTCATAATTTGTAAACTCCCTTGGACATTTCACTTGAATAGTTCATCATAAAAAAATCTTCTAATATTTACAATCTCTTAATATAGAGTGATTTACTTTAGATTACAGATTTAATGTTACTCGGTTAAGGTTG
The DNA here is from genome assembly GCA_001517045.1 of Pseudotsuga menziesii. Lineage (NCBI taxonomy): Eukaryota > Viridiplantae > Streptophyta > Pinopsida > Pinales > Pinaceae > Pseudotsuga > Pseudotsuga menziesii. Next base: position 635,662 of record LPNX011063344.1, read on the forward strand.
AAATAAATTAAAATTTACAAACTAAAATTGAAAGGAAGGGAGCAATAAAACAACATCCACATAATAAACACAAGATATACCCTTGGAAAATCCAAATGTGAAAAACTCAACTTGAATTTCAAGCATATGCGGTTCTCTTTTCTTCTCAGTTATAAAATGAAACTACAAAAAAGGGGAGCACACATTATGTAGTTTTCATGGACATTTTGGATAGCTTGGTTTCTATAAGATCTTATATCTCCTTTATTACCCCTCAATATCCCATTCTCATATTCTCTTCTCAGTTATGGAATAATATACAACATAGTGGGAATGGAAACCCTTCTTTTTGTAGTTACCCAATATTAACATAGCTTGATAGACATAGAGGGATAGGATTTTTGCATGCCTCAACCCCTGATAAATGTCAATTTTTTGAACCCTCTAGAATAATCTTGAAAGTCTACAAATCAATAGATCCATATATATCAGTATTCTGAGGTGATGTTGGTAGGGTTTTTGGTAAGTGAGTTGCGTAGCGTCACAGCAGCTGCGCAAGCTCACGCGACACCACACAAGGCTAGATCAACACGATGGGTAGAAAAATAACTGATTTTTATATTTAATGCATTAATTGACCATGTTTTGTGGACATAGGTTAGTAGTGGTTATAAGTTAGTTAGAAGTGGACCTTCGATGTAAAGGTGCAAGCCTATATATAGAGCTAGTTTTGCAATTGTAATAGACATCAACACCATCACCGTGACCTATCAGAGGTTAGAGATAATCACATGAAGCATGCGATCTGGTGTGATTTGTCTATGGTTTTGATGATTCTTCTGTTTTATCTGCGATCTATCTGGATTTTTGTGATGTATTTGGTCTTCTGATGTGGAGAAGAATTGTTTGTTTTGGATCTATTGCATAGAATTAATATGAGATCTATTGCACAGAATTAATATGACATGGAGAAGAATTGTCTTCTGTTCTCCTATTTTCTCTGCTACGATATCAATGAGAGGTGTGATAAATCTGTTATGATTTGCTGATGTTATTGTAATAAAATGATGATGGGATCTAGTCAAATTCTGTCACATTTCTGATAAATGATGGTTTAAGTTATTTTATGAGTGATACTGTTGTGCTGACACTATTGCGAGAAATGAATGATGCAATCTGGTAGATCGGTAGTTATGACGATAAATTACGATCACTGTCTTAGTTATGTAATATGAGAATTATGTAGTTTACCCATGGGATGCCATATCTTCCCTTCTTATAGCCTGTTGGAAGCTTGGTTTCGACAGCTCTCCCTTGAACATCTCAGGTGAGACTTCATCCACTCTGTGGATGTTGTTGGGTAGGGTAAGACCTGTCTGGGATGGTGCTCGGGGAGATCGCGCTGCTTGGGTGTCGATAGAGTGAGACCCCTTGTCAACGAGGCTTTGCTAGTTGGTTTTCACTAATAAATGGTTCTGTTACCAGGACCGAGTTGCGATTGAAAGGAGGATATGTTTTGGCATCTGACTCGTCTGGAGATTGAGGGGTGGTTTGGTCTAAAACTATGAGAGTTTGCTGAAGCCGAAAATCAAAATCCGAAGCTGTTGACGAAAAATTGTTTGGATAGATATATTCATTATGGTCCTCATGAATGGTTCTTTTATGATTTTCCTATAATATTGCATGAGTGGCTGGTGAAGTTCACATCTAAGAAGAAAAACTTCCAAGGAGGAGAGTCGACATCCTGGATTGCGGAGCTGATCTAGGAATTACAAGAAATAGACAATAAGGCATCGTGAGTTGTTGAGGTGTGGTTGGACAGTACCTTGGAGGGATACATTATCGAGTCTACAGTTAATACCAATAAGCCATTTAGTGAAGAGGAAAGGGATTTCTTCAACGGACCGCGAGGTAGATTTTTGTTGTCTCTGCAGCTATCTATTAAACAGCTTGTCTGTGAAAAAAGGTATTCTAAAAATGAACCAAGAGTAGTGGAACTCTGGTGTGCGGAGGATGTAGGCACCGCGAAAAAATGGGGGAGGTGAATGGAAAGGTAATGGGTAGATGGGCATGAGTTTTGGTGAAAGTGCAAAGGTCTCCGAGGAAACAAGTGGTTGTACAAGAGGAGGAGCAAGGTTTCAAGAGAAGAGGAAGAGGATAGGAGAAGGTCTTACTGTGATCAAAGTGTGATGCTGCGAGGAACAACCACACGGGACAAAGTGACCTTTCAGTGAAAATGAGGACGACCAGGCCCACACTACACCCAAAAGGATGACAAGATTGAACCCCAATAGTAACCTGTCCACACCTCCACCCACTACTCCACCACTAGGAAGAAACACGCATTCTACGTCGACTTGTCCGACATGTCAGCAACAGTGTAGCAGTAGAGTACCAGCCAGAGGAAGAAGTCCCAGAATGGTGGGCGATGAAATGAAGCTACCAATATTTCATGGAAATGACATCAACGACCCAGAGCAATACTGGTTCTTATGTGAGGCGATCTGGACCACTCGACAGACTGTAGATGATGATGTCAAGAAAAGCTAGCTGGCAACCACCCTCAGTGGTCGTGCGCTAGAGTGGTACATGAGATTCATATTGGTTCCTCAGGGAGGTATAGCGAAAATATTGGATGATATCCGTAGGGGGTTATTTGAAGAATTCAAGAAGCCAAAGTCTGAGGCTTAGCACATTACCAAATTGAAAGAAATCAAGCAATTCCCTAATGAAACAATTTGGTACTTCGATCAATGGTTTAAGGCATTGATGGCTCGAGTCAGCTTCAAGATGAGTGACATTCAACACAAGGAGTGGTTCATCACTGCACTTGTCCCACATATCAGACAACCACTAATGCAACAAAAGATTGTGACACAGAGCGAGGCTCTGGAAATTGTGATGAAATTAGAAGCATCGCCAGTAGGAGAAACGATGGTCAGGATGAACCATATTCAAGCACAGTTGGTCAATCTAACACTCTAACTGCAAGATATCAAGAAGGGTAAGGAATATGATAATGACCTTTGGTGCACCCGGTGTCATGTGGAAGGACACACCAAGGATACATGTTCGACGTTCCAAAATTATTTTCTTTCAGGAGCCCTGAACTTGTTGAGCTACATTCAATATACCATGGTGCCGCATATTTCAGGTCTATGGGCATCGACATGAGAATTGAGAATACATGCAAAAGATGGTTACCAAGGCAGAAAATAGGTATTGTACCTTTTGTTGATCAGTAGGACATGATGATAAAAACTATCGAGCTTATGACTTGCTCCAGGGAAGGACATATGATTCATACTTTGTGAAAAGTGAGCACCCCTAGGAAATACAAGCGTAGCTGTAGATGGAAAAACCAGCAGTGCAGGTACAGTATACACCGCCACCCTAGATGCAGTTTATCTTGTCACAACCGCAATAGCATTTTACATCATAACCACAGTTTTCACCTCAGCCACAGCTTGTAGCACAACTGCAGTATGTGCCATGACCACAGTATAATTAGGCACCACTCATTTAGCCTCAGCAATAATATGTTCAAAATAATCACTATGTCTAGCAGCAACTAAACCCTCCATTACAGCAGATGGCCCAGTCTCAGTTTCAACAAGGAGAAGTTCGAGGAGGATTCTGTGGAGGATTCAGAGGACAAGGAGGAGGCTTCGGTCAAGGAGGAGGATGAGGTCAAGAATCGATCCATTGTTATACATGTGGAGTATTTAGGCATTGTCAGAGGGAGTTCCCTCATGTAAAATGTTGATAATGTGCATCCAGTGAGCATAATGTTGAAAATTTCCCTCATTTGATTGCAAAATGGCAGGATGGAAACATTCTTGAGTTGCATAATGTGCAGAATCAGAACCAACCAACGTTCCAAGTACAGAACCAACCGATGATGCTGAATCAGATACCACCACAAACTCAGACTCAAAACCCAGCACAGAATCAGAATCATCCATTGAATCAGAACCCACCATTGTATCAATCTCAGAACTTGAATCAAGGATCGACGGTTGCAACAATTCAAGCCGAACCGTGAAAGAAGGATGTCGATGTTGGGGTTGTCACTCACGCTGGTGTGACAATTGGAGAAGACAGACTATGGAAGCAAGTTTGGATCACTGAAAAGAAAAAGGTAGCGTTTGATATTGCGATGGAGAAAGACACCTTCTTCGAGGCCAAGCATGTAATGGGGAGAAATCTTGGTAAGTTACTGATTATTGACACGCCATCTGCTTTTGATCCATTTGTAGAGGCAGGATCATTGCAGTAGCAAGGTACCTTGTAGTATTTCTTTGAGAGTTGTTTGTCACTGGAAAGGGACCCCAAATCCCTTGTCGAGCTTGAGATGTTATTGTACCACTAGGATAAGACAATGAAGGATTCCACAGTGAACTCCTTACAAAAGAGGAAGACAGGAAAGGAGATGAGGATGAACATCTAGATCGACGATTATGAGGTTGACTCAATTATTTTGGATCTTGGATTAGATGTAAACATTCTGAACAAGCAAAACTGGAAGCTGATGGGGAATTTGACATTGGGATGGTTTCCGGTGCACCTACAACTAGCAAATCAGGAAAAAGTTCATCCCATTCGTCGCGTCTCAAACGTAGTTGTTGATATTGAAGGTATGAAAATGCATGTTGATTTTGATGTTATAGAAGAGGCTGGAGATGGGGGTTCCTATCCCACACTGCTAGGGATTGGGTGGGATAATGATAGCATGGCAGTTATCAATTTCAAGAAACTGGTCATGACGTTTGAGAACTAGGATTTTAGGGTCATTTCTCCCATGGACCCTCATGAAGGACACTGGTATATTGAACCGGTGAAGGATGAAGCCAGTAGAAGTTGGGATCATGCTTATAATATCTTTGAAGACTATATCCACCCTACTATCAATGGAAAACTTGGATGGCACAGCACTAGTTTTGTGTCCTCTTATTCTGATGATGATATGTAAAAATGGCAGAATAGGTTGCATGAGGTGTCATTCAGGAAATGTGGGTTGATTACACAGTCTCTCCGTCGTGTAGCGACTGAGATTGTTGAGTTTCCAAGTTATGAAGGGCTTCCAACATTATCAGAATTCCTATGAGAATTTGAACAGAGAGTGTTTGAATCCCAAAGGGTATTAGCCCTAGATGTAGTGTTGAAGGCTACCTTGACCCGATGGTGGATGATGCACAAGTAGATGATCCATGACTAGGAACAGTATCAAAGATTGATGATGGTGCACTTTGGTGATTCAAAGGTCTATCATGCTAGGAAATACGATGGGTGAAATGACCCCACCATTCATTTGATAGAATGTTAGGCCTTATGGGAATCGCAACCCAAAGATGAGTGGGTCCATGCTTTTGTTCTCACTCTGGATAAGATGCTGAGATCGTGGTATGTAGCGACCAAATTATGCAGAATTATAATCATTTGGGAGGAGTTATCCATTTTCTTTGAGCATATGTTTAGTTTCTGGGATGCCAACCTAGAGGTACATAATGCATTGCAAATCATTTGTGACATAGTGCTAAAGGTCATCCCTATTGAATACCCAGTCGATCCACATGTGCATTGCTCAATACAATCCATAATGACATGTTACAACCTATCTGGGGAACCTGAAGATGATGACAAGTTGTGGAATGTTAATATCCCGGAGTCAGAAGGAAGCCATGATGTTGTAGCACCATACATACCACCAGATTTGATGAGTCAGCCGCTGAAGATCAGGAAAGTCAACATTCGGTCGAAAGAGAACCCAAAATTTTCCAATTTCGGGGACTATTGGAATAAGGAGACAATGGCCAAAATCATGGACCTGTTGCATGAATTCCAGGATCTTTTTTCGATGCAGTTTTCTGAAATGAAGGGGATATTAGGGGACCTAGGGGAGATGAAAATCTTGTTGAAACCGAATGCAAAACCTATACAACAGAGTCCATATCAACTGATCCCACAATACAAGGACCGTGTGAAGGCTGAGATAGACCGGATGATGGATGTTGGGATCATCAAGAATGTAGAAGAATTAGAGTGGATAAGCCCTATGGTGGTCCAGGATAAAAAGACCGAAAAAATCCGTATTTGCGTTGATCTAGGAAAGTTGAATGATGCATGTGTGCATGATCTGTTCCCGAATCCTTTCACAAACGAGGTCCTTAAAGAAGTAGGTGGTCAGGAGATGTATTCCTTCACATATGGCTTTTTGGGGTACCACCAGATCCGGATTGCAAAGGAGGATCACCATAATACCACGTTTGTCACTGAATGGGGTTGTTTTCAATATAGAGTCATGCCTTTTGGGATGAAGAATGCATCAAAAGTATTTTCTCGAGTAGTTGTAGCCGTGTTTAAAGAATTTATTCAAAAATTCCTGCAGGTATATATGGATGATTGGATAGTATCTGGGCTAATTAGGGATCATCTTGACAACTTGCGATTGATACTTGAAATATGTTGACAACATCAGATTGCATTAAATTCTAAGAAGTGCATTTTCTTTGCGTCGTTTGGAATCCTACTTGGACAAATAGTATGTAGGGACGGTCTATTGGTTGATCTAGAGAATATTGCACTAATTATTAGTTTTTCACTGCCGACAAATGTGAAGATGCTTCGGGAAACGCTGGGGAATACGGGGTACTATCACAAGTTTATCAAAGGATAAGCTGCGATTACTACCCCTATGGAGAAGCTATTAAAAAATGATGCTGCATATGAGTGGAATCAGGAATGTCAAAGCATTTTTGACACATTGAAGGCCAAGATGGCCTCTGCACCCATACTGGTTTTTCTTGATTGGAACAAGGAGTTCCATGTGCATGTCAACGCCTCTTCTATTGCACTGGGGGTTGTGCTTGCGCAACCTTGTGAGGTCGACTTGGATCACCCAATCACATATGCCAGTAGAAAGTTGTCATTTGCTGAAAAAAATTACACAATGACTGAAAGAGAAGGCTTGGCGATGGTTTATGCCTTGCAAAAGTTCAGGCACTATTTGTTGGGAGGACACTTCAAGATTTTCATCGATCATTCTCCTTTGTAATACTTGGTCAATAAGCTTGTGTTGGGGGGACAATTTCTCGGTGGCTGCTTTTGTTCCAGGAATTTGACTTTGAAATAGTTGTGAAACTAGGACGGTTGAATGTTAGTCCTGACCACCTATCTTGCATTGAGACCAATGAAGAACCAACCAATATTGATGATGGATTGCTAGATGTGCAATTGTTCTATGTCGACATCACAGATGATCACTATGCCCCAATAATTCAGTTCTTAGCCACTGGTTTCACCTCGGAGGACATGTCGACTAGTCAAAAGAAGCAGTTGGTAGTAAAGGATTCATATTTCCAGCTAATTGCTAGACAATTATATAAGTTTGGACCAAATAAAATATTGCGGCGGTGTATCTTACCGCATGAGTAGGCACCCATTCTACAAGAAGCACATGCAGTAATTATGGATGGTCCTATGGAGAAAGGGATATTGCCCTAAAGGTTTTGCGCACTAGGCTATGGTGGCCTACGGTGCATAATGATGCCACAGAATATGCGAGGATTTGTGACCTATGCCAACGCATTGATAAACCATCGTGGCAGAATGAGATGTCGCTGGTGCTGCAGGTGACTTTGCAACCTTTTGATAAATGGGTCATGGATTTTTTGGGTCCTATTAATCCACCAAGGAAGAGAACTGGGGTGTGATACATCATTACCGAAACTGACTATCTAACCTGGTGGGCATAGGCCGCACCAGTTGTTGATTGTACCGCTACGAAAACAGTGAGGTTCATTTTTGAAAACATTGCGACATAATTTGGGTGTCCCAGGATATTGATGAGTGACCAGGTAAGTCACTTTATCAACTGTACTATGAGGGTGCTAACTGAGGAGTTGTAGGTGCAACATAAGAAAAGCACACCATACCATCTGCAGGTGAATGGGACTGTTGAAGCGTTCAACAAAATTTTTGAAACAACGATCACAAAGGTATGTAATGCTAATCACGATGAATGGGACTTGAAAATTCCAGCAGTGCTACGGGCCTATCGCCCCACTTGAAAATGGCTGATAGGACAGACACCATTCAAGCTAGTATATGGGCAAGTGGTGGTCATGCCCATGGAATACATTATTCATATTTTTCACATTGCTGCGGCGACTGACATGGATGATGCAGAAGCATTAGAAGAGTGCATTGCACAGTTTATCCAACTTGAAGAAGACCATTTTATTACAGGCTTCCACCAGCGGGTTGCAAAGGATTGACAAAAGGCATGGCATGATCGTCACATTAGGATAAAACAATTTGTGGAAGGAGATTTGGTGCTATTTTATGACAACAAGTTCAAGAAACATCTAGATAAGTTATGGATGCACTGGTTAGGATCATATCTTGTTCATTCCATTATTTCTGGAGGTGTAGTTCAATTACAGCAATAAGATGGTGTGGTATTGCCGATGCTCATCAATGGGAGTCGCTTAAAGCCATATAGGATGGGGATAGAGCTACGCATTGATTGAGGCACTAAGAAAAAAATAATATATATTTGTTAGATCGTAGCAAGGAGAGCCTAGGGGATGAGGCTGTGCAAGAATAGGAGTTAGTAGCGATGGAAAGGAGATCACCTACGACAATTGTAGGGCTATCGGTTGGTCAAATTAGTAATAAATGCAGGTAGTTAAAATAGTTAGCTAGTAGTGCTTGTTGAAGTGATGCGCCTTAATGGTCGATCTGATCATTAGAAGGGTAAGATTGCTAGCGAATTTGGTGTCATTACTACTGGATTTCTTCATGATGGAGATAGTAGATTTGGCAATGATGAGTTTGAATTGGGAGGTTCCTATAAAAAGTGCGTAGTACGTGGGAGGAAGGCATTGTTTAGTTTAGCGAGCAAAGTGCAAGTTGTGTAGTTGTGTTGTAATATTTTGGTGAGTTTCAGAGTAGAGGGGTAGAGTCATTGGGTGAATTGAAAGGTTTGGGGCATGAGGCATGCTGAGAAGGCGCAGCTATGTGCCAATTATGGCGAGGTTGAACAATCTGATGATGAGGCATGTCAACATATTTTTGAGAATGCGTCCAAGCTTACTGCAGTCACTAATGCCAAGCGACTTGGGGAATTTATTTCCCAACTTCAGGACACCAACATGTTTATCAATTCCCTGGTCCATCTAGAGATGCCGCCAAAGCAAGTTGCTAAATGGAATACTTCCATTGAAGAGATAGTAGCCCAATTTAAAACCATGGAGAAAGAGGCGAAGGAAATCATGGAGGTGATGACACAGTTCTGGAAAAGTGTTGTCCAAGATGAGCAACTCGACCAGCTGACCACGCAAGCACAGGAAGTTGAAGGAAAACTAATGACGCTAAAGATGGCGTTGCGAGCACTAGCACTCATGGTACAGATTATGCGGTCTGAGGAATTAAATGACCTACAATAGAGAGCTTCCCATGCCCAAGAATGCCAACAAAAGTGTCGTGCCCAGTTGGATGAGTTCCAAGAAGTTGGTGGGAAGCTGGCTGTCAAAGAAGTCACCACACTGCAGGTGGTGCAAGAAAATCAGCAGGTGGTCGATGACAAAGTTGGGACAACCCACCCCATGCAACATTATTTGCTTAGCCGTCAAAGTGCTTCCAACAAATTCCAGATCGAGGTTAGTGAGATATCGTAGCAGTTTGAAGATTTCAAGGCCAGGGAATCTGCATATACTCTGTCAACCTAACGTAGCTTGAGGATGAGCCACAAGACTATTTTGCGGGCCTATTGGCAGGGTTTTTGGTAAGTAAATTGTGCAGCGTCACAGAAGCTGCGCAAGCTCATGTGACACCGCACAAGGCCAGATGAACACAATGGGAGGAAAAATAACTGCTTTTTATATTTAATTCATTAATTGACCACATTTTTTGGACATAGGTCAGTAGTGGACCTTCTATGTAAAGGTGCAAGCCTATATATAGAGCTAGTTTTGAAATTGTAATAGACATCAACATCATCATTGTGAGCTATCAGAGGTTAGAGATAATCACATGAAGCATGAGATCTAGTTTGATCCGTCTATGGTTTTGATCAGTCTTCTGTTTTATCTGCGATCTATTTGCATTTTTGGGATGTATTTGGTCTCTTGATGTGGAGAAGAATTTTCTATTTTGGATCTATTGCACATAATTAATATGACATGATGGTTGATGCATAAATATTGTCTTCTATTTTCTTGTTTTCTCTGCTGCGATATCAATGAGAGGCATGATAAATCTGTTATGATTTACTGATGTTGTTGTAATAAAATGATGATGTGATCTAGTCCAATTCTATCGCATTTCTGATAAATGATGGTTTAAGTTATTCTATGAATGATATTGTTGTGTTGACACTATTGCAACAAATGAATGATGCGATCTGGTAGACTGGTAGTTATGAGGATAAATTACAATCACTGTCTTAATTCTGTAATCTAATAATTATGTTCTTTACCCTTTGTATGCCATGTCTTCCCTTCTTACTACCGAAAACTTGGTTCAAACAACTCTCCCTTGAACATCTCAGGTGAGATTTCATTCGCTCTGTGGATGTTGCTAGGCAGGGTAAAACCTATCTAGGCCGATGCTCAGGGAGATCACACTGGTTGGGTATTGACAGAGTAAGAACCCCTATCGATGAGGCTTTGTTGGTGGGTTTTCGCCAACAGGTGATGTAGCATCCACTCAGTATCATGGTTAGCATTAGGATACGTCAACTTGCAAGAGGCATAACGTTTTATACAAACTATGATTGAGGTTATTTTTTCACCATTGGAAGGGTCTTGACATGTAAAAAAATAGGATAGAATCTAATGATCCAAATTTATGATCCAAATATCAACCATTTAATACGTCAAATGGGATCCATAAGTTTTATGGACCCCAAATCACCAAAGTAAGACCCACTCATAAGCGCCCTACAAGACAACACCTCCAACTGTTCCACCCATAAAATGCTAAAATAGATGAAAATGTATATAATGATATATTATGGATCATACCTCCCCATTTAGGGAGAATTTTGGTACCCAAAATCCTTTACTAAATAAGTTAAGGAATTTTTTCTTTCACCTTTTCCTTAGAGTATTATTTGGCATTTCCAAGAAGTTGTCCTTTCAACCCAACATGTTAGAATTTATACTAACACCATCTAATTGTTTAATAACAAGGGAGATAAATCCTTTAAGGCTAGTAGGACTTAATCATTAGTTTCTTGTTCCAACATATAGATTTTAAAATTCTCCACAATCACTACTAAGTAAATGCAAAAACATGGGGGAGATTGAATTTGTAGGTATTATCAACAATGTTCTACAACACTTTAAGATGATCATACTATAGAGCCTTGATCATTTTACCAGGACCCTATACCCTTTATTTGTTCAAATGAAACCAAAATCTACCCCCCTCCTTGAATGTTTTCTCAATTCTATGTTGATCATGCCTGGCCTTGTACTTTTCCTGTGACTTATTCAATGTCTCTATGGATATGCCTAATATTATCAATGATATTTTCATACTTAAATAAATCCTATGTGGTTTCTTCCCTCACTCCTCCTTATTGTCCATATAAAACATATAAGGATGAAGCTGGAAAATACCCATAGAAAGTTGCAAAAGGGGACTTACCACCATACTTGTGGACTACTATGTTAAGAAAGTGTTGAACGTAGCTCAAGTTTTCATACTAGGTCCCTGAATTCTTATGATTGTAACCCCTCAAAAAGATCAACCAATGTCATGTTCATTACTTATATCTATCCATTTTTCTATGAATGGATGGTTGTAAATGTCTTCAACTTAGTGTCCACCTTCTACCCAAGTGTAGTCCAAAAGTAACTAAGAAATATGGTATCTCTATCTGAGATGATGATCCTTGGTATCCCAAAGTCCAACAAGAAATTTTCAAACATATTTTTGCATCTTATCCCTTGATGGTATTTTTATAAAGAATGAGAATGCACATCTTGATAAACCTGCCAATTGCCATAAATAGATAGTCATACCCCTTCTTTGTTCTTGTCAAACCACCCATTAAATACATGCATATGTTCTTCGTGGTCTAATAGATACAACTAAGGGATAATATAACCCTTCATTTTATTTAATGGGCTTGTTGATACAACAAAGTTTGCATCCTCCAATAAAATGAGTTGCATGTTCTTGGATTCAAGGTCAATATGCATACCTTTGTAAGTTAGTATTTTTTTCTCAAAACCAAAATGTCCTACAATGTTGGAGGTGTGATCTTCTTTGATAAGTTGTAACCTTTCACCTTTATAAACACAAATATTATATAACTCATAGAGAAACTCATTCTAGAAATGATAGTAAACCTTATTTCCATATTCTTCTTTATGAACTTGGTCTAACACCTACTAAAACACCTCTTTAATGCCATGCTATTTATGTATGCCTATTTGTATGCATCATGTATGAAAGGATGCATATGGCATAATAGTTTCCAAGTCCATGATATCGGATGTAGGAGGCCTTGGAAGCATGTCTACCAACTTACTTGATGATTAGATGAACGTATTGTAAAATCCCTATCCAACTGTAGTAATTTGTTTGTCGAGTCTTACTCTAGGACTACAAGTACTACAATGGATTATGATCAATGTGAATTGTGGTATCCTTTCCCATTACACAATTATATCACTTATTAATATAGCTTGAACCAAAGAAAAAATTTCATTATCATATGTAGGGAAGTTCAATAATCCTCCATGAAATAGTATAGTATGATACCATAATTGCTTACCACCCTACACCAATATCACTCCCAAGGCATACACACATGCATCTATCTCCACTTCAAAAGGATTCTACAAATTAGGCAATATAAGAAGTGGTTCTTGAATGATATTTTATTTAAGTTCAATAATATATATATGTTGATTCTTTCCCCACTGAATTTTTTATACTGTTGGTTGTAATGGCATCAAGTGGTTTAGCCACAATTGAAAAAGATTCAATAAAATTCTATAGGTACTATGCTACCCCAACTAAGCTCCTAAGTTTATTGACATTAGTAGGAGTTGGAAACTTGATGATTTCCTCCATATTCACATGATCTATCTTCAGTTCCCCTCCACCAATCACATACCTAAAATGCACCAATGAATACTTGGGAAATTGACATTTCTTGTGGTTTTCCAATAGTTTATTTTAGGGTCTCTAACACCTTCATATGATCTGATGTATTCTCTTCACATGTAAATATATAAAACAATGCATCATCTAAGTACAGTATTCAAATGAACCTATAAATAGACACAATAATAAGAATTTATGAGTCACAGTTGTCTATAAACACCTTCTTAAATTGGTTAACAAGATCCTGTAGTGGTAAATTTCTCCATATTCTATTCATATCCAATTGAGTTTAAGTGAATCGACTTGAATTGACCTAGGACTGAAAAGTAAAATTTATCACATTTAGACACATAGGTTGTACTAGTTATCCTAATCAAACTTATAGATGATGTCAAACATTATATGGGCTATGTGCCACTATAAATGAATTTTATTGCATCCAAGGTGAATTTCATGTTGAGATAAATATGAAACTCATTGCATTCTAGAACAAACTTGGTAGTTTTGATATCACCAAATACATTGTTCCGCGTGGAATTAAAGTGCAATGAACTCACATGCATGCTTAGTCTAGCATATTGAAGGCTAATCTCCCGAAAAACATTTGAAATACATTTACATTTACATTAATCCACTTCATGTAAGAGGTGGCCTTCTATTCCCATAATGTATATGACAAACAACTTTATCACAACTAGTTTAGTTGCGGAAACCTCCCTAAAGGGTCCAACTAAATTGTTAGCAATATCCATGAACAAGGTTGGGGCCACTATTATTTCTAAATTTAGTTGGTTTCCTTTGGAGAAATAATAATGTAGAGAATCTCTAGGAATTCTATAATGACAACCAGAATTCCATACATAATTCATATTCTCCATGACTATCCAAAGAATGAAATTCTTGTTATATTGGACCCTTTATTCAACAATTTAGTCACAGTGTTATGTAAATACCTTCATAAATTGGTTAACAAGATGATCCAAGAGTAAATATTTCCAGGTCCTAATTATATTCAATTAAGTTTAAGAAAATTCCCTTGATTTGACTTGAGACTACAAAGGAAAATTCATCACTCTCATCAGGGTGAAATGGAGTCATTATTTTTAGTTTGTTGGAAACCCCTATAGATTGGGAAGTTTACATATGATATTTCTATGGTTAAATTTTAAAATGGGAGAAACAATAATATATTCTCTTTTCTTGTTTGAATTTGATTCAACTATGAAAATGCTTGGTCCTTACCTAAATTGGAAAAACCATTTAAGTATAGAATTTATTCTTGATAAGTGTGTGAACCAATTTATATTCATGTTTCATGAGTTTGAAGAAAATTAAACTCTTGTGTCTTGAAATTGTGGTACAATGGTTTATGTTTGTTACCATTTGGACATGAATTAAATGGTGGGGATATATTGTGGTGGTATTTTTAGGGATATTTACCCATCGTCAAAAGGATAAGAAGTCAATAACCATCAATCTTTAATGGAATTTTTTTGTGGGTTCTACTGGAAATCTAAATACATTTTTAATAACATAATATGAGGTTCATGCATTTAACAAAAGTCCACTTTTAATTATGAAAGTATTGACCTATTTTCCACATCCCAAAGATATTATGCTTGTAAAATAATTGAGGACACTAGTAAATAAAGACCTCATAGGAGATTACATTTTCCAACGCCATTTTGAAAAACATGTTACGAGTAGAATCCTTTATTGGATATGTGTTATATTTTATGCATGGTTTCCCCCTTCTGGTGGGGGTTCAAGGATTCTCCTGAATGAAGCCCCCTAGAATAAATTAAAAAAAACAACAGTTGTTTTTTCTTTTTTTGTCCCATTGTAATCTAATTCTGGTTTGGGAATTAGGGTTTATTAGGTTGGAAAATTCCTATATATTGTATCATAAACAATTGAATTAAAACAATGAGAAAATAAACAAATAGAATAGTGAAGCTCTAAGTTAAGTTGTTTTTTTCACTTCAGGGTTTCAAGGGTAAAGTTTTGTGTATTGTGTGTGAATTCCATTGTTTAATTTCTATTTTGCTTAATAATAGTATCCATTTTTACACTTAAATGGGTTTAGAACTTTCATCCTCATCATATCCACTATAGTCATTTCCTAAAATAATTGTATTCCATGAGACTGCATCTCGTTCAGGTAGTCTCTAAAATTGTCTTTGTGCATCTATTAATTCAACAAATGAATTTCTCAGTATTTAACATTTCCAAGGTATTAATTGACATGCATCATTTCTTCTGACATGTATGGTTTGTTAAGCTAAGGGGCCCATGCACTTGATATTTTATTATGTTATTTTCCACAATATTCCTTATTGCTTTCTACTTGCTGAGATTCTTTAAACTGGATTGGATGTTACCAATTTGTTGGGTTGATCCAATAGTATCGTCAAAAATATAGTCACCTTCAAAAACCATGTATTAGAATGTTTATCTAGAATGGAGTTGTTCAAGAAAAAAATTAGTAGTAGTAGAATTATTAATATTCCTTCTAGTATAGGAATATAATGCAATGGAACTTATTCTGAGGTTGGGTGATGTCCTTGTGATATCACCACAATATAATGATGTATTTATGACATTTACAAAAAATTATATCAAGTTTTTATTTCCTTCAACATTTTGTTCTAATGGAGTGGTATATCGATGAAGGGTTGTTTGGCCTTTCCCCAATATATAATTATCAGAGGGGTAGAGTGGAGAAGGGTTCGTCGATCCCACCTCAAGAATATTTTTGCATAAGAGGTACCCTGGTGAAGGTTATACCAACCATTCCTCAAGAATATGTGTGTGTTATTGGGACCCTAGTGAAATTTCATCTGGCCCATCCTCCAACATAGAATACTCATGGATGGGAAGAGCAAATAAGGGTGGGTTGACCCTTCCTCGCACATATTTTCGCATAAGGAGGGACCATGGGAAGTGTTTTTTGAACCTTCGTCTTTCATGGTATTTTCATGCAGGCAAACCACAGATAAGGGTCAAATGACCCTGTTATCACCTAAGTTGCACTTAGGGGATTTCTAGTGAGATGCCAGAGTAATAAACAAATCATTTGTTCATTTCCAGTGCTCACAAGTTCCATGGTTATATAAGGACCATTTGGTGTCTATTATTTTTAATAAAATGAATATTCATACCCCTTGGGGGCGTTGTATAAAATGTTCTAACACGAATTTTTTTTGTAAAGGAATTGGATTCCTAAAACTAGGCTATAAATCTTATTATTCCAGGGTGTTTTTCCCTTGCCAATTATGCAATGTTGAATAAGCCATGTATAATTTTCGATTTTTTCACCGCTATTCCAAAGCTCGTATTTTTGTCTTAGTGGTTAGGCCTTAGAATTTGATTAAAGTCACGGGGACTTCACTCAGTGAACATCTCACATAGCACATGCGATCATGGGATATTAAAGAATACCCCTGATTTCAGAGATATTGACCCAAACTCTTTTTGTTGAAACCCCCTCCCAATACTTAAAACCTCTTCCCCACCCCTTTCTATACCTCAATCCTTATAAACCACCCTACCCAGCCCCACCTTAAACCCCTCATCCCCCCCAATACCTACAATATATTGGTTCAATTTTTAATAATTTTAAAACCTACAATATGAACTAACATGATAGGATATTGGTCAACAAGTGAAGCCCCGGTGATTAAAGTTAATGTGTCGATGTATATAAGTGTGTTAGAATTTTTTTTTGATTCCTATGTCTATGTACTAGGCCCCCCTATAGTTTCGTCTGATTCCGAGAAAAAATATTTTTCCAGTTTTTTAAGCCATTTTTATGGTTTAAATGGAAAAATTCAAAATGTGAAAAAAAGTATGAACCAGACTCCATTTTTGGCGTGGTTGGGCTCATTTTCAAGTTCAGAGTAGCATATTTATCCCAATGGCCACTTTCACTATCTTTCGGTTAGCTAAAGCACCCCAAAAGGCGTTATTTAGGTAACAGATCATCATAATGGCATTTTAATGCTAAATCACGAGAAAATGCACTAAAGTCAAAGATTTAGAAAAGTAAAAAAATTATTAAAAAAATGGAGGATATGACTTGCGCATAGGTCCCTCGTCCCCCATGACCCTTCTCCACATAACTCCAAGTTAAAAAATTTGGTAATGAAGAGTTAGCTACAAATTATTTCTAAGAGTGGATTATGTGACGAAAGGCTCATGCTATCATGTAAAAGTGTTGTTAGATGCTAGCAAGTGGAAATGGGGTGGACCCCTCCTTCCTTTTAAGTTTCACTATTTTTTGTTGTTTAAATACTTTGTGGAGGCTATGAGTTATATTAAGATGACGTCATAGAGGTTCCACGCTAACTAATGTGGAGATTGACATCAACTCTAAGGAGAGATCACACTAGCTCTTGAGTGGATGCGAATGGGCGAGGGTGGACCCCTCCCAATTTATTAATAAACCTTTGTTATTTCAAGCTATGGATTCAAACATTTATGCAAATCAATCATTCATGTCACTATTATGTCGTACATCTGCATGGGGAAGGAAAGATCACACGTGTGGTGAGTTTGGTGAGGTTTTGGGTGTGTTGTCATTTGTTGGGTGAGTGAATTCAGTTCCTCTTCACTTCAACTCTGGATTGACTCATTCCAAGCTCAATTCAAGTCCAGTTCAACTTAGTTACACTCCAATTTGATCTTCACTTGATTGGTGCCCCCCTGGGAATGGGTTTTGTTATAAAAGTGATGCCTTCTTCCACATTTTGGACGGAAGCAAGGAGCCTCTACTCATGTAATTTATTTGTTATTATTTGAATAATATTGAGACATTGGAGGTCCATTGGCATTCATGTCACATGGTGAATGGTGTATGCTTATTGAAGTAATATTTTTTAATTTTTTTCTGCTGGATATCGAATTGGTAATCAATCTAGCTTAAAGGATTCTCTGAAACACATAGGGTAAATATTTGATGCTTCAAGTTATTTACTTACATTTTTGCTTCTTGAGATCCAAGAGTGGCATTTTTTATTAAGTTGTATTCATGCTCTTTTGGTTTCCATTGGTTGAATGTACTAGATTTGATCCCTTTTGTGCTAGTGTGAATAAGTTTTTAGGTTGCAACTTTGGAGTAAGGGGAAGAGCTAAGTTGCATCACCCTCTTCTTCAAATATTGAAGAATCTACAAATTCTTGTGCCCATTAGTACCTTCACATTTCAGAAGGATTCAAGCTTGAGCAAATATTTTCTCTTCTTCCTCTCTCAAACCTCAAAAGTTTTCCTTGGTTACTTGTTGAAGCGAGCTTTTCTAATTTTCTAAAAAACGTTTTATCATAAATATTAGCTTGTTAATTTACTAAATATAAAGTGCATCTAATTCATAGTTATAAGCCTATATCTAGTAGTTATTACTTAGTACTTTAAGCCCCAAATTTTTCCAATCTTTGCTAGTACTTAGTAGTGTATTTTTCTTATTGTATTCTTGCACTAATCCACTAATTTGTAAACTTTTAACTTGCTGGTTTTTATCATGTTGAACAAAAAAGAGAGGGATTCACTGTTGAAATTTTGTGCTTTAAGCCTTCCAGAGAACTTGATATTCAACCCACTTCCCTATTCTTCCTTCCCCTTCTTCCTTAGGAAAGTTTTAAACCCTTTTGACAAGTTTTTGAGGGTCAAAAGGTGGTTCTTTCTCTAAAATTTTAGTATTGTAATAATAATTAATAAAATCAAGTGGGATTATGGATCCCACACCCCTCTTCCCCCATTTGGGGGAATCTTTTATCTGTCTATTTATTTTCTTTATACCCGAACGGTATTAAAGTAGTTTCATTTTTTTTGCAAGTATCTTTAAAGTTTTTTTTTATTTCTTTCAAAATTGAATACTTACCCAGCCTTACTTTCCCGAATACGTAATCCAGGATGGAAAAAGATTCTTGGTTGTAGTAATTAGAAAAAACTCCTACTTTTTGCATGTTTAATTTATTTGCAACACAAGCACACAATCCGTCCATGAAAGGATGTATAAATTAGATTTCCTATTTTCATTAAAATTGCTAAATAAAAAGAACATAAAATATCTTGAATCTCACCGAAAGGCGGATTAAGAGTACCCTCTGTCAGATATTTTTGTTGTTTAATTTTTCAATTCATTTACTTTATCAGTTTTCCCTTTTCCATATATCTTTTGAATCTCTCCATAAGGTGGATCAAGAGTGCTCTCTGTTGGAGAGTTTTTTTATGGTTCTTGTTCACAACAGTTAATCAAATTGGAATTTGCATTTACTACACTATGTATTCTATACCCATTTGTGGGATACCCAGAAGTAGTTGTATATTATTTAATCTTCACATTTTAATCCAATTCAACCATAAACAAAACAATCTCCCAAGGAAACCAACGAAAATATGGCATTGATCGTTAATAATCGAAAGTGGGAAAAATCTTCCTTAGGACGTAGGAACCACTGTACTGAGACTTTGAAAGCATAGTTAGACTACATACTTGTTGGTGTACTGTTAAATATTGCTTTAGAGACTCCGTACAACCCACATGTTCTTATACGAAACCACTTTGACTATTATCAGGACATATCTCCAGTACCGAAAGGTATATCTTGGAGATCCCCTTGCCTTTTAATAATCAACTTCACCCCTAAAATTTACCAAGTACACTTGCAAAATGTTCTCAATCATAACCCATACTTGTATCAATAGTCCCAACCACTACATTGAATTCATTTGGAACTAGTCTCATCAATTAATCTTTTCTTATTATCTATCTAGAGCACTTGTTTTATCTATTTTCATATCATGCTATGGATTCTTTACTTTTAAATTGTCATTATCAAGTGGTTATGCATATTTAATTATCTTGTAAGTACATACTTGGATCATTAAATTGTTATTGTAAATCTCTTTAAAAACCTCCTAAAAACATTAATCCTCATCATACACCAAAAAACATTTTAAAACACAAGATCCTTAGAAAAATTTTGTCAGGTCTACCCCACTTGGCTTCGTTAGGATTTTTCCTAAATGAAGGATTCGGGATCAGGTGAAAACACCTAAATCTTTTCTTTCCCCCAAGGAATCACCTTTCCCAGTTGGGAAATAGATTTCAAAATATTTTTGTTGACGGTGTGCACATCGACGGGAAACATTTTTTTCTTCATTAGCGGGGACAATTTTTTTGTTCCTGGACGACTTTTTCCTTAGTTTTTACCTTGTCTTTTGATTAATTTTTAGTTTAACCAAAACTCTTCTTTTAGACTTGAATCCATCTAGAGACTACATTGTTAATAAACACACCAAGGTATTCAACAAGAAGAAACTATGTAGGCCTACTTGATTTCATCCCTAAACCTGAAAAGGTTTATAGGAGGAGACTAAATAGGTTAGCTTCTTGTATAATCCTTGAGAATATTATGTCTGAGTCTATTTAGGACATACATAGTCTTTTTGTTGAGAATAATAATTTCTTGTTTGATACAATGGGTGAATATTTTAGTCCCCTTGACATCTCTCAGATATCATGTCAGCCTCATAATCTACTAGATAAAGTTGTACACAAATTGCCCATGTTCACTGGCACTAATGTCATCAATCAAAATATTCATCTTAAAAACTTATACAGATGTATCAATGATCATGCACATAGACACAAAGATCTGTATATGAAACGTTTTTCTCTTTCCTTGGAAGGAGATGCTGGTGACTGGTTCAACAACTTTCCAAACAACTCCTTCGCAACTCTTGCAACATTTAAAACTGCTTCAACAAACAAGTTAGGGGAAAATAAAGAGAATCAACATAAGTTAGATTCTTTGACAAACATAAAAAGAAACGATAATGAAACAGTGGATGAATTCAATAAAAAATTCATAGATATGATGAAATTCCATCCATACTGACTACAATCCTATTGTTAATTCCATACTAGTCAACTATATTGAATATCTTAATGGATAAATGAAAGATCAATTCAGAGATAAAGACCCTACCATTCTTGTGATGGCCCAGGGAATGGCCATTAAAATTGATAGGAATATGAAATCTTCTAGTAAATCGAACATTCCTAGATACACAAGAGCCCTTATCCCTCCTAAGCAACAGGATATTAAAGCTAAGGATTCCACGAATCACATACAGGAGACTTATGACATGAAAATGAAGGAGATGAATGATAGGATGGAGGCCTTACAATCTGATTATGCAAATCACTAAATAATATGAAAAATAATATAATAAACATGGAAAGATATCAAACTAGTTAGAATAATTTTCCTCCTAAAGGAAATTGGGTTCAAAAGAAAGCCCCACAAGATAAAAGTCCCCCTAATCAACTGGATTCCGCCAACATGGTTGAATGATTCATTCCCTACTATAGACCTTGTGAGTCCCTTCATGAAGAATCCACCTGTTACATGGCTCATCAAATATTAAAGAATGGTCTCCCATAATCAAGTGATAGTGAATAATATTCAAGAGTTCCTGAGTACGTCAACACAGTAGGACAACTCCATCCTCTCAACACAGAAACATGGATTCAAGCGAGAGAGTACAGTCAACAATTGGATAACCTTTCTAAGAACTTTGGTGTTAATCCTACAACTAAACAAATTAAAGAAATTCCTAAGCTCAAAGGAATCACCTATTAGATAAGAGATAGTCCAAGAACTTCAAAGAGTAAACAATATCCTCTTAAGGCAACCACTCCCCTTTATTCATATGATGTAGGTCTTGATTTGGGAACTTGGTTTTCAAAATTTAAAGTGTCAATCCTTGCAAGTGAAACAGTTAAAATTCCAGAACAAAGAGAAAAGTCGTTGAAAGTCTTAAATGATCCATCTCCCTAAAGGAAAAATTTCAAAGAACCTTTAGAAGAACCTCTTCAAACTGAAAATAATGTCCAATATGATCTGGTTGTAATTTTGCATACTATGGATTCAAGAAAAGAAGATCATCCCCCTTTTTATGTATAATTGATGATGGGTGATGTTATTCTACATAACTATATGCTTGATTGAGGATCCTCTTCAAATATAATGACTAGGAAAGTGATAGAGCAGTTGAACCTAAGAACAACTAGACCTTATCGAAATGTTTGTGCTATGGATTCCATAGAAGTGGATGTAGTAGGAATCATCTTAAATCAATAGGTGATACTGGCTAAGTACCTAGATATTCACATAGCCATGTATATTCTTGTGATTGATGTACCAGATAAATGAGGTATGTTGTTGTGTAGAAATTGGAATGCTACCTTGGGAGGATGGATCCAAATGGACTAGAATCATGCTACGATACCTGCATCAGAATATTCTTGGGTATAGTTTCGTAATGAAAAAGAAAATAAATATCATGTCCAAAACCCTAAGAAACCCTTTGAAATGAGTATGTTTACAACACTGATGATATTGGATCCTATACTTGCTACTCTGCCTTTTTGGCTCCCCTTAAAGAAAAAATAAAAGATGAGAAGTTAGATGAGATACGAAGGATGAACTTTGACGGTGCTCATTCTAGAGCTAGGAAGGGGGCAGGTGTGGTCATCACATCACCTGAAGGGGAAATCTTCAACTTTTCTTATAGATTCAAGTTTGAGGCAACTAATAATGTAGTAGAGTATGAAGCACTTTTACTTGGTTTGGAAATGACAAAGGATATGGGGATAAAAAAATTAAACATAAAAGGAGACTCTGATTTGATAATCCTCCAGGTTAATAATGAATTTGCTTGTAAGTATAAAAGGTTGAAAAAATATAGAAATGCAGTCTGGGACACGATGGAACATTTTGATGCTTTAAACTTAAATTCAATTCATAGAGATGAAAACCGCTTGGAAGACAAGTTGACAGTAGCAACCTCAACTCTCCAACCCTCTGAGGAATTGTTGAATGGTGATGGTAGATTAGAGATAAATTTTAGACCATCTATTCTAGACAACATGGAAAACATTGGAATGTTTTCCAAAGTGATGAACAAATTTTGAATTTTCTTCATAATGTGGATGAGTTTTCCAACTTTAGTGTCAACTTTCAGGAGGAAGGAAACGAGTATCAAGGAGAAGGTAATCAGTTTGATAATCCAGTACATCATGCCCTTGTTG
Source organism: Pseudotsuga menziesii (assembly GCA_001517045.1). Classification (NCBI taxonomy): domain Eukaryota; kingdom Viridiplantae; phylum Streptophyta; class Pinopsida; order Pinales; family Pinaceae; genus Pseudotsuga; species Pseudotsuga menziesii. Next base: position 658,862 of record LPNX011063344.1, read on the forward strand.
GAATTGAACAAATTTTTGACAGACATGATGGTAGAAAGAATAATATTGATTCAATGAAGCCTAAAGATTACATAGAAATCAATATTGGATCATATAAAAACCCAAAATTGATAAAAATTGGAAAAGGGACATATGAAAAGGAATGGAATGACTTAATAAACTTAAAGAATATAGGGATGTATTTTCCTTCACATATGATGATCTTAAGGAATATCGATAAGATGTGTTCCAACATACCATTCCTTTAAAGAAATATGTCAGATAAGTCAAACCCTTTTGGAAAAAAATAAGACAAATAAACCCCAAGTTAGCTCCTCTAGTTAAAAAGGAACTTGAAAAGATGTTAGCTATAGGGATTATTGCACCAACAAGACATTAATCCTGGTGCTCTAACTTGGATGTGGTAAGGAAGAAGAATGGTAATATAAGGATATGTATAGATTTCAGGAATCTAAACATAGCTTGTCAGAAGAACAATTATCCATTTCCGAATATGGAGACCCTACTCCATAGAGTAACAAGGGCGGGCATGATGTCCATGTTGGATGGGTTTCAAGGTACAACCATGTAGTGATTCAAAAGGAAGATAGACGTAAAACTACTTTTACCTCCCCTTGGGTTACTTTTGAGTATTTGAGGATGCCTTTTGCTTTGTTGAATGCTAGGGCCACTTTTCAAAGGACCATGGACTATGCATTCAAGGAGTTGATTGGAAAATTCATAGAGATTTACCAAGATGACTTGACTATTTTTTCAAAAGAAATACTAAGTCACATACGCCATCTAGGAAGGTCTTTGAAAGATGTAGGAAATATGGTATTTATCTCAATCTGACGAAGTCTATTTTTGGAATTAACGAAGGATATATTCTAGGGAAAATAATCTCTAAATACGGGGTCAAAGTTAGTCCTGAAAGGATTGAAACTATCAAGAAGATTCCCTTTCCCAAAAATGTCAAATCTCTCCAATATTTTAATGAGCACATAAATTTCATTAGAAGATTTATCCCAAACTTAGTTGAGTACATGACCTTTACAAAATATATATGTTGAAAAAATGATGCTATGTTTTAGTGGACTAATGAAGGTAGAGAAGCCTTCAGATGCATTAAAGAAGCCATTGCTATATCTCTTGTCTTAGTCATCCCAGACTACTCCAAATATTTCATGATCTTCTCCTTTGCATCTGAGGATATTATTGTGGGGGTAATTTTTTTCCAGAAAAAAAATGAAGGATTTGAGAAACCCATCACTTTCATGAGGCAGGCCTTGCAACATTCCAAGCTTAAATATACAAACATGGAAAAACAAGGTTTTTCCTTAGGAATATCTTTAAATCATTTCAGAACATATGTTAGTTACTCAAAGATAGTATGTTATGTACCTCACTCAACAATTAAGGATATCTTGTGTCAACAATATTGCTGCAACAAAAGAGGTGAGTGAGTGTCTAAAATACAGGAGTATGATCTAGATATTAAACCCACAAAATTAATGTAACGACAGGGCCTAGCAAAAATGTTAACTCAAGGTAATGAAGAATTATTAGGAATAATTTTTCAGAATGAAGAACCTACACCCAACATGCCTCCAGAATTGAAGCATTTAGATAAGCATTGGTACTCTAATATTATTTTATTTCTTCAAAACCTTACATGACGTGAACATCTAAAAGTTCATAAAACAAGGGCTTTAAGGTTAAAGGACGTCAGACATTGCATCACTCAAGAGGGACTAGGTTGGAGAAACCTAGATGGAGTGATCCTTATATATGTTAATGAGCAAGATTATAAGCATATATTGACTGATTTCCATTCAGGATTTTATGGTGGGAACTATGCAGCAGATACAACATCCCACAAAATCCCTAGAGTAGGTTACTATTGGCCCTCCCTATTTGCAGATGTTCATAAATTGGTCAGGAATTGTCAGTAGTTCCAATTGTTCACTGGGAATCCTACGTTGAAACCTTACCTTTGCAACCAGTTGCGGTTGTTAGCACTCGTGCTAAATTTTGAGTAGGCATCGGTGATAATGGGATGTCAGGAAGGGGTATAATCAAAAAATTTATGATCCTGATGACTTCGAGGTAGATAAAGGACCCTATCTTATGCCCGAGCGAAGTATCCAGTGACCCCTTGGCACTTAAGAGAACTCGACCGGAACCAGTCGCCACAAGGGGTAGGTAGCATACAGCAACAGAAGCTAATAATTTCACAACAGAAGAGGTGCGCAAAGAACTAGAATACGAGGGAATGCAAAATCCATGGCTCGTCCCATTTTCCCAATAGTCATGATTGGGGAAGACCAGATCTACAGATGAGAACCTTTTCGTCACTCAAATATCCATGATGGATAAAGAAAAAGATGGTCAAAAAATGGGGTAAGGCCCCACATGTGTGGACAGTAGCGAGCAGACAAGAATCAGATCTATGGTCCCGATCACGGTCATAGCAAGAAAGTGTGCGATGGATAAGCGAAGGAGACAAAGACAAACCACATAGGGCCCTCTCATTTCCTATGACGAATATTCAGCAAGGTAAGTGATCGATGACTAGATCTATATCGCAGTAGAAACTTTCACAAAGGTTAACCGGAAGACAAAGTACGGAGCATGGTAGGTGAATCACCGAGATCACGTGCACATGAAATCCATGACCAAGACATATTTCACTCATCCGAAATGTGGTTAAGGAGAAAAAAGGAAGGGGATCGCGAAACGAGGGTCAGGGTGGGAAAGATCAAGAGCTAACTCACTTCTCAGGAGTCTAATGGCTATCGCTGAGCAAGTGTGATGAGGATGAATTCTATTAGCGAATTAGGTGGTAGAGGGAAAATGTGGCCTTTAAACAATGTACTGTCAGGAGGAAGGGAGTCTTAGAACCAGGGAAAGAAGTGACGCACAAGTAAGATTTCAGCTAAGTGCCAAGCGTCAAATCCACATGTCCCAAAGGGATCCAAAGTCGATTACAGGTGAAGTCGAAAGTCAATTCAGCCAAACTTAGTTGAGTACATGAAACCTTTACAAATATATATGTTGAAAAAAGGATGCTATGTTTGAGTGGACTAATGAAGGTAGAGAATCCTTCAGATGCATTAAAGAATACATCGCTATATCTCTTGTCTTAGTCATCCCAGACTACTCCAAATATTTCATGATAGTCTCCTTTGCATCTGAGGATATTATTGCGGGGGTAATTTTTCTCTAGAAAAAACAATGAAATATTTGAGAAACCCATCGCTTTCATGAGCCACGCCTTGCAGCACTTCAAGCTTAAATATACAACCATAAACAAATAAATTTTTTCCTTAGTAATATGTTTAAATCATTTCAGAACATATGTTAGTTACTCAAAGATAGTATGTTATGTACCTCACTCAGCAGTTAAGGATATCTTGTGTCAACAAGATTGGCTCAGAAAAAGAGGTGAGTGAGTGTCTAAAATATAGGAGTATGATCTTTTAGTTTATGTTTCCTGTTTATTTCATTTATATCTATGTTATTTCTACCAATACATTTCTAGATTAGCATGCGGGATTTCGCTCTCAGTTAAGTGCTCCAGCATCATAAATCATATTTTTAATGTGATTGTGATAGCTTCTATAGAATTCATCGATAGATAGGTGTTATGTTTCAACTGTTTCTCTTTGTATTTTCTGCTAAAAGTGTGCTCAAAGATTCATCCTTGATAGATTCCTCTGTTCTTCACTGGGCTCTTTCCTTATTTCTTTCTACCATCACTTTAAATCTATTTCAGTGAACGTTGTGCTTACTTTGCCTCATAATACATAGGAGAAATCCATTTTCATTATGTGTTGTAATGTCCTTAAATGTTTTAGACTTTGAATCCATCACCCAATGTTTTTTATTTTCTTTGTCTTTCCACCCCGTTTCATTTTGTAATTGTCTTGTTACTAGAAAAAATCTAGTCTTCTGTGTGCTCGTTAAAGATAAAATGTGTGTGTGTGAAGGTTACTATGACAAGATAGATCCCTCTCGGAATGCCTTGGATAGAGGGCAGTCTAAATCTAGTTTGAAATGGTTACCCCTATGACTTCCTACAGCAACCATAGGAAAATTACAGGGTGCTAACATCTTGGCGTCATTGCCGAGGAATGAATGAGCAAATCATCCCTTGGTAAAACAACATTGCTCAGTTCTACGACTTGGTTGAGCAGCCAGTATTAGACACATTTTTTGTTTTATATTCTCTAGCGACTTCACACAAGGCCTTTGAAGGTGACTCCACTGGGAACCCTGAAGACCGAGAAGCTGCAAATTTTTTCAAAGGTTCCATGGCAACTCCACTGGGGAAAATGAGCCCTATATAGTAGAACCAGGAAGGGCCTGGTGAAAGATGAGGTACTTTGCTGCCTTGCTCCAATATATCTTGTCCTTTATGGTGCATCTTTTCCTATCCTTACCATGGTTGGTCAAATAATTCTTCCACTATCTATCACACCCAGGGAAATACCCCATACCCACCGATGTATATCCCTCTTTAAATACCTAGAGATCCTCCTCTCCTTGTACATATATCATAGACCAAACCCCTTCATCTGAGCCCCATGAGGCTCATGATGCTACTATCGACTCTGTGCAATTTCCTCAGCCCCCATATAGGGACCTCCAACCCTCTTCTGATTTATAAATCCCTCTTCCCTCCTCCAAATGGTCCCCATCAAATTCCCTGGTTAAAGGACCACTAGCCACTACAACTTTTCCTTCCCCTGTATCAAATTATAAAGAGCCTTCATCACGTAGTGATATAATCCCTCTCAAACGCTCTACCATAACCCCAACAAGGGCCAAACGATTCGTCCCCGTACTTCTCCCTGCAATCCTTCATGACCTTCCCTAAGGGTACACCTAGAGACTCAAACAATTTTTTGGTGAGAAGGGATATTTGGCTGAGAAGCATGTGGGATGGTTTGCAAACTGGATTGACCTAGAAGAAGTGGACCATGAAGACATTAAGGTCATATTGTTTTCCCAAAGTCTTGCTGGAGAGGAAAGGATATGGTTCATCATCTTTCTAGATAGATCCATCTTGGGTTATCAGGATTTGGAGGATTCTTTCAAAGAAAGGTGGGTAGAGAGGAAAGACCCCAGGAGACACTTGTCTCAGTTCTATTCCATCAGGAGGGAGGAGAGCGAATATTTTTGAGAATTCATCGACATATTTATGAAAGTATATAACGCTATCCTTTTTTATTTCAAACCTCCTCCTGGCGCTTCCTAGCTCCAGTATGCCGAATATTTTGATAATGAATTCACCTTCTGGCTCAGCAAAAGAAGGTCGGCCTCTCTTGCATACATGCTAAAAAATTCTATAGAGGTGGAGATGAACCTGACTACTGCCAGGAACAAGGGGAGGGAAGAAAGAGAAAGAAGACAAGATGAATATCTCCCCTAGCTTCTTCCCTCTTTCTCCCTTGAGACCATGATGAATGAAAGGATGAAAGCCATAGAAAGGTGGATGGAGGCATTCACGATGGACCATGGCCCCTATCCCATGAGAAGTCAAGAAGTCAAAGGAATCCTATGTACAGATCAAGTTCAAGCTGCCCCTAAGGACCTGCAGTAACACTCAGGTCCTTCTTTGCTAATGGAAGGGGAAGAGGGCACACAAACAAAGACACTCTTGCACCTAGACCCTACTCTCCTTGAATAATATAGTCAGTAGAGGAAGGTAACTTCCTACCCTTATGCTTTGCCTCATTTTATTTTCTAAAACTAAGGTTAAAATATTCTAATCAAGCACAAGAAATGGATGCTAGGAATGAGTTCCTGGCATTTTTAGAATGGATGATGGGGAGAGTGAACAAATGAAACCTGATGTGCATCCTAGTTTTCCTTTGTGTGAACAAACAGATGAGCATCCTGGGCCCATATAAAGGAGTATTACAATCAGTTTGTTAAAGAGAATAGCCATCCTATTGCAAGATTTGCCTGTGGGGATTTGGAGGATGTTTTCAGGTCTCCAAATCATTATGAATATGACGATAGCTACTCAGAATATGAGGGTCCTAAATGGGACATTTCTTCCTTCTTTTCCAGTGCAAATTACCTATGTCAATAAGAGCGCAATTCACTGGATTCTATTGAAACATTTTCGATGAAATGAAAGAGGAAGAACAGGGTAAGGTTTCTGACATTCAGAATGAGGAAACTAAGGTCTCAGACACAGATGGTCACAAGTCCCTTTTGTGTGAGTATTTTGAAGAAACACTGAGCAATGGGTAGGGGAAGATACTATTGGAACAGGAATCATGGAGCCGAAAAATTCTGGGAGTGGTTCAGGGTAGTCATGGGTTTTATGATGTGGTGCATGAATACGTGGAGCAGCTTGGTCGTGACAAGTGTATAGAAGGATTTACGAAGTGTTGTCATGACCCAATAGCCACATTTGTGAAAAATATGTATGGTAATGATATGACAATTATGCACAACAAGGACCAGAGGTTTAAGAACAACCTCTAATCATTCCACTTCACATTACTTCCCTCAATCAAGCATGAAGGAAGAGCTTGCAAACATAGTCACCTACTTGATTGGCTTCATTGGAAGTTGGAAGTCACCTGACTGGTCAATAATGCTTGTGTAAATTAGGGTAGGTAGGATCAAATAAGCTCGGCCTGGCAACCATTTTATTTCTGCAATTGTTTTTCAATTTTGTCATCTATTCGACTTTTTTTTTCAGAACACGCTAGTAAGATTATAGGAAAGAAACTCAATTTGTCCCAATGGACAAGGCACATGATCTACAAAGTTTATTTTCTACCTCACGGGGAGGATAGCATGCTCGAGTTGGAGCCACTGTGAGCACTCTTGCTAAGTTTTAAGTAGGTGTCGGTGATAATGGGATGTCAAGAAGGGGTATAATTAGAAAATTTCTGATCCTGATGAATTCAAGGTAGATAAAGGACCCTATCTTACACCCGAGTGAAGAATCCAATGACCCCTTGGAACTTAAGAGGACCCAGGAGGAACCAGTCACCACAAGAGGCAGGCAGCGCAGAGCAGCAGAGGTTGATGATTTTGTGATAGAAGAGACACGTAGATAACTAGACTACTAGGGCACACAAAATCCATGGCTCGTCCCTTTTTCCCAATGATCAAGATTGGGGCAGAACAGATCTACATCTGAGAACCTTTTCTTTGCCCAAATATGCCCGATGGATAAAGCAAAAGATGGCAGCGAAATGGGGAAGGCCCCACATGTTTGGACAGTAGTGAGAAAACAAGAATCATATCGATGGTCCCAATCATGGTCGCAGTAAGAAAGTGTGTGATGGATAAGCGAAGGAGACAAGGAGAAACCATGTAGGGCTATCACATGCCCCAAATTGCAAAAAAAAAATTATGTTTTAAGAGGCATTATGTTATAATTTTATCATAAAGTTTGTAATTAATGACCAAGTGGGGTCAAGGATAATTGATGTAATTGCTGAATATTTTATTACTTAATAAATGAAAGATGAGACAAAAACTTAAGGAGGCTATTAAATGAGTGTTTTCTTGGTCACTTGGTGGAATAGGCTAGGCTGAGAGAATATTGACACTTGGCAACATCGTCAAACTACTTCTAGCTGTTGCAGGAGGAAACTTCCCTTATTTTTGTGGTCATGTTCCCCAAGAAAGTGGAACAAGAGCAGGTGGCTCATAAAGTGAAAACTGGCCCAAAATACTTAGGCATGCTAATAAAACTTCCCATTGAATTCAGCTGAGGCTGCTCATTTTTTACTTCTGAAAGTTCTGAGTGAATTTAGTGCACAAGAAATTCGATGGAGGGGACTAGCAGAATTTTTATTTGAGTGAAGAGTATTGAAGTTTTGAACTATGGAAGCTAACTTAAGCTGATTTCATATGGCTACAAGCAGAACAGATTACTGTTGTTTACTCAGTAGAGTTGCGGAGGTTTTCTAAACCGGTTTTCTCACGTAGTACTTCAACCAACTGGACCAGTAGACACGTTCAGGGGTCCTGAGATTTGTAGTTCATCTATCTCTAGTAGTTGGTTGGGAGGAACAGGCTCCTTAATTTGTTGTCTCCTCTGCTACATTTCCAAGTTCTACATGTTCTTTTTAACATCTCTATGCATACTTAGGATCGAGAATGAATGAATTTAGGAAATAATATGTTGTGTTTCTATTCATTTATTATTAGAATGGTTGAAGGAAACCTTTTACTATGAAATGATAGACAAATTATGGAGTAGATATGGATTAGGATAAATGATTAAAGTAACGTCAAATTTTACTGATGGATAAAATACCTAACTATATTTTTCCACACCTTCAAGAAGGTAGTACTCTAGTACAATGCGTTATATTAAATTCTGGTAGATAATCAGATGAAGTATGCAGGAATGTGTTTATTTTCCTTCTACAAATTTTATAGGGTTAATCAGTAGAAAGCTTTTCTATTTTAGAAATTTTTCCTTAGATAGAGTACATTATTATAAAAATAAACAAAATTGTCTCCAAGAAAAATCTTAAAAAATATATTCTTTACATAGTAAATAAACTATTTCGTATAAGCCTAATTATTATAAATATACATAGTAATTAAAAACATTATAAGAACATAAAAATAAATAAGCAAGAATAACTTAAAGAAAATAGTAAAATGAGGCTAGTAATCACTTAGATAATTTCATTACTAATCTAAGTAATAATCAAACTTTAAACACATTACTATTTAAATATTAAACTCTGTAAATATTTAAAAATAATTAAAATTTTATAAAAACCCTAATTTGGAGAAACTGTCAAATATGGCCTTCATTTCCTTCTCATTTTCCAGAGTAGGGTTAATACAGTTTTAACCATAATTACTTTAAGTACAAATTCTGCATTTATACAAACACAATTATCTAATTTATAAATACATAGATTTAAATAAACTTTTCACAGAAAGAATATTAAACTGTTTGTAAAATAATAAACTAAGACTAATTAAGTAAAGACCTTTTGAATTTATCCAAACCAAATACACAGTAAAAACTTAGGTTGTACTAATCAACCCTTCTTTTATTTATTTCCTGAAATAATTGTTTTTACTGACAGAAAAGCTCAAATTTTGTTTTAAAAACCAACATTCTGAACTTTTTCCTCTTTTGAACAAAATAAAAAATTACGAACTTGAACCTGTAATAAAACCTCTTTTAAGTTATTCAACCATTCATTCATCAACACAAGTATTGTAGAAGTAAAAATATTTCTATTAAGTTAACTTAAAAATTGAAATTCTTAAACAGTACAAGAAACCCCATAATCTACCATCAACCTCATGAAAACCATAGTTCATGGACAAATACATGAATATCTAACACAGTAAGCCTTTAAAGATTAAGAAGAATATAAATATATTTAAAAACCCTAACATAATCTATAAATAAAACCACTACAGTTTCTAAGTAGGTTACGGCCTAATGGCATGTTTCCAACAGAAGTCACAGCTTAAAAGCCTGTCCAAAAATATTTCCTCTAAATCAAGCTACGGTCATGAAGGCCTCAAAGAATTTCATCAAGCTACGACCGCAAGGGCTTCAAAATTTCCTCATCAAAACATTTCAGTCTCAACCACATGGCCTTTCTAAACAAACGAAATATTTGATAACCAAAACTGAATTCACATCTTGGTGGAACTGTAACAAGCAAACCCCATACAACCATTGCAGGAGAAATATCATACATGACCGAGGCTTACCAGGGTGAACAAGAAGCATGGAGTCCTTGCATGGAGTTTTTATGGTGTCTTCCAGCACACAACATCCAATTCGAAATACGGCACAAGTTAAGCCCACTGAGTCTCAAACTCATTCAAATAAAAAAGGTGATAAATATATGAATAGTGCAGAAGAGTTTTAAATTTAAAAAAAAAAACTTCTTACCTGAAGGGTTTGACCTCGGCCCTGTAGACGGTGACATGAACAAAACCCTGGCCACAAGAAATGGTATGCCAGAGCAACAAGGAGGTCTACTGTCAAGAAAACTTCAACGAGAATGTTCAAGCCAAAATTCAAAACCACAATGAAAATAAACTAAAAAGACACTATTAACTCAGATCAAGTTCACCACTACACCGGTGCACGAAGGGATTCCCTCACAGAGGCAATGAAATGGCAATGACTACCTCACACACAAAGAATTGAAATGGAAAGAAGGCATGAACATATAGATTTTAAGGAGTGGCATCAAGGCCATGCGGTCATGAGTCTGTGGCCCCTCTCAAAAGCAGTAGTAAGAAACATAGGTCAAATGCAAAATTTTAGGGTTTTGGGAGAATTATATGGTGAAGTTCCAAGTCAAAACCCTAACCAATAATCATCTACCAAGTGGAGTTAAACATATTTTTGAGTTGTGGGTTTTGCACTATAGTTTAGCAAGCTCTGAAGCATCCTGCACATAAAATGGTTTTTATATAAACTCGGTTAAAAACTTATTCAAATCAATCAATATATTTTCATTATAAGATGCATATTATAATCATAAGGAAGAATTTTATGGGAGGCAATATTCACATAAACTAGGGTTTGCAATTAAGTTTTATAAACCATGTAATGGGTAATAACTTATTGCAAAAGAATCTTTAACCTTGGTAACATTATAAATAAACACCTTGTGATAAACTATAGGACTTGTAAAAAGACCTTGTAGAAAACCTATGACAATACATTGGTTAAAAACACTTATATGTCTAACCTTGCAAGTATAGAAATATTTGTAGCTTGATTCTTAGTATACATATTAAAACTTAGTTTCGTTATAGGGTAATAATTTTTACATCATATCTCCTTGTGAGATGAAGGTCATGCAAAAGCTAGATCAGATAGATTTTGTAGGAAATGATCTTTTCATTCCTTACACAAAGTAGTAATACTATTGTTTAATGATATAATGTTCTTGTTATTGCATTTCTACCTAGTAAGTATTTAAACAGTTAGTATATTTCCTTCTGCACTAAATATTTAGTTCCATGTATGAATGCTAATCATTATACTTTATGACTATACCTAGATTTAGGTTTTTCCTAGTTTACATAACATTTGAATATTGTTGAGACAAATACATATGAACTATAATTGGTAACAAGTAATAAGGTATCAAATGACCTCGTATACAAATTTATTTTTTGCTAGAATTGTATATAGGACCTAAACTGATAATAAATAGATGAAAGTTTGGTGAACAAGTAATAGTTGAAGCGAGGTAGAAGAACAACTTGATTTATGTTCAGATTTTCCAAATACTTATGCTTATAAGAAATTACATAAAACGTAAATATACATTTCAATGATAGCTCCTTTTGATCGAAGCTGTAAATTAAACAAATATAGAATTTTTATTTATGCTAGTTAAGATAATTAGTCTCAATTTAGAAACTGGTTACATACATCTTACATGTAAAAAAAGACCTGTAAAAGAAGCATAACTTCACTGCATTAGCTAAAAAGCTAAGTAAGCCTCGGACTTGAACTAAAGTTCCTTCATGTTTACAAATAGTAAAACAAAGTCTAGCACTTAGTAATTAAACAGATCTCTCAGTTCATGTTATTCCAAATCATAACCTGGTAATCAAATCTTTAATGAAAGCAAATATTTAAGTATGCGGATCTAGAATTTAATAAAGGATTTAGTTCTAGTTTAAACCTTATTATGTTAACTGTTAACAATTAAATGTCCCTTGGAAGTGACGATTGTAAACATTTAATGTCATAAGAAAAATTTTAAATTTTTACGAATTTTTGGAGTATTACATGTGGTATCGGAGCACACATTCAGACACTAAGCCTAAATGTGGCTCAACCTGGATACACAAATAGTAAATTAAATGCATGCATACTGATCATTAATTTTCTTTTTTGAAATGTTATTTCCAGATAAATTTTCTAAGCTAAACTGCAGGGATGGAAAGACTTGAGGAATATGCAGATGAAGAGTCCCTGTTTAATGAAGAAAGTAATTCTAGAAGAGAGCTAGTTCATGAAGAAATAACTAACAATTCTTGATAATTTTTACAAATTGTTAAGGAATTAAGAACTGAGATGGAAACAGTTAAAAAAGAAAATGAAAGAATTCTGAGAGCTCAAGAAGAGATGAACCAAATATTGATGGAAAAATTCTAGAGTAAAGAAAAAGATAAATAGATAGGATCTGAAGATATGTCCTACCAACACAAAAGTAAAAACTCTAAACAGTCTAAAATCGAAAGTAGTTCGTTCTCTGAAATTTATGGTGACTCACATAGGAAGAATCGTTAGTACACTAGTGATAACAGTGAAGATAATTATCATTCAAGAAAAACAAAATCTAATCCTTATGAAGAAATTTATAGAGAATTTAAGAAGATAAAACCACCCACTTTAAACGGTGAAACTAAGAAAGGAGAAGAAGTTTAATCATGGCTGTCTGGAATGAATAAGTATTTCCAAATCTATAATTACTCTAACGAGCTAAAAGCAAGAATAGCCATTTACAACTTAACTAGGAAGGCAGATATTTGGTGGCAGGATCTAAAAAAAGTAAAAGGTATTAGGGAAAAGAACATTAACTGGAGTACCTTTAAGAAATAATTTAAAAAGAAGTTTTTGTCAGAACAGTACTACAAAGAGTGAGCTAAGGAGTTTTATGAACTGAAGCTAGGAACTATGAACATGAAAGATTTAAACAGTAAAAATTTAAGTTTGCTACGTTACGGGCCTTACATTGTGGATGAAAAGCCTAAGGTAAAGCGGTTTCTAAGATGTTTAACTTTTCACATTAAAGACAGAATTGAATACGATAATCCAAAAACCCTAGAGGAGGCTATGTGAAAGGAAACATTTTGCTATGAGCAGAACTGCGAAAAAGAAAGCATGTCAAACTGGAAGGCTAAGAGGTCTAATAATTTTGAACAAAAGAAGAAGGGTTCCGTACCTAACCACAATTTTAGGAATAATAACATGTAATTTTCCTAATAAGAATTTCCAAGGAAATAGAAGTAATTCACAGTTAAACTCGAATGGCCATAGAAATAAAGAACCTGCTAATAATCACAACAATTACATTAAGAATAATGAATGTAAAAAACTAGTGAAGTGTTGGGAGTGTAATGGAACTCATTATGCATCGGTCTTCCCTAATAGAAAGAAGATTGTTAGAAACATACATACAGTGCAGGAGGAGATGACTGTTGGTGACTTAGCAAGGACAATTCCCAAGATCAACACGGCACTGGAAAATAGGAAGGAGGATTATAAAAATTTCTTGGTGGAAGTAGAAGGTAAGATGAATCAAACACCCATTTCTATCTTAATTGACCCAGGGGCTAGCGTGAGTTATATTTCTCCTGATTTTGTAGAAAAATACAAGTTATCAGTAGAAACATTTACAAAGTCATGGTTAGTTCAGCCAACTGCTGCTGCAAAAAAAAAAAGTGATTAGTTTTGTAAAATATTGTACTATAAGTATGGATCAGTATTTGCAAAGTCATGGTTAGTTCAGCCTGCTGCTGCTGCAAAAAAAAAAAAAAGTGATTAGTTTTGTAAAATATTGTACTGTAAGTATGGATCAATTTGAAATATCTGTGAAGCTTAATGTACTTCCTTTAGGCTCTTATGACATGTTAATTGGTATGGACTACTTAGAATAGCATAGAGTAGTTTTGAACTATTTTGATAAAAAATTTACTTGCGTAAATAATGAAGGAGAAAGAATAACCGTAACAAGAATCCCTAGGAAAAAAACTATCAAACAAATCTCTGTTTTGCAATTTGAGAGAGTTGTTCCGAAGGGTTGTAAAGCCTTTGTTGTAACTGTAATTAACGAAAAACATCCTAATAATGAACATAAAGTAAAACTAGAAGATATTCAAATCCTGAAGGGGTATTCGGATGTATTTCTGGAAGAAATTCCGAGATTGCCTCCGAAAAGGGAGTTAGACTTCACTATTGAGTTGGTACCTAATGTAGTGCCCAGCTCAAAAGCCCCTTATTAGATGAATATACTGGAACTAAATGAATTAAAATCATAGTTAAAGGTACTTATTCATAAGAAGTAGATCAGACCCAGCATGTCTCCTTGGGGAGCACCTATTATTTTCGTTAAGAAGAAGGACGACACTCTACACTTATGCATTGATTACCGTCAACTTAATAAAATGACCATTAAGAATAGATACTCATTTCCCCACATGGATTATATGTTTTATCAGCTGCGCGAAGCAACTGTATTTTAAAAGATTGACTTATGATCTGGTTATCACCAAGTCCGAATCAAAGATGGGGACATTTTTAAAACAACTTTTAGGACCATATATGGTCACTATAAGTTTGTTATTATGCCATTTGGGCTTACTAATGTCTCGAATGTATTCATGTGCTTAATGAACAATGTATTGCATAAGTACCTTGATAAATTTGTGGTGGTATTCATTGACGACATTCTAATTTATTCTAAGTCTAAAGAAAAACACGAGTAGCACTTAAAAATTGTTTTACAAGAACTGCGAGAACATCATCTTTATGCTAAATTTAGTAAGTGTGATTTCTTTAAGGGTAAAATACAGTACTTGGGCCATGTAGTAACTAAAGAAGGGATCTCAGTTGATCTAGAAAAGATAAAAGCAATTGAAGGATGGCCAATCCCAAAGGACGTGACTAACGTACGGTCATTCATGGGGATTACTGGCTACTATCGAAGATTCATTGAGGGGTTCTCAAGAATTTCAAATCTCATAACTTCTTTACAGACGAAAGAGAAGAAATTCGAGTGGAATCAAAAGTGTGAATAAATTTTTAAAATGTTAAAAACATTACTAACTACTGCACCAATCTTAAGAATTGTTGATCCTAATAAAAACTTTGTAGTATGCACTGACGCATGCAACGATGATCTAGGTGGAGTTTTAACTCAAGAAGGACATGTAATTGTATATGAGTCTAGGAAGCTTAAGATTCATAAGAAAAACTATGCAACCTACGATTTAGAGTTGGTTTCCGTCATATATGCTTTGAATATGTGGCGCCATCACTTAATCGGAAGAAAAATTAAGTTAATGACATATAATAAAGGATTAAAATATGTTGTGGATCAACCTAACTTAAATGCAAGGCAAGCTCGGTGGCTAGCATTCCTTAGTGAGTATGATTTTGAAATCCAACATATTAAGGGAAAAGAAAATAAGGTTGTTGATGCTCTAAGTAGAAATGAAAAACTAAATTTTGTAGCAATAATCAGCACTTATAAAACATATTTAGGAGAACAACTAGAGGAAGGAGTAAAATTGGATGAAAATTATCAGAAATTACAAGCAAAAGCAACAAAAAATTTAACTGAAAGTTTAAGTACAGGGTATAGTCTAAATGAAAAGGGATTATTACTACATAAAAACAGGTTATATATACCTAGTGTACCTAAGATTAAGCTATTGATTTTAAATGAAATTCATAAGACTCCTTACTCAGGACATCCTGGTTATCAGAAGACTATAACCATGTTACGAAAGGATTATTTTTGGCTAAACATGAAGAATGAACTAGCAGAATAAATTTCTAAGTGTTTTTAATGTCAACAAGTTAAGATTGAACACCAGCATCCAGCCAGTTTTCTACAACCATTACCTATCCCTAGCTGGAAGTGGGAAATAATAAGTATTGATTTTATTAAAGGTCTACCTAGAAATCAGAATCTGAATGACTCAATAATGGTAGTCGTTGATAAACTTAGTAAAGCAACTCATTTTATACCTCTAAAGACCACCTACAAGGCTTCTAATATTGCTGATATATTCATGAAACAAATATTTCGTTTACATGGGATACTAAAAGTTATAATTTCAGACAGAGACCCTAAGTCTACAGGCAATTTCTGGAAGTATTTATTTAAAGGCATGAGTACTACTTTAAATTTAAGTACCTCTTTTCATCCCCAGATGGATGGACAGACTAAAAGGGTGAATCAAGTGTTGGAAGATATGCTCAAAATGTATGTTAAGGAACAACCATGTAAATGGGAAGATTATTTACACTTGGTAGAGTTTGCTTACAACAATCACTACCAAGCTTCAACAAGATACAACCCATTTGAAATTTTGTATGGCAGAAAGTGCAATACCCCCATCTCAAGGAGTAACCTAATTGACAGCTTAGTATTAGGACCTGAATTACTAAAGGAGATGGAGTTAATTGTAAAACAAGTGCAAGGTAACTTAAAAGTTGCGCAAGACAGACATAAAATCCAGGCAGATCTTAAATGAACTCAGAAAGAGTTCCAGGTGGCTGAACATGTCTTTATAAAGGTAAGGCCTAAAAAGAGTTCTTTGAAATTAGGAATTTGTGCTAAATTGGAACCTCGATATTGTGTACCTTTTGAGATACTATCCATAATGGGACAGGGGGCATATAAATTGGCTTTACTGCCAAATTTGAAGGTTCATAATGTTTTTCATATCTCTGTATTAAAAAAATATGTGCATGATGCTACTCATGTTATAAATTGGAATGATGTGTAGGTGGATCTCGAAGGAGATTTTCTGGTGGAACCAGATTGTATCCTTGAAAGGAGGTAAATATTGCTTCGGAATCGCACCATTGGTTAGGTGAATGTGCAATGGAAGCACCTTATTCCAGAAGAAGCCACCTGGGAATTGGAATTTCATATGCGGGTAGCATATCCAATTATATTCCAGGGTAATTCTGAGGACAAAGAATAAATAGCATCGAGGACGATGTTATATTTAAGGGGGTGTGTATGTCACATGCCCCTAATTGCAAAAATATTTTATGTTTTAAGAGACATTATGTTATAATTTTATTATAAAGTTTGTAATTAATGACCAAATGGGGTCAAGGATAATTGCATGTAATTACTGAATATTTTATTAATTAATAAATGAAAGATGAGACAATAGCTTAAGGAGGATTTTAAATGAGTGTTTTACTGGTCTTGGTGGAATAAGCTAGGTTGAGAACATATTGACACTTGGAAGCATCCTCAAACTACTTCTAGATGTTACAGGAGAAAACTTCCCTATTTTTGTGGTCATGTTCCCCAAGAAAGTGGAACAAGAGAAGGTGGCTCATAAAGTGAAAGCTGACCCAAAAGACCTAGGAATGCTAATAAAACTTCCCACTGAATTCAACTGAGGCTGCTCATTCTTTACTTGTGAAAATTCTAAGTGAATTTAGTGCACAAGAAATTCGATGGAGGGGACTAGCAGAATTTTTCTTTGAGTGAAAAGTGATGAAGTTCTGAACTAGTGCAACCGATTTAAGCTAAGTTCATACTGCTACAAGCAGAAAAGATTACTGCTGATTACTCAGTAGAGTTGCAGAGGTTTTCTAAACCAGTTCTCTCACCTAGTACTTCAACAAGGTGGACCAGCAGACAAGCTCGGGGGTCCTGAGATTTGCAGTTCAGCTATCTCTAGGAGTTTGTTGGGAGGAACATGCTCCTTGATTTGTTGTCTCCTTTGCTACATTTCCAGGTTCTGCATGTTCTTTTTAACTTCTCTATGCATAATTAGGATCAATAATGAATGAATTTAGGAAATAATATGTTATGTTTCTGTTCATTTGTTATTAGAATGATTGAAGGAAATATTTTACTCTGAAAAGATAGACAAATTATGGAGTAGATATGGATTAGGATAAATGATTAAAGTAACTTCAAATTTCACTGATGGATAAAATGCGTAACAATATTTTTCCACACCTTCAAGAAGGTAGTACTCTAGTTAAGTAGGTTAGATTAAATTCTAATAGATAATCAAATGAAGTATGCAGGAATGTGTTTATTTACCTTCTATGGATTTTATAGGGTTAATCAGAAGAAATATTTTCTATTTCAGAAATTTTTCCTTAGCAAGAGTACATTATTATAAAAATAAACAAAATTGTCTCGAAGAAAAATCTTAAAAAATATATACAGTCTGTGCTTTTTTACATAGTAAATAACTTATTTTCCATAAGCCTAATCATTATAAATATACATAGTAATTAAAAACATTATATGAACAGAAAAATAAATAAGCCATAATAACTTAAAGAAAACAATAAAATGAGGATAGTAATCACTTAGATAATTTCATTACTAATCTAAGTAAGAATCAAACTTTAAACACATTACAATTAAATATTAAACTCTGTAAAGATTTTAAAAAAATTAAAATTTTATAAAAACCCTAATTTGGAGAAACTCTCAAATATGGCCTTCATTTCCTTCTCCTTTCCAAAGTAGGGTTAATACAGTTTTAACCATAATTACTTTAAGCATAAATCATGCATGTATACAAACACAATTATCTAATTTATAAATACACAGATTTAAATAAACTTTTCATAGAAAAAAGTAAGTAAAGACCCTTTAAAAGTATCCAACCCAAATACACAATAAAAACTCAGGTTGTACTAATCAACCCTTCTTTTATTTATTTCCTGAAATAATTGTTTTTACTGACATAAAAACTCATATTTTGTTTTAAAAACCAACATTCGAAACTTTTTCCTCTTTTAAACAAAATCAACAATTACGAACTTAAACCATAATAAAACCTCTTTTAAGTTCTTTAACCATTCATTGATCAACACAAGTATTGTAGCAGTAAAAATATTTCTATTAAGTAAACTTAAAAATTGAAATTCTTAAACATTACAAGAAACCCCATAGTCAGCCATCGACCTCATAAAAACCATAGTTCATGGCCGAATACAAGAATATCTAACACAGTAAGCCTTTAAATCTTAAGCAGAATATAAATATATTTTAAAACCCTAACTTAATCTATAAATATAACCACTGCAGTTTCGAAGTAGGTTACGGCCTAATGGCTTGTTTCCAATACAAGTCATGGCTTAAAAGCCTGTCCAAAAATATTTATTGTAAATCAAGCTACGACCGTGAAGGACTCAAAGAATTTCATCAAGCTATAGCCGCAAGGGCTTGAAAATTTCCTCATCAAAACATTTCAGTCTGGACCACATGGCCTTTCCAAACAAACAAAATATTTGATAACCAAAACTAAAGTCGCATCTCAGTGGAACTGTAACAACAAAACCCCACACAACCATTGCGGGAGAAACCTCAGGAATGACTGAGGCTTACCAAGGTGAACGATACATGTGGAGTCCTTGCATGGAGTTTTTACGGTGTCTTCCAGCACACGTCATCAAATTTGAAATCCTGCACATGTCAAACCCACTGTGTGTCAAAGTCATTTAAATAAGAAAGATGATAAATCTGTGAACAATGCAGAAGAGTTTTAAATTTAAAAAAAAAACTTCTTACCTAAAGAGTTTGACCTCGGCCCTGTAGACAGTGACATGAACATAACCCTAGCCACAATAAAGGGTATGCCCTAGAAACGAGGTGGGCTACTGTCAAGAAAAATTCAACGAGAACGTTCAATCCAAAATCCAAAACCACGATGAAAATAAACCAAAAAAACACTGTTAAATCAGACTGAGTTCACTAGTGCACAAAGGGAATCCCTCACAGAGGCAATGAAATGGCAACGGATACCTCACACACAAAATAATTGAAATGGAAAGAAGGCATGAACATACATAGTTTAAGGAGTGGCATCAAGGCCATGCAACCATGAGTCTGCGGCCCCTCTCCATACCAGTAGTAAGAAAGATAGGTCAAATGTGAAATTCTAGGGTTTTGGGAGACTTATATGTGGAAGTTTCAAGTCAAAACCCTAACCAATAATCATCTACCACGTGGATTTAAACATATTTTCGAGTTGTGAGTTTTGCACTATAGTTCATAAGCTCTGAAGCAGCCTGCACATAAAATGATTTTTATGTAAGCTTGGTTAAAAACTTATTCAAATCAATAAATATCTTTTCATTATAAGATGCATATTATAATCATAAAGAAGAATGTTATGGGAGGTAATCTTCGCATAAACTAGGGTTTAAAATTATGTTTTATAAACCATGTAATGGGTAATAACTTATTGCAAAAGAATCTTTAACCTTGTTAGCATTATAAATAAACACCTTGCCATAAACTATAGGACTTGTAAAAAGACCTTGTAGAAAACCCATGACAATACATTGGTTAAAAACACTTATATGTATATGCTTGCAAGTATAGAAAGATTTGTAGGTTGATTCTTAGTATAAGTATTAAAACCTAGTTTTGTTATAGGGTAATAATTTTTACATAATATCGCCTTGTGATATGAAGGTCATGTGAAGGCTAGGTCGGATAGATTTTGTAGGACATGATATTTTCATTCCTTACACAAAGCAGTAATACTATTTGTAGTAGGGATTTCGCCCTTGCTACAGAGAAGGAGCAGCTCCCTTTCATCTATAGGACGGACGGGTAGGGTTCCTGTGAGAATGGAAGAATAGAAGGAAATAAATAGTAAACAAAATAAGAAAAACAAAACCCCTCTGCACACAAGGTTAGGGTTAAGCTCGAAGACCCTGCATACAACTGTTAGAAAACCAATAAACATGCAAGCAATCGATGGAAACTACAAGAAGATGTTAAGAAATAAACTTGCAAACAAATAATGTTAGAAAACCAAAATCTACCAAAACAAAAACATGAAAAGACAAGTATACCTTCTGGTTGGAATAGGCCACCATGCCCTAGCTTGGGAGAGCATCTCTTTTAGGAATGCGGAGCTATGGCTCAATGGAGGAATGGACGAGACAACGGGTGAATGGATTGAGAGGAAAATGGCTTCAAGACACTAACATGAGCAGCATAACGATAGGGAGTGAAGGAGTTTTTTTAGAGTGACCCCCACCCCTCTATTTATATTTTTTCTCAAGATTTTTAGGGTTTTAAGTCCTTGGTTGGGGCTTTAGCCCCTTTTTTGGGATTTTATCCCCTTTTGCTCAATATTTATCTCTTTTTGGGGTTTTAAGCTCATTTTAGGGGTTTTATCCCCTTTTTGGAGGCTCTAGCCCCTATGAGAGCTATTTTGGCTCTTTTTAGGGGTTTTTAAGCCCTTTTTTCATATTTTTAAGCCTTCTTGAGGGTGTGGGTGTCAAATGGGGTCAAATGACTGTCATATGTAGATGTCTTTAGGTGGTGTAGGTCATGTAGAGCTCATTGTGGGATTTTTTGGGTTAACAGATTGCCCCCTGATGTGTGAGCGCAGGAGCTCATCGTATGGCCGACGGACATCAAAGTATTTTCTTGGGGAGAGGTGGTGTTTCCTAGACTGGGGCATGGTGGATTTTGGTTTTTGTATTAATATGGTTCCCATCAATGGGTGAGATACAAATAATGTGTGACATGTATATGGACGAGGCAGGCATCCCCATGCTCGTAACGATGTTAAAAGAATAATGTGATCTAAGCTCTATAATACAAGAGTCAATCATGTACAACTGTTGTTACAATAGTGGTTACCTCAATGAGAGGATGAATACAATACTGATCTGAAGAACTACTACATTGGACCCATGGAATTCTCATGGAATGCTATATATTCATGACTGATGGTCTACTGGATCTGGAATGGTACATAGTTTACTAATGGAGAGTCAGAGACTTTTTGGTACAAGTATGCTGCATCAATCATAAATCTATATAGAAGCACTGGTGGGGCTTCTGAACACTGTCTCCAATGTAACCCAGAAATCACAAGGGACATGAACCTGTTGGGGTCCCTCAAATAGACTCATCAATGTGCTAGAGTCAGGTGACATCTGGGGTCTTTGACCAAATACTACACAGACCAATACCCTGTATGAATCTCAATGATATTATGATGTAGCTGGAGTCGAGCATGTGAGAAACAACCATCCTGAGAGGCACTAAGGACTCCTCTCAAGTGGTCCAAGGAAATCATAAACGAGGTTAATGAAACCAGTATATAGGGACCTCTGGATCTATCCTCTGGAATACATGTGTTGTCATCGACAGAGGGAGACCTGCCCCTAGTCAAGGAAATGGTGTTTCCTTGACCAGAAGCACGAGGGAGATAACCAAAAGATGTGAGACAATCTGAGGGCCGACCCACTAAATGGGGGGGGGGAGGGAAGGAGTTGAACAGGGGAAAAGGGAGTGTAGTGGACTCAAACTTCCTTCGTTCAGAGTGTGATGACAGGGTGAACCAGGCAGCAAATGAAATTGGCTCATGGGAAAGGAGTCATAGCTGTAATACTGGGGATGTAATTGTAGATGGGAAATACTTGGGGGAGGTATACACTTTTGGTATTAATGGGATCGAAGGAAGACACATTGTAGAGTACTCTGAATAAAGGAAACCCAAAGTGGGAATGCTGCCAAACTATTTTCTATGGGGTGGTGTCTAGAGACACCATTGTGGTATGATCTCGTGGATTTTTGGTGAGCCCAAGAAAGTAAATGCTCGATGGTGCTTTCATTTTTAGAGAGTCTAAAAGCATGAAGAAGACTCCTGTGGAGGCGTTTTTTCATTGGTAGTATCCTGTGCCAAAAAAAGGATAAAATTTTACACAAGAGAGCTCGCCCATCTTTTAGGGGATGGGATACTTATTTACCATTTGTAGTCCAGTCAGGTCGAAAAAGGTTAAACCTATACTAGCTGGACATTCATTTAGATACTTTTACGAGCACGAACAAAACCAAGTTTACTCGGCAATATTTTCCTAATGAGAAGGCTAGAAAAGAGCATTAATGACAACCCATGGTGAACTTTTTCGTAAGGTTTGGCCCCTCTACCTGAGAAAGCATAAAAGGATGTAGATGGGAACGGTCTTGGATTGAATATTCCAAGGTGGTCCTTTTCATTTGATGGTCTACATAGTCCACAAAAGGAGATAAATGAGACAATTTAGATGACCTTTCCTATACTTTAACAAGAGGGAAAGGAAGCAGTTGCGCTTGGCAATCTTTTCATTCTTTTAGGAGTCAAAAAAGAGCTTAAAAGAAACTCAGGTATGGTCAACCAATCATGGTAGCACAGGTGGTTCCCCATGTCGGGACAATGGAAAGTGGTCCAAAGGTCATCTGTGTAGTATGGATGGAGCAGGTGGCTCTTAAACATACCAATACATGCACATGATATATCGTGAAAGAGGCATGCGAATCGGTGTGGTAGAGGCACGCGATCCAAGGTAGCTCTCGGACAGAGGTCAAGAGATTTGTGTGTGAGTTGTGGTGGGCGGTCTTGACCACATGTGATGTGAGTGCAATTTTGGAGGAAGTTATATGCCAAATGCATGCAAAGGAAATGATTCGTCCTCCAGACGATGGTCCGAGGATCCGCATAAGGTGCGGTGGATGGATTAGACAACTATATGCTAAAATAAAATGACGTTCCTTCTGAGCGGTGGCCTGAGAACCTGCATGAGTGGCGGCAGGTAAGTGTGATGTGAGTACAGGTCCGAAGACATTTACATCACCATGTGGTACATAGAGTGAGGTAATTTCTGGGAAGTCGTCCTGAAAATTACTTGCTAAACATGAGACAATGGTCTCATCAGAAGATATAAATTTGAGCCTGGAGGTGTGAGGGGTGTCTCGAACAGGTTCTAGGCGACTTTGGATTAGCAGCTAATGGTGCTGCCCCTGACTTGTGGTAAAAACATTTAAAACCAAGAAAATAAAATCAAGCGACTCATTGGTGATGTTAAGCATAAAATCTCTGGAGGTAGAGCCCGTTACGGGGGTTCTCCAAGAGTTTTCCATCAAAGTCAATAAGGGTATATGCCCCTTTTCTAAGGCAACAATGGATGATGTATGGGTCGTACCACATTGACTCAAACTTTCCTTTTCCCAACTTGTCATTGGGTTGGTCATAGACTAGAACCATATTGCCTTCACTGAAGGTGTGAGGGTGGACATGGGAGTCATAGTGGGATTTTGACCGTGTTTTTGTTGCTTCAATGGCTTGGAGGGAATATTGACGGTCTTCTATGGTTTTCTCAAGTTGGAGGAGTTGTTCTTCCAAAGGTGAAGTATCAAGGAGGAGTTCTACCGCGAGGTAGAGGGATGGGATCTGGCACTCTATAGGGAGTACTGATTCAACGCCATGTACTAGGCAGAAAGGGGTGAAACCAGTTTCAGTTTTTGTGGATGTGCGATAAGCCCATAGGGCAGAGAACAACATGTAATGCCGGTTGGTTTTATCATTTCCTACCATCCTTTGGAGCATTCTTTTGATGATTTTGTTGACTAATTCAACTTGATCATTTCCTTGGGGGTAGTAGGAAGATGAGTACTAGTGTTCGAATTTCAACATGGTTGAAAGTTCTGTCCAAATAACATCTTCAAAGTGTTTACCATGGTCTGAGACCAACTGTTTAGGAACACCAAATCATGAAATAACATGGTTGAAGAAGAAGCGTGATGCCATTTCACTTTTGAAATCAAATGTGGGCATGGCCTCAGCCCACTTAGTGAAGTAATCAACTACCTTAATGATGTATTTATGATCGTTGGCCGAGGTAGGGTTGATTGTCATGAAGTTGATTGCCCATTTGTAGAAGGGACCGACTATGACTATAGGGTGTAACGGTGGAGGGGGGGTTCTTGCCTTTGGGGCAAAGAGCTGACAACTGTGACAATGCTTGAATGCCTCTATGCAATCAGCGAATATGGAAGGCCAGAAGTAGTCGGCATGTAGAATCTTTTGGGAGGTTGCCAGAACTAAATGGTGGCCCCCACAGGCTCCACTATGAAAGTTGTTGAGGATGGTCTTGACCTCATCATGGGTGAGGCAACAACGTAGGATGGTATCAATGCCTCGACGATACAGAACATCTCCAATCTATAGGTGGCGAATGGATTGATGTCGGATGTGTCACCTGTCCTCACTGTTTAGGTGTGCTGCAAACTTCTTTGTTTGTAAATATAGAAGGATGTCCCCATACCATGGGTCCTCCATGGATATGACGAATAGGAAATCATCAGGGAGGTCATCCTTGGGTAGTGATGACGTGGTTAAAGGGGGGAAATTGGTCATGAGCGTGGCTAGTGTGAGTGCCTTTGTGATTTTTGGGGAAATGAAATCTAAGTTGAATTCTTGGAGGACGACTACCCACTTAGCCGCGCGACCTTGTAGAAGGCGACAACTTAAGAGGTACCACATTGTGTTTGAATCAGCCACTACATGAGTATGGTTTGCAATGATGTAGTGGTGCAACTTCTGAGCTGAGAAGATGATGGTGAGGGCCAATTTGTCCTCGGGTGAATATCGTAGTGGGGGACCTGTCAGCTTCTGACTGATGTAATAAATCATGTGCTCATGGAGAGCATCATCTTCTTGGACCAAGACTCTAGCAATGGAATTGTCTAAGGCCAACAGATAGAGAATGAAGTCTCGGGTGAAGTTTGCTGCTGAGAGTAATGGCGCGAAAGCTATGGCTTGCTTGAGTGCATCAAACGATTCTTGTGCTTGCTAATCCCAAATAAAGGGGATTTTTGTGCGGAGGAGGTGAATGAATCTATGGGATTTTGTTGCAAACTCTAGTACAAAGCGGGGAAGGAAGTTGGCCTTGCCTTGGAGGCTCTGTAGTTTGTGCTGAGTTTTTGGTGAAGGAAGATCAAGGATAGACTGAACCTTGAGAGGGTCTACCATTATCCCTTTGTGAGATACGATGAACCCGAGTACACGGCCTGCTGGGACACAAAAAATGAATTTTAGGGGATTAAGGAGAATTTTGTACTTTCGACATCACAAAAAGACTTGTCGCAAGTCATCTATATGTTGTGCTCATTTTGGTGATCGAGCATTAAGGTCATCTAGGTAGACCAAGATGATGTGGATTAGGTCATGGAAAAAATATGTCATGGCACGTTGGAAGGTGCCTCCAACGTTCTTTAGGCCAAAGGGAATAACTCGATATGCGAACGTGCCCCACGGGGTTGTGAATGCAGTCTTGTAACGATCTTGTTTCTGGATATGAATTTGGTTATATCCGGAAAATCCGTCCATGAAGGAAAATACCTCATTTTCGGTGCATGCATCGATAATATAATCGATGAAGGGTGTTGGGAAGTTGTCTTTGGGACAATCCCCATTTATATTGTGGAAATCTATGCAAACATGGATGGTACACTATTTTTATCACGAGAATAGGATTAGAAACCCAAGTGGTGTACGCAATGGGTAAATGAAGCCGACTGTGCACAGCTTCTCAATTTTAGCTTTGACTGCGACAGCTTTGGAGGGGTGGATGGACCATTGCTTTTCATGCATAGGGGCCACATCGGGCCATGTGTCAATGTGGTGTTCCACGATGGATGGATCCAACCTGGGAATTTCAGTGTAAGACTAGGATAATATGTCATGGAATTCTTGGAAGAGGGCTTTGTAGGTAGCAACTTCTTTCGGGGAGCAAGATTCCCCCAGCATGATTTCTTCAACAACCTCAGTATTGGTTGAGATGTTGATTTTGATGGTTGGGGAAATTTTGTCCATGTTCGCTTCTTCAAAGGCATATGGTGCTGGAATGGGATTTTTGAACCAGTCGACTTTCCCATGTATGAATCTTTGGTTTCCACGGAAAACTGGTCATACTGTGACACAAGCTCTTCAGGGAGGAAGAACGAGCAATGGTGCATGTCATCCCATGGGTATTCCAAGGCGGTTAATACTTCAAGTATCTCCTCATCATTATAAAAGCAATGAACAGACAGGTTTGATGGACTGTCGGTGATGGTGGAGCAAGAGGGTCTGTAGAACTGGACATCATGTAAATGGACATGGTGTCTGAGGAAGGAGGTCGTGGGTGAACTTCTTCAATCAGAGTGATCTCAAATTCAAGGGAATGTTGTCGAAGGTTGGCTAGAGCCATTCAGAAGTCGAACAAGTCTTGGCACTGGTGAGAATAGTGTCCATACAATCCGCAAAGGGTGCAAGCATGGTTTGTTCTCAATGACTTGTTTCTCACTATTGGCCTGCTTGGGAGTTCAACCACAGGGAGATGTTATGTTGTATCCATGGAATCCAAATGCACATGGATTATGGGAATCTCACGGAATCTTTGACTCGCAGGGATGATTTTAAGGAACCATACTTATTTAAAAGTGTATAAATGTTGGCGAATCTTACCAATTCTTAAAACACCAACTATAAAATGTCTGGAAATATTTTTCAAAAGATATTTTAATTTCCAAGGATTTTATATCGTTTATATAAAAATTTGGTGATTTTTTGGTTGAAAAAAGTTTACCCCATAAAAATTGGGCGAAACAGGGCTTCAAAAATTGCAAAATAGCAAATCTTTTTTTGGAGAAAACCCCCTAAATATAGCCCATTGGCTAAATTTTGCCCCTAAAATTATCCCTAGCTTTGAGTTGGATGGCCTTGTTCTTTGCAGACGGTGCAAGGCAGGATCTATTGAGGTTCAGTGGTAGCTTTCGCATTTTTTCCCTTGGCCCTTTTTGGGTGGGGTGGTGTGGGTGCGGGTGCGGTGGTTGGTTTTTGCGGGCCAGGTGCAGGATGAGATTCCACCGCAATGGGTTGCACGGGGGTTAAGACTACCTGGGGCATTGGTGGTTGGGATGATGGATCAAGGTACAACACGATAATTCCGAATATATAATTGGGTAAGTTTAAGGTAGCCATTACTAGCTTTCTCATGACACCAGGTGGGGGAAAGAGGAAGGGAATTCTATGGAATGGGGAGGAGACTAGATAACTCCCTGACGGTTTCATGTGGGGATGAGGTTGTGGTGTCGGTTGCACATAATGTTATGGCTATGGATGATGTTGCGGCTGTTGATGATGTTGTGGCTATGGATGGTGTTGTGGTTGTGGTTGGGGCTGCTGCTACGGTTGATGTTTGGGTGCGTCCGTGCTAGATGAGAGCATGCACAAGTCTGCAGTATCATTTGGTGTCAGTGGTTGTGACACTAAGGGGAAAGAAGCCATCATGGTGGTATCAGCAAACAACCCAAGGCCCACATTCAACAATGGGGAGGCTGGTATGTTGTCAACCATGGTGTTGATCATAGCGATAACATTGACAGGTGTGGTTAGCCCTTATGGATCAATGGTGTTGATCATAGAGATAATGTTGGTGGGTGTCATTAGCCCTTGAGGATCAATGGTGTTGATCATAGGGATAATGTTGGTGGGTGTCGTTAGCCCTTGCGGATCATGGTAAGTCAGTTGGTCAACCATCACAATTTTCCCTTCGTGGGGAAAAATCATGAGATGCAAAACAGTAGATGCTACGGCTCTCATGGCATACATATAACTTCTTCTGAGGAGAAAGTTATAGTCCAACTAAGCATTGAAAACCTCTATGTCAATCAATATTGTTTTCCCAGCCAATGTGATGGGGACATGAGGGAGGATTCCTTGGGATTTAGTGAGATGGCCATCATAAGCCCGTAGAGTAGTAGATGATGGTTGCAAAATTGGGGATCCAAGCTTCTTCCAGACTAGGGTTGAAATAACACACGTGGATGCCCCCTCATCCACTATGCATCAGTGCACAACCAAATTGTGGATAGACACCAAGATTTTGAAGGCAATGGTTGATGGCATCCATGATTCTCCATTCTTCGTGTTGAATGTGATCAACTTGGAGTCAGAGGGGTCTATAGCACCAAGGGCAGCTAGTAAGGATTTCTGCTGCGTTGAGCAAGTTTTGAGTACCTCAAGAGTAGACATTCAGGTAGGTGTTTGGGCCAAATCATCCACGATGATCTAGCTGATAGCAGCTCTAGCCGTGGTGTTGTTGGCAATGTGTCGTACGGGGGGGCACGAAGGGAAAGGGGGTAACTGAAGAGGTGCATTGGCTATTTTGGACGTAGATGCCGCTGATGTGTCAGCGGGTTTGGTGTTGGTTCCATACTGACTTCTTTTGGTCTATAAATTGACCTCTTCAGCTGTCATAGATAGCAGGTGGTGAACACCTGTTTCTGTCATCAGAGGTGCCGCCGGGGCGTTGGGATTGGGTTGGGGAGCAGGTGTAGTTGCCACCAGTCCTTGGACTGGTAATGGGTTTTGGAGCACCATAGGAGGAGATCCTGGTGGTGTCGGGTTGGGTTGGTTTTGGTCTGTTGTATTGGTGGCATGTTGAACCTCATTTCTAATGGCCTACATATTGTGACCCATGAAGGGACACTCGTATGTGTAGTTCCTGTAGACATCGCATAGTGTGCATGGTTTGTTTGTACGCAACAGAGTGTTGCACCTCGGTGCATTTGGTCATTGAGGATTTTGGGCTGGTCGATTTGCTGCGGCATTGTTGAGAGGATTTGGTTGTTGACCGCCTCCGTGCGGTTGATTGTTGCCTTAGTTCGAGGGTTGGTTATTCCAAGCTTGCCCTTGTTGGTTATTGGGGGCTGGCTGGTTGGGGCGATATTGTTGTGCAAACACCTGTACCAATTGAGCAGGTGGAGCAGGGGCAGGGGCTTGAATAGCTTGCACCAATGGTGCATAGTATACTTCAGTGGGTGACAGTGCCACAAATGTGGGCAGTTGTCTCGTGTATTGCTATGTCGACCAAGCTAATTCCTAGTCCTACTATGATGGCGTAGGTTGTGTATAAGAAGTTGTGGCTCCGGACTAGGACATCATTCTTGCATAGTCAGGAGTTTGGTTTTGGTAGGCAACACTAGGGGCGTTGCTTGGTTGTGGTGGTATTGCAGGTGGTGTCGGACGATCCTGTGGTTGGTGGGAGACATAACCAATGATTCCATATGCGGCATGGGATGCCCCCGGTGCATCCTGGTAGGAGGTGCCTGCACGAGGAGCATCTGGAATGATAGTGTAAAGGTATCTAGACTGTGCATAGATCAGATCAAACTACTGGGCTTTCAATATGTCCTCCCCTTCGGATTAGGTACGTTCAGATGCGATGTCCTTTGCAATAGGAGGTAACAAAGATTTTAGGAACCAATCCAGGAAGATCATGTCATCAAGTTGAATCTTGCACAAAATACGACGTCGCCACCACTCATGGATGTGGTCGGTTATGTGGGTTGCAGTATTCTGGAAACAAGATAACAATATATCCACCCCTTCGTCATATCTAATGGGGAGTTGTAAATATTGCAGGAACATGAAAGCCAAGGAGTTAAAATATGGGTATTTGGCTTGTGGTAGCTCAATATAGCACTTGGGTACATCACCTGTGAGAGTGCACTGGAATAGTCTGAGCCTGATCAAATCATTTACAATGCTATTTGATGAGAACCATACATGAAACATCATGATGTGGTTTTGGGGGCACTCCCCTCCCTTTCCTTGAAACTTGGGAATGTCTGAGGGATGTTTGGTTGGCATGGGAGGCCAAAACGTTTGATGGAAGATAGGTCATTTGTTAACCGAGACAAGTCAAAAAAGTTGATATGTGCCATGAAAGGAAGGTTTGACCCAAGGTTGATGTGAGATGGGGAAACAATGGTGGTGGGGTTTGCAGGGACATGATGCACCTGCATAACTGAGGGTACTTGTGGCACCTTTGTGGATGGGCCACTGCCCCCAAATGTTGTAAACGAAACTATGTGAGTGGAAGGGGCACTTCCCCCATGTGTGACAGGATGCGTAGTGTAGGTGGAAGGGCCATTTCCCCCATGTGTGATAGGAGGGGCAGTGTAGGTGAAAGGGCCACTGCCCCGAGGCATGCCACGTGGGACAGTGTGAGTGGAAGGCACACTGTCCCCATGTGTTATAGGTGGGACAACTTGACTGGTCAGTATGGGTGGTGGTAGCTAGCTTATGATGGTTTGCATGACCATGCTAGGGCCACCAGTAGGGGCATTGGTGGTGGTTTGTAGTTGTGGACATGGGTCCACTTCCAATCACTAAGCTGAAAAATGGATCCAGGTTTGCACCAACCATGGGGATAGATGGTGCAGTATGTAGGTCTAGCTCAGATTGTTATGATTCTGAGTCTAAATCAGAGGCTGTGTGGACTTCTGATGGTGTAGAGAGTTGTCGAGAATGGTCTTGACGGTGTTGGTTCAAGGACTCGAACTGTGGTGGATCGCCTCTCAGGCATGAGGAAGAACGTGGGGGATCAATTGTGTCTGATTTGTATGTCAAGTGGTGAAATATGGTAATTAATTTTGGACCCCGGTTTTAATGGCTTCCTATTGGCTTCAGGTAATCACTTGGCCACCAAGCCTACCAGAAGACAGTGCTTGGCTTTTTCCTCATGGGAGTGCTAGTCAATTGGTGGGGGTCATTTCCCGTTTTGCTTGGCAATTCCTCTCAGCAGCTAGCTACTTTGAGGTTCCCGTCGTACTCCTCACAATGAGTTTCTGGGATAATCCCAAGTACTTCCCATGGTTAAGGCAGTCAGGGAATTATGTCGTCAAAGACAATAGATTGTTGAATTAGTGTAAATTATAAATTTTAAAGGCTAGCTCAACATCATGAACTGAGTTTGGTTGTTTTATGTGGTATGGTTTGTGTGTATGTCTTTTATCTTTCTGTTACATTTAGTGGCTACTTGTATGGTTTATGAATAGTCCATAGAGATTGTATTGCAGAACCTATAATGTGAGTAGATTGTTTAACATAGCAGTAAATTGTTAATAGAAATTTGAATGCATGCCATACCTGAATCTGAATCTGAACCTGACTAGGTGACTTCCTGACACTTGTATTTCTCTTCAACTAGGAAACAGTGTTGGGCTCCCAACACAATCGGACTAATCCCATCCATAGATCTTAAGGTCACTCTCCGAATGTAAGGTTGGTCAACAGGGATGACACCAACGTCGTGAAACCCCCATTGGTCTCCACCCCCTCTACCTTCCAGGTGACCCGTTTTTAGTGGTTTAGAAAAATGACAGGTGAAGTGCCTATTACTATACAAGCTTCACCCTTCGTCTTATCCCAAAATACCCCGAAGGGTGATGACTGGGTAAAGGAGGAAGGGCTATGCAAGATGTTAATTTCAACATAAGAATTGAAACCTACAATAATTTTGTTATTCAAGTTTTTAAACAGATTCATTAACCAATTAACCATTTAATTTACCAATGATTTACACATACTGTAATAAAATAAATAGATGCTAAAAGGAAATAGACACCGGTTTGATGGACAGAGGTGGCTGAGCCGCACTAACAGTCCCTAATCTTTGAAAATCTGAATATGAGAGACAGATCGCTCTTTTTGGGGCAAATGTGGCAAGGGGGTCACCAAATTTCCCCAAAAAAGATGAGGGGGTCACTCATAAACTGCACACAGAAGTGAGTTGGCTTCTGGGATGAAGTCGCACCATTCAGCCCTAAATGGGCAACCTGGTAACACCCTTTAGGCCTTAATGAGTGACCTAGTTGCACCTTTCAACCCAATAAGAGCGACTTGCTTTGAAAGGTGAAATTCTTTTGAACCTCAGCCAAATCCAGCCGACAGTAACCTGTATTGTGGCCAAATGGGATCGGTTTGGCCTTAAGGAGCCTCGGTAGTAACTAAGAATGCAGGAAAAGATAGATCTAATCTAGATTTGAAAGCAAACTAAACTAGGGCAAGAAAACAGAATTAAAAACTAAAACTTATAAAAATAGTCTAGGGATCCTGTGGGATCAACCTGGTATGGCCGCCAAATCTGTAGTAGGGCGTTCACCCTTGCTACAGAGCAGGAACAACTCCCTTCCATCTATAGGATGGAAGGGTAGGGTTTCTGTGAGAATGGAAGAACAGAAGAAAATAAACAGTAAATGAAATAAGAAAAATGAAACCCCTATGCACACAAGGTTATGGTTAAGCTCCAAGACCCTGCATACAACTATTAGAAAACCAATAAACCTGCAAGCAATCAATGGAAACTTGCAATAAGATGTTAAGCAATAAGCTTGGAAACAAATAATGTTAGAAAACTAAAATCTACCAAAACAAAAACATGAAAAGGAAAGTATACCTTCTGGTTGGAATGGGCCACCATGCCCTAGCTTGGGAGAGCACCTCTCTTAGGAATGGGGAGCTATGGCTCAATGGAGGAATGGAGGAGAGGGAGGGTGAATGGCTTGAGAGGAAAATGGTCTCAAGGCACTCACATGGGAAACATAACGATATGGACTGAAGGAGTGCTTTGAGAGTTACCCCCACCCCTCTATTTATACTTTTTCTCAAGATTTTTAGGATTTTAAGCCCCTAGTTAGGGATTTAGCCCCTTTTTTGGGATTTTAGCCCCTTTCTCTCAATATTTATCTCTTTTGGGGGTTTTAAGCTCCTTTGAGGGGTTTTAACCCCTTTTTTGGAGGCTTTAGCCCCTATGAGAGCTATTTTTGCGCTTTTTAGGGGTTTTTAGGCCCTTTTTCATATTTTGAAGCCTTCTTGAGGATGTGGGGGTCAAATGGGGTCAAATGATGGTCGTACGGAGATATCTTTAGGTGGTGTAGGTCATGTAGAGATCATTGTGAAATTTTTTGGGTTAACACTATTGTTTAACGATATAATGTTCTTATTATTGCATTTCTACCTGGTAAGTACTTAAACAGTTAATAGACTATATTTTGCACTAAATATTTAGTTCCATGTATGAATTCCAATCATTATACTTTATGACTATACCTACATTTAGGTTTTTCCTAGTTTACATAACATTTGAATATTGTTGAGACAAATACATATGAACTATCATTGGTAACAAGTAATAAGGTATCAAATGACCTCGTATACAAATTTATTTTTCACTAGAATTGTATATAGGACCTAAACTGATAATAAATAGATGAAAGTTTTATGAACAAGTTATAGTTGAAGTGAGGTAGAAGAAAAAATGGATTTATGTCTAGATTTTCCAAATACTTATGCTTACAAGAAATTGAATAAAACGTAAATATACATTTCAACGATACCTCGTTTTGATCAAAGCTGTAAATTAAGCAAATATACTAGAATTTTTATTTATGCTAGTTAAGATAATAAGTTTCGATCCAAAAACTGGTTACATACGTCTTACCTGTAAAAAAAGACCTGTAAAAGAAGCATCACTTCACTGCATTAGCTAAAAAGCTAACTAAGGCTCAGACTTGGACTGAAGTTCCTTCATGTTTACAAACAGTAAAAAAAACTTTAGCACTTAGTAATTAAACAGATGTTTCAATTCATGTTATTCCAAATCATAACCTGTTAATCAAATATTTAATGAAAGCAAATATTGAAGTATGCAAATCTAGAATTTAATAAAGGATTTAGTTCTAGTTTAAACCTTATTATGCTAACTGTTAACAGTTAAATGTCCCTTGGGAGTGATGATTGTAAACATTTAATGTCATAAGAAAAATTTTAAATTTTTACGATTTTTTGGAGTATTACATGTGGTATCAAAGCACACGTTTAGACACTAAGCCTGAATGCGGCTCAACTTGCATAGACAAACAGTAAATTAAATGCATGCATACTGATTATTATTTTTCTTTTTTGAAATGTTATTTCCTGAAATGTTTTTTGAGGTAAACTGTAGGTATGGAAAGACTCGAGGAATATGCAGATGAAGAGTCCTTGTTTAATGAACAAAGTAATTATAGAAGAGAACCAGTTCATGAATAAATAACTAATAATTATTCTGAATTATTACAAACTGTTAAAGAACTAAGAACTGCAATGGAAACAGTTAAAAAAGAAAATGAAATAATTCTGAGAGCTCAAGAAGAGTTGAACCAGATACTGATGGAAAAATTTCAGAGTGAAGAAAAAGATAAACAGATAGGATCTAAAGATATGTCGTACAAACAAAAAATTAAAAAGTCTAAATAGTCAAAAATTGAAAGTAGTTCATCCTCTGATGTTTATGGTGACTCACATAGAAATAATCGTCAGTACACTCGTGATAGCAGTGAAGATAATTATCATTCATGAAAAAAAAAAAATTAAACATTATGAAGAAATTTCAGGAGAATTTAAGAAGATAAAACCACCCACTTTCAACGGTGAAATTTAGAAAGGAGAAGAAGTTGAATCATCGCTGTTTGGAATGAAGAAGTATTTCCAAAGATCTATAATTACGCTAACCAGCTAAAAGCAAGGATGGGCATTTACAACTTAACTGGGAAGGCAGATATTTGGCGGTAGGATTTAAAACAAGTAAAAGGTATTAGGAAAAATAACATTAACTTGAGTACCTTTAAGAAATACTTTAAAAATAAGATTTTGTCAAAACAGTACTACGAAGAGCGAGCTAACGAATTTTATGAACTGAAGTTGGAAACTGTGAACATGAAAGAATTAAATAGTAAATTTTTAAGTTTGCTATGTTACGTGCCTTACATTGTGGATGAGAATCCTAAGGTATAGTGGTTTCTAAGTTGTTTACCTTTTCACATTAAAGAAAGAATTGAATACGATACTCCAAAAAACCTAGAGGAGGTTATGCGAAAGGAAAATTTTGCTATGAGCAGAACCGCAAAAAAGAAAGCATGTCAAACTGGAAGGCTAAGAGGTCTAATCATTTTGAACAGAAGAAGAAATGTTTCATACGTAACCGCAATTTTAGGAATAATAACACACATAATTTTCCTAATAATAATTTCCAAGGAAATAAAGGTAATTCACAGTTAAACCCTAATGGCCCTAGAAATAAAGAACCTGCTAATAATCACATCAATTACATTAAGAATAATGAACGTGAACACCAGTGAAGTGTTGGGAGTGTAATGGGCCTCATTATGCATCAATATTTCCTAAGAGAAAGAAGACTGTCAGCAACATAGATACGGTGCAGAAGGATATGACTGTTGGTGACTTAGTAAAGACAATGCCTAGGATCAACGTGGCATTGGAAAATAGGTAGGTGGATTATCAAACTTCCATGGTGGAAGTAGAAGGTAAGATGAATGAAATACCCATTTCTATCTTAATTGACCCAGGGGTTAGCTTGAGTTATATTTCTCCTGATTTAGTAGAAAAATGCAAGTTACCAGTAGAAAAGTTTGCAAAGTCATGGTTAGTTCAGCTAGCTACTAGAGCAAAAAGAAAAGTAATTAGTTTTGTAAAATATTATATTGTAAGTATGGATCAATTTTAAACCTCTGTGAAGCTTAATGTGCCTCCTTTAGGATCTTATGACATTTTAATTGGTATGGACTGGTTAGAATAGCATCGAGTAGTTCAGAACTGTTTCAATAAAACTTTTACTTGCCTAAATAATGAAGGATAAACAATAATCGTAACAAGAATCCCTAGGAAAACAACTATCAAACAAATCTCTTCTTTGCAATTAAAGAGATTTGTTCAGAAGGGTTGTAAATCCTTTGTTGTAACTGTAATTAATGAAGAACATACTAATAATGAAGATAAACTAAAAATGGAAGATATTCCAAATCTGAAGGGGTATTCGGATGTATTTCCAAAATAAATTCTGAGACTGCCTCCGAAAAAGGAGTTAGACTTTACTATTGAGTTGGTACCTGGTGCAGTGCCCAGTTCAAAATCCCCTTATCGGATGAATAAATTAGAACTAAATGAATTAAAATCATAGTTAAAGGAACTTATTCATAAGAAGTATATCAGACCTAGCGTGTCTCCTTAGGGAGCACCTGTTATTTTCATTAAAAAGAAGGACAGTACTCTACGATTATGCATTGATTACTGTCAACTTAATAAAATAACCATTAAGAATAGATACTTGTTGCCCCACATAGATTATATGTTTGATCAGTTCCATAGAGCAACTGTATTTTCAAAGATTGACTTACGATCTGGTTATCACCAGGTCTGAATCAAAGATGATGACATTTTTAAAACATCTTTTAGAACCATATATGGTCACTATGAGTTTGTTGTTATGCCATTTGGGCTTACTAATGCCCCATCTGTTTCATGTGCTTAATGAATAATGTATTGCATATGTACCTTGATAAATTTGTGGTGTTATTCATTGATGACGTTCTAATTTATTCTAAGTCTAAAGAAGAAAACAAGGATCACTTAAAAACTGTTTTACCAGTATTATGAGAACATCAACTTTATGCTAAATTTAGTAATTGTGATTTCTTTAAGGATAAAATACAGTACTTGGGACATGTAGTAAATAAAGAATGGATCTCAGTTGATCCAAAAAAGATATAAGCAATTGAATAATGGCCAATACCAAAGGGCGTGACTGGCGTATGGTCATTCATGGGGATTACTGGCTACTATCGAAGATTCATTGAGGGGTTCTCAAGAATTGTGAATCTGATAAATTATTTGCAGAAGAAAGGGAAAAAATTCGAGTGGCATCAAAAGTGTGAATAAAGTTTTAAAAATTTAAAAACATTACTAACCATTGCACCAATCTCAAGAATTGTTGATCCTAATAAATACTGTGTAGTATGCATTGACGCATGCAACGATTGTCTAGGTGGATTTTTAAGTCAAGAAGGATACATAATTGTATATGAGTCTAGGAAGCTTAAGATTCATGAGAAAAACTACGCAACCTATGATTTAGAGTTTCTTGTCGTCACACATGCTTTGAAGATGTGGCAACATCACTTAATCAGAAGAAAATTTATCTTAATGATAGATAATAAAGGATTAAAATATTTGTTGGATCAACCTAACTTAAACGCAAGGCAAGCTATGTGGCTAGCATTCCTAAGCGAGTACGATTTTGAAATCCAACATATTAAGTGAAAAGAAAATAAGGTTGTTGTTGCTCTAAGTAGAAATGAAAAACTAAATTTTGTAGCAGCAATCAACATTTATAAAACAAATTTAGGAGAACAGCTAGAGGAAGGAGTAAAATTGGATGAAAATTATCATAAATTACAAGCAAAAGTAACAAAAAAATTAACTGAAAATTTAAGTACAGGGTATAGTCTAAACAAAAAGGGATTGTTACTATATAAAAATAGGTTGTATATAGCTAATTTACCTAAGATTAAGCTACTGATTTTAAATGAAATTCATAAGACTCCTTAGTCAGGACATCTTGGTTATCAGAAGACTATAACTATGTTATGGAAGGATAATTTTTTTCCAAACATGAAGAATGAACTGGAAGGATACATTGCCAAGTGTTTTGAATGTCAACAAGTTAAGACTAAACACCAGCATCCAACTGATTTACTATAGCCATTACCTATCCCTAGTTGGAAGTGGGAAATAATGAGTCTCTATTTTATTACAGGTCTGCCTAGAAATCAGAGTCTGAATGGCTCAATAATGTTAGTCGTTTATAAACTTAGTAAAGAATCTCTTTCTATACCTATAAAGACCACCCCCAATGCTGCTAATATTGTTGATATATTCATGAAACATATATTTCGTTTACATGGGATACCAAAAGTTATAATTTCAGACAAAGACCCTAAGTTTGCAGGCGATTTCTGGAAGTCTTTATTTGAAGGCATGAATACTACTTTAAATTTCAGTACCTCTTTTCATCCCTAGATGGATGGACAGACTCAAAGGGTGAATCAAGTGTTGGAAGATATGCACATAATTTAAGTTAATGAAAAACCAGGTAAATGGGAAGATTACTTACACCTGGTAGAGTTTGCTTACAACAATCACTACCAAGCTTCAACAAGATACAACCCATTTGAAATTTTGTATGGAATAAAGTGCAATACCCCATCTCATGGAGTAACCCAGTTGACAGGTTAGTATTAGGACCTGAACTACTAAAGTATATGGAGTTAATTGTAAAACAAGTGCAAATTAACTTGAAAATTGCGCAAGACAGACATAAAATTCAAGCAGATCTTAAACAAACTCAAAAAGAGTTCCAAGTGGGTGAACATGTCTTTATGAAGGTAAGTCCTAAAAAGAGTTCTTTGAAATTAGGAAGTTGTGCTAAGTTGGCACCTCGATATTGTGGACCTTTTGAGATACTGTCCAGAATGGGACAGGTGGCATATCAATTGGCTTTACCACCAAATTTGAAGCTTCATAATTTTTTTCATATCTCTGTATTAAAAAAATATGTACATGATGCTACTCATGTTATAAATTAGAATGATGTGCAGGTGGAACCCGAAGGAGATTTTCTAGTGGAACCAGATTGTATCCTCGAAAGGAGGGAGATATTGCTTTGGAATCATACCATTGGTCAGGTGAAGGTGCAATGGAAGCACCTTAGTCCAGAAGAAGCCTCCTAGGAATTGGAGAGTCATATACGGGTAGCATATCCAATTCTGTTCCAGGGAAATTCCGAGGAAGAAGAATAAATAACATCAAGGATGATGTTATATTTAAGGGGGTGCATATGTCACATGCCCCAAATTGCAAAAACATTTTATGTTTTAAGAGACATTATGTTATAATTTTATTATAAATTTTGTAATTAATGACCAAGTGGGGTCAAAGAGAATTGCATGTCTTTGATGACTATGTTGTTAATTAATAAATGAAATATGAGACAACATCTTAAGGAGGCTGTTAAATGAGTGTTTTACTGATCGCTTGGTGGAATAGGATGGGTTGAGAGCAGATTGACACTTCGAAGCATCCTCAAACTACTTCTAGTTATTGCAGGAGGCAACCTCCCTATTTTTGTGGTCATGTTCCCCACAAAAGTGGAACATAAGCAGGTGGCTCATAAAGTTAAAAATGACCCAAAATATCTAGGAATTCTAATAAAAATTCCCATTGAATTCTGCTAAGGCTGCTCATTCTTTACTTGTGAAAATTCTGAGTGAATTTAGTGCACAAGAAATTCGATGGAGGGGACTAGCAAAATTTTTCTTTGAGTAAAGAGTGTTGAAGTTCTTAACTAGTGTAGCTGATTTAAGCTGAGTTCATGCTGCTACAAGAAGAACAAATTACTATTGATTACTCAGTAGAGTTGTAGAGGTTTTCTAAACCGGTTCTCTCACCTAGAACTTCAACCAGGTGGATGAATAGATAGGCTCGGGGGTCCTGAGATTTGCATTTCATCTATCTCTAGGAGTTGGCTGGGAGGAACAGGCTCCTTAAGTTTGTTGTCTCATCTGCTACATTTATAGTTTCTACATGTTCTTTTTAACTTCTCTATGCATACTTAGGATCAAGAATGAATGAATTTAAGAAATATTATGTTATGTTTATTTTCATTTGTTCTTAGAATGATTGAAGGAAATATTTTACTCTGAAAAGATAGACAAATTATGGAGTAGATATGGATTAGGATAAATGATTAAAGTAACTTCAAATTTTACTGATGGATAAAATACTTAACTGTATT
This sequence comes from Pseudotsuga menziesii, assembly GCA_001517045.1. Taxonomy (NCBI): domain Eukaryota; kingdom Viridiplantae; phylum Streptophyta; class Pinopsida; order Pinales; family Pinaceae; genus Pseudotsuga; species Pseudotsuga menziesii. The sequence goes on from LPNX011063344.1 coordinate 698,871, forward strand.
TTTCCACACCTTTAAGAAGGTAGTACTCTAGTATAGTAGGTTAGATTAAATTTTGATAGATAAGAAAATGAAGTATGCAGGAATGTGTTTATTTACCTTCTACGGATTTTATAGGGTTAATCAGAAGAAAGATTTTCTATTTCAGAATTTTTTCCTTAGACAGAGTACATATTATAAAAATGAACAAAATTGTCTCCAAGAAAAATCTTAAAAATATATACAGTCTCTGCTCTTCTTTACATAGTAAATAAACTATTTTCTTTAAGCCTAATTATTATAAATATACATAGTAATTAAAAACATTATAAGAACATAAAAATAAATAAGCACGAATAACTTAAAGAAAATAGTAAAATGAGGCTAGTAATCACTTAAATAACTTCATTACTAATCTAAGTAAGAATCAAACTTTAAACACATTACAATTGAGTATTAAACTCTATAAAGATTTAAAAATAATTAAAATTTTATAAAAACCCTAATTTGGAGAAACTCTCAAATATGACCTACATTTCCTTCTCCTTTTCCATAGTATGGTTAATACAGTTTTAACCATAATTACTGTAAGCATAAATTATGCATTTATACAAACACAATTATCTAATTTATAAATACACAGATTTAAATAAACTTTTCACAGAAACAATATTAAAATGTTTGTAGAATAATAAACTAAGACTAATTAAGTAAATACCTTTTAAAATTATCCAACCCAAATACACAGTAAAAGCTCAGGTTGTACTAATCAACCCTTCTTTTATTTATTTCCTGAAATAATTGTTTTTACTGACACAAAAACTCAAATTTAGAAACCAACATTCTGAACTTTTTCCTCTTTTAACAAAATCGAAAATTACGAACTTAAACTGTAATAAAACCTCTTTTAAGTTCTTTAACCATTCGTTCATCAACACAAGTATTGTAGCAATAAAAATATTTCTATTAAGTAAACTTAAAAATTGAAATTCTTAAACATTGAAAGAAACCCCACAGTCAACCACTGACCTCATAAAAATGATAGTTCATGGTTGAATATAGGAATATCTAAAACTAAGCCTTTAAAGCTTAAGAAGAATATAAATATCTTTAAAAACCCTAACTTAATCTATAAATAAAACCGTTGCAGTTTCCAAGTAGGTTATGGCCTAGTGGCCTGTTTCAAATAGAAGTCACGGCTTAAAAGCCTATCCAAAAATATTTCTTGTAAATCAAGCTACGACTGTGAAGGGCTCAAAGAATTTCATCAAGCTACGACCACAAGGGATTCAAAATTTCCTCATCAAAACATTTCACTCTCAGCCACATGGCCTTTCTAAACAAACAAAATATTTGATAACCAAAACTGGAGTCACATCTCGGTGGAATTGTAACAACCAAACCCCATACAACCATTGCAGGAGAAACCTCAGGCATGACCGAGGCTTACTAAGGTGAATGAGAAGCATGGAGTCATTGGATGGAGTTTTTACGGTGTCTTCCAGCACATAGCATCAAATTCAAAATCCTACACAAGTTAAACACACTGACTCCCAAACTCATTCAATTAACAAAGATGATAAATCTGTGAATAGTGCAGAAGAGTTTTAAATTAAAAAAAAAAGATTATTACCTGAAGAGTTTGACATCGGCGTCGTAGATGGTGATATGAACAGAACCCTAGCCATAAGAAAGGATATGCCTGAGAAACGAGGCAAGCTACTGTCAATAAAACCTCAACAAGAACGTTCAAGCCAAAAGCCAAAACCACCATGAAAATAAACCAAAAACACGTTGTTAACTCAAACCGAGTTCACCACTGCACCAGTGGACGAAGGGAATCCCTCCCAGAGGCAATGAAATGGGGACGAAAACCTCACACATAGAAGAATTGAAATGGCAAGAAGGTATGAACAAAAATATTTTAAGGAGTGGCATCAAGGCCATGCGGCCATGAGTCTGCAACCTCTTTCCATAGCAGTAGTAAGAAAGATAGGTCAAATGCAAAATTTTAGGGTTTTGGGAGACTTATATGGTGAAGTTCCAAGTCAAAACCCTAACCAATAATCATCTACCACGTGGAGTTAAACATATTTTCGAGTTGTCAGTTTTGCACTATAGTTCACAAGCTCTGAAGTAGCCTGCACATAAAATGGTTTTTATATAAACTTTGGTTAAAAACTTATTCAAATCAATCAATATCTTTTCATTATAAAATGCATATTATATTCATAAATAAGAATGTTATGGGAGGTAATCTTCGCATAAACTAGGGTTTGCAATTATGTTTTATAAACCATGTAATGGGTAATAACTTATTGCAAAAGAATCTTTAACCTTGTTAACATTATAAATAAACACCTTGTCATAAACTATAAGACTTGTAAAAAGACATTGTAGAAAACCTATGAAAATACATTGGTTAAAAACATGTATATGTGTAAGCTTGCAAGTATAGAAAGATTCGTAGCTTGATTCTTCGTTAAAACTTAGTTTCGTTATAGAGTAATAATTTTTACATCATATCTCCTTATGAGATGAAGGTCATGCAAAGGCTAGGTCGGATAGATTTTGTAGGAAATGATCTTTTCATTCCTTACACAAAGCAATAATACTATTGTTTAACGATATAATGTTCTTATTATTGCATTTCTACCTGGTAAGTACTTAAACAGTTAGTAAACTGTCTACTGCACTAAATCTTTAGTTCCATGTATGAATTCCAATTATTATACTTTATGACTATACCTAGGTTTAGGTTTTTCCTAGTTTACATAACATTTGAATATTGTTGAGACAAATACATATGAACTATCACTGGTAAAAAGTAATAAGGTATCAAATGACCTGGTATACAAATTTATTTTTCACTGGAATTGTATATAGGACCTAAACAGATAATAAATAGATGAAAGTTTTATGAAAAAGTTATAGTTGAAGCGAGGTAGAAGAACAATTGGATTTATGTTCATATTTTCCAAATACTTATGCTTATAAGAAATTAAATAAAACGTAAATATACATTTCAACGATACCTCCTTTTGATCAAAGCTATAAATTAAACAAATATACTAGCATTTCTATTTATACTAGTTAATATAATTAGTCTCGATCCATAAACTGGTTACATATGTCTTACCTATAAAAAAGACCTGTAAAAGAAGCATCACTTCACTACATTAGCTAAAAATATCAGTCAGCCTCGGACATGAACTGAAGTTTGTTCATGTTTACAAACAATAAAACAAACTTCAACACTTAGTAATTAAATAGATGTTTCAATTCATGTCATTCCAAATCATAACCTGTTAATCAATTCTTTAATGAAAGCAAATATTTAAGTATGAAGATCGAGAATTTAGGTTTTTCCTAGTTTACATAACATTTGAATATTGTTGAGACAAATACACATGAACTATCACTGGTAACAAGTAATAAGGTATCAAATGACTTGGTATACAAATTTATTTTTCGCTGGAATTGTATATAGGACCTAAACAGATAATAAATAGATGAAAGTTTTATGAAAACGTTATAGTTGAAGTGAGGTAGAAGAACAACTGGATTTATGTTCATATTTTCCAAATACTTATGCTTACAAGAAAATAAATAAAACGTAAATATACATTTCAACGATACCTCCTTTTGATCAAAGCTGTAAATTAAACAAATATACTAACATTTTTATTTATGCTTGTTAATATAATTAGTCTCGATCCGAAAAATGGTTACATACGTCTTACCTGTAAAAAAAGACCTATAAAATAAGCATCACTTCACTCCATTAGCTAAAAATCTAAGTAAGCCTCGGACTTGAACTGAAGTTCCTTCATGTTTACAAACAGTAAAACAAACTTCAGCACTTAGTAATTAGACAGATGTTTCAGTTCATGTTATTCCAAATCATAACTTGTTAATCAATTCTTTAATGAAAGAAAATATTTAAGTATGAAGATCGAGAATTTAATAAAGGATTTAGTTCTAGTTTAAACCTTATTATGTTAACTGTTAATAGTTAAATATCCCTTGGAAGTGACAATTGTAAACGTTTAAAGTCGTAAGAAAAATTTTAAATTTTTATGAATTTTTGGAGTATTACAAGGGCCCTCTCGTTTCCTACGATGGAGATTCAGTTAGGTAAGAGATCGACGACCTGATCTATATTGCAGCAGAAACTTGCGCGAAGGTTAACTGACAAATAGAGCGCGAAGTAGCCTTAGATGAACGGTCGAGATCGCCTCCACATGAAATCCACGACCAAGGCATGTTTCGATCATCCGAAGTGTGGGTAAGGAGAAGAAGGAAGGGGATCATGGAATGGGGGTTAGGGTGGGAAATATTGACAACTAGGTCACTTCTCAAGAGTTTGATGGCTATCGCTAAGTAGGTGTGATGAGGAAAAATTCTATCAGCGAATTAGGTTGTGGAGAGAATATGTGGCCTTTACACGACATACTTCGAGGAGTAAGGGACTCTTAGAACCAGGGAAAGATGTGACGTAGAAGGAAGTGAAGTGCCAAGCATGAAATATACACATATTGAAGGGATTCAGATCCAATTACAGGTGAAGCTGGAAGTCAATTCAGCCAATGATATCAAGAGGTTAGAGTCTTGGGAGTGGCATAGTTGTCATCTTCACATGAGAGGATTGGATCAAAGGCCCACGTGATCATCCATGTTGTCATCATAATACTTGAATATGGCATGTGTGGAGGCTTGAAGACCACGCACTAGATCCTAACTGCCCAACTCGATATAACGACACCACCGGAGCCATTTCAAGATGTAGAGGGTCTGCATGATGATCAGAAATAAGATGGTTGTTGTGACTATGCTGAGGGTCTTGAGGAGTTACGATGGGAGGACGGCTATGAATTATGTGCTTAAGACACCTGTGGTCCGGGGACCCTTATTGGCCCGCAGGTATTGTTGGGAAAACCGACCTCCATTGGCTCCTCGCGCATCAACAGCTCCAACCATCGAGGTAAAGACGTCTCTTGCACTAAACAGAGTTTTTGACGTAGGTGGAGACTATGTTGTCTTAACATATCACCACACCCCCTCAGGAACAAAACTTGAGGTTCTTGACCTTGATAGCATTCCACCAAAGTCTCCAGATAGAAACATGAACCCCACTACGAGTGTACATAGTATCCATCGCTAGGGGTGGTCGGTCTGGGCGAATGTTCGGACCCGGTAAGAGAGGAACATGAGGCTTCATCATCGTTTTCTTGGGCTCATATTGCCGACTTCATTCAAAACGATGATGAGTCTCAAGGAGTGTTGCACTGGAACATCCTATAGGGAGGATACGATTGTGGAAGAAGAATCTAACATGAACGACAAGCCTATTAAAGGCTCAAAGCTGTCAAGAAACCAAACTTCCTTCTCCAGTTTTATAGAATTAATGGCGTTTCTAGGAGACCTCGATGCCTAATAAGGGGCCAAATACAAAAGAACCATAAAACTCCCCTCCAGCTGTGAACACAGGCATAACATGTTTCTGGAGTGCAGAGAAATATTGAAGAGCAGAAGCAGAAAGGGGTCATCGGACCATTTCAATCCTGTATGTGAGAAGGCGTGAAAATGGAATAAAGCCATTAAGTGTTGAAGTGTCACTGTCAAAACAAGCAATCCCTCTCCCAAGCGTCATCGCATCATCTTGATACAATGCGTGCGAAATGTATCATGTAGCCCATTTTGGAAGTAAGTAGTGGAAAATATACCACCTACTTAGTTTGTCAGGATTTTGATATGATTATTCTAGGTTAATCCCCTATTTTTGTAACCTCCTTAATACCCTGTTTCGGGAAATATCCGGGGTGTAGTTCAGATTATAAATAGAGGCTTCTTAGAGGAGAAAAAATGTTGGACTGATTTTCATTTTTTGAGGCCTTAGTGTCAGTTTGTAGTTCTGCAAACAATTTTTGGGAGCTCCAATGAATATAATTTTCTGCGGTTATGAGATTCATCATGGTGTTCATGTTTAGTCTGTGTTTCCAGTTTATTTCATTTACATCTGTGTTATTTCTGCCAATACATTTCTAGATTATCATGTTGGAATTCGCTCTCAGTTAAGTGCTCCATCATCAGTAATCGTATTTGTAATGTGATTGTGATAGCTTCTATAGAATTTATCCATAGATAGGTGCTTTGTTTCAGCTATTTCCCTTTGTTATTTCTACTAAAAGTGTGGTCAGAGATTCGCCCTTGATATATGCCTATGTTTTTCACTGGTCTCTTTCCTTATTTCTTTCTACCATCACTTTAAATCTATTTGACTAAACGTTGCACTTACTTTGCCTCATAATACATAGGAGAAATCCATTTTCATTATGTGTTGTAATGTCCTTAAATGTTTCAGACTTTGACTCCATCGCTCAATGGTTTTGATTTTGTTTGTCTTTCCACCCTGTTTCATTTTGTAACCATCTTGTTACTAGCAGAAATCTAGTCTTCTCCATGCTCATTAAAGATAAAATGTGTGTGTAAAGGTTACTGTGACAAGAGAGATCCCTCTCGAACTGCCTTGGCTAGAGGTCAGTCTAAAGCTAGTTTGAAATGATTACAAGGTGCTAACAGTGGTTCTAGCCCCTTTCCAACAATGGGGGCTTGACTTCATCGGTAAATTCAAAGACAACTCTAGCAATGGTTATTGTTGGATATTAACAACTACCAATTATTTCACTAAGTGGGTGGAGGCTATCCCCACTAAAAAGGATACTAATAAAGTTGTTATGGATTTTCTAGAGAATACCATCATTACTAGATTTGGCGCTTCGTCCAAAATAACAACTGATAATGCCAAATCTTTTAGTTCCGTAGAGTTCACTAGCTTTTGTTTCAAAAATGGCATTATCCTATCCCATTCTTCCAATTATTACCCATAGGGTAATGGTCTTTCATAGTCCAGCAATAAAAACTTAATGCCTATCCTTAAGAAAATAGTTGGAAACAATAAGAGTTCATGGGACATTAAGATTAAGTATGCACTTTGGGCGGATCCGATAACTAAGAAAAGTGCAACCGGGAAAACCCCTTTCAAACTTGTGTATGGTTTGGTTGTTTCATTTCCCATTTAGCTTTAGTTACCGGCCATGAATATGCTCCAAGAGTATGAAATGGATGAAGATTACATGCCCAATAGGATCAATCAGATCATTGAACTAGATGAGAACCGAAGAAAGGCCCTTGACCATAGTATCAGAAACCAAGATAAGATCAAAAAAACCTTCGACATGTTGGCTAGGCCAATACCTTTTGAAATTGGGGATACAGTTCTTATTTGGGATAAAAGGAGAGAGAAGCCGCGAAAGCATGGAAAGTTTGATAGCCTGTGGATGGGTCCATACATTATTTATGACATGACCGACACAAATTCATTTCTCCTTAACACTATGGAAGGGGAAAAGTTGCTATTACCAGTGAATGGGAAACAATTAAAAATTTTCTTCGACAATGACATTTAATTCCCATGGGGGGATTCTAAGGGATTTTCTAAACCCTCAACTCTTTTCGTTTCAATTTTTCCTTTTGTACCATAATTTTGTACACTACCTTCTCTATCATAGTTAAATTTTTGTATATTATGTATGTACCATATATTTTTCATTACTTTATATATACTAACATTGTTGCAACTTATGTATTTCATTTTGGCATTTGAATTATGTGTGTGTGAGTGTGTGAGTGTGTGAGTGAGTGTGAGTGTGTGTGTGTGTGTGTGTGTGTGGTACTGATGCACTTTAATTTCGTGCAGGAACTAGATATTTTAGGCCGCTCACACACTCTTTTTGAATAAAAATCAAACACGTGCATGTCCCGTAGTTGGAGCTAGATGTTATCGGCTAAGTTGCACTTAGGGAATTTCCAGTGAGCCGCCATAGTATTGAACAAGTCAATTGTTTAATTTCAGTGCTCAAAATTTTTGTGGTTACATAAGGACCAGTTGTGGTTTGTTCTTTTTAATAAAATGCACGTTCATAGTCCTTGGGGGTGTTGTAATGAATCCTCTAACACGACAAATATTTTGCAAAGGACTTGGATTCCTAATACTAGGATATCAATCTGATTATTCCAAGGTGTTTTTTCCCTTGTCAATTATGCAATGTTGAATCAGCGGTGTATAATTTTCAAGTTTTTCACCACTTCTCCAAACCTGGAATTTTCGTCTTGGTGGTTAGGACTTATGAGGTTATTAAATTTCATATTTCGATGTATATAAGTATGTTAGGCATTTTTTTTAATCATATGGACGTGTGCTAGGTCTCCCAAGAGTTTCGTCTGCTTCTGAGAAAAAAAAATCATTTTTAATAGTTTAAATGGAAAAATTCAAAATGTAAAAAAATATGATTGAAGTCCGTTTTTGTTGTGGTTGGGTTCATTTTAAATCTCATAGAAGCATCTCTACCCTGGTGGCAACTTTCACTATGTTTCTGGCAGCTAAAACACTCTAAAAGGCGTTAATTGGCTAACAAATCTCAAAATGACATTTTAATGCTAAATCATGAGAAAATGCACTAAAGTCAAAGATTTTAAGAAATAAAAAAATTAATAAAAAGGGACGATATGACTTGCAAGTGGGTCTTCCATTCCACACAACCCTCTTCCATATAATTCCAAGTTAAAACTTTGGGTAATGAAAGGTAGCTACGATTTATTTCTAAGAGAGGATGACGTGATGAAAGGTTCACAATAGCATGTAAAAGTGTTGTTGGAGGCTAGCAAGTGGAAAGGGGATGGACCCCTCCTACCTTTCAAGCTTCGTTATTTTTTTTGTTTAAATACTTTGGGGAGGCTACGAGTTATATTAAGATGACGTCAAAGAGGTTCCATGCAAACTAATGTGGAGATTGACGTCAACTCTAAGGAGAGCTCACACTAGCTCTTAAGTGGATGCACATGGGGATGGTGGAACCCTCCCCATTCTTTAATAAACCTTTGTTATTTCAAACTATGGATTCAAACCTTTATGAAAATCAATCATCCACGTCACTATTATGCAGTACATTCGCGTGAGGAAGGAAAGACATCACGTGTGTTGAGGTTGGTGAGGTTTTCGGTGTGTTTTTATTTGTTGGGTGAGTGAGTTCAGTTCCTCTTCACTTCAACTTCATATTGACTCATTCCAAACTCATTTCAAGTCCATTTTAACTCAGTTACACTGCGAGTTGATCTTCAGTTGGTTGGTGTACCCTGGGAATGGGTTTTGTTATAAAAGTGAGGCCTTCTTCCCCATTTGGAATGGAAGCAAGGAACCTATGCTCATGTAATTTGTTTGTTATCATCTAAATAATATTGATACTTTGGAGGTCCATTGGTGTTCATGTCACGTGGTGAATGGTGTATGCTTATTGAGGTAATCTTTTTTTAATTTGTGTATGCTTGATATTGAATTGGTAATCAATCTAGCCTAGAGGGTTCTCTAAAACACATAAGGTAAATATTTGATGCTTCAAGTTATTTACTTACAATTTGGCTTCTTGAGATTCAAGAGTAGCACTGTTTATTAAGTTGTGTTCATGGTCTTTTGGTTTCCATTGTTTGAATGTACTAGATTTGATCATTTTTTGTGCAAGTGTGAATAAGTTTTTTCAAGTTGCAACTTTGGAGTACAGGGAAGAGCTAAGCTGCATTGCACTCTTTTTCAAATCTTGAAGAATCTACAAATTATTGTACCCATTAGTACCTTCAACTCTCAAAAGTATTCAAGCTTGAGCAAATATTTTCTCTTCTTCCTCTCTTAGACCTCAAAACTTTTCCTTGGTTACCTATTGAAGCAAGCTTTTCTCATTAAAAAAAAAAAAATTATCATAAAGATTAGCTTGTTATTTTACTAGATCTAAAGCGCATCTAAATCATAGTTATCATGCCTAGATCTAGAAGCAATTACTCAGTACTTTAAGCCCCAAATTTTTCTAGTCTTTGCTAGTAATTAGTAGTCTATTTTTCATATTGTATTATTGCACTACTCCACTAATTTGTAAACTTTTAACTTTCTGGTTTTTAGCAAGTTGAACAAAAAAGAGAGGGATTTGCTACCGAAATTTTTTGCTTTAATCCTTCTGGAGCACCCGAGATCCAACCCACTTCCCCCTTCTTCGTTCCCCTTCTTTCCTAGGCAATTTTTAAGCCCTTTTGACCAGGTTTTGAGGGTCAAAAGGAGGTTCTTTATCTAAAATTTTACTATTGTAGTAAATAATTAATAAAAGCAAGTTGGATGATGAATCCCACACCCACTTCACCCATTTGGGGGAATCTTGTATTTGTCCATTTATTTTCTTTATACCCGCGCAATATTAAAGTAGTTTCAATTTTTTTTTTTTTTGCAAGTATACTTAAAGTTTTATTTTTTTCTTTCTCACAAAATTGAACACTTACCCAACCTTGTTTTCTCGAATACGACATCTAGGCTGGAAAGAGATTCTTGGTTGTAGTAATTAGAAAAAAATCCTACTTTTTGCATGTTTACTTTATTTGCAACACAAGCACACAATCTGTCATTGAAGAGCTTTGTAGATTAGATTTCATGTTTTCATATAAATTTCTAAATAAAAGGAACATAAAATCTCTTGAATATCATCGAAAAGCCGATCACGAGTGGTCTCTGTCGGAGAGTTTCGTTGTTTAATTTTCAGTTTATTTACTTTAGCATTTTTACCTTTTCCGTAAATCTCTTGAATCTCTTCATAAGGCATGTTACCACCTAAGTTGTACTTAGTGGTTTTATCAAGTGAGCCTGGTGAACCAGATAGGGTTAACTTGTTCAGACTGCGAAAGACCTTTGGAAGTACTTCTGGGAAGTGCTTGTTGTACTATATCACATGTTCATACCCCATGGGGGAATTGCAATAAATGTTCTAGCATGATAGTGTCTGTAAAAGACTCAGTCTCTTAGACTTCATTTGTCAATCTGATCAGCCTAGGGTGTTTTTTCCCTTGGTTATTATTGGTTGTTGAACAAACGACTGATAATTTCTGAGTTTTTCACTCCCTACCTCCAAAGTTGGGGTGGTCGGCTTGGCATTTAGGCCTATTGAGGTTATTAGAGTCTATGTGTCAATGTATAAGCATTCTAGACATCATTGTTGAGTCATATGAACATGTCTAAGTCCCCCTAGGTTTTTTCAATTTTTCAATTTTTTTAATTTTTCAGTGTTTTTTATTAAAATTTAATTTTTCCAAAACTTAGGCTATTTTTTAATAGTTGAATTGGAAAAATTGATTTTGTAATAAAAGTGGGCCAAATAATCGGTTTCAGTCACGTAGCTGTTCATTTTCAAGCTAAGAGTACCATGTAAACCCATGGACCCACTGTTTCCTAGTTTTGAGTGACTTTCCATCACTCAGGTCAGAAAGCCCCAAAAATCAATTATTGATTATTTTAATTAATAAATTGATGAATAATAGAGCAAATCCAAAATCATAAATCAGTGGATTCTTAGCCGATTTGATTGAAATCAGTCAGATCTGAAGCAGATTGACTGGATCTGACAAATACTTGACTGAAGGAGGAGATCAAATCAGATCCATAGTTGATCTTCAGCTGTCTTCATGGGGAATTACACCCTCTCTCTCTCCTCCACACGTGTGGACTCTCTTGGATGCTCTGTGGACTGATGTGTCGGTGTATGGGTTGATGTGTCAGCTCAATCAAGCCCTCGATTGGCAAGTAGGCTTAGTTCAGCTTCAGTTCTGCATTGATGAACTCTCCATCAGTTGATTTCACCTGATTCCATGAGGAATTGCCCCCCCCTAGGTTGGATAGCATGTGTTTTGTATATATCCTGCTTGAGGCTCCCTCTTCCAAGCTATTTAGAGCTGGACTGAAGGGATTGCCATTGTAACTCTATACTTGATCATCATTTGTGAATAAAGAATCTTTGGAGGCTATACTGTGTAGTGCATGTGTATGTGTGGATTCTCAGTGTTATGCTGCTGATGTGGTAGCTGCAATTTCTTGCCAAATTCGGTGCTGCTTCTGTGCTCTGGCTTCAAGGATTCGGTTGAATCAAGTAAGGGTGTAAACTAGGCAAGTTAGATTACTTGATCTTGTTTATCCATATGATGTATGCTCAAAAATTTCAGTTATATGCTTAAATAATATTATCTTTGCATAATCTTTCATTTTTGTTGCTTTATACATCTATATCTAGATCTCACGAGGTGTGTGCAGGCTTGTGTTATTTAGTTGCAGGTTCCTGATTGGATGAAGGTGTGGATCTAGAATGATGCCATTCCTATCCATTAAGCTCAAGACTTTTCCCCTCAGCACTCCACAAAAGGGCCTCCTTTTAGCTTGCTCCATTCAAGCAATGATCCGACCTTCTCTCCTCTTCTTCTCATTTCTATAAAAAATCAATTTTCTTACCTGGTTAGAGTGTGTAAAAGCTTTGTTATCATTTGGATCTGTTTCATCAAAGTAAAATATACATAGATCTGATATTTCAGAGCTCATAGTCTAGATCTCAATTCTGAAAAATATCATTAAGTCTTCTACATCTAGCATAAGGAAATCGTCCATTTTGCATGACAAGTTAAAGAGAATCGGTAGGTTGCATGCACCAATTTTCCTTTCTGTTTTAAAAGAGATTAAATCCAGCAATCAGTGCATACTTCATTGGCTGCACAAACAGCAAGCCAAGATCCCAAGGAAAGCTTGCTTTCCTTGGTTCCTTTTTCACCTGCTTAGCTAGTTTTAACTTCATTTTTTTTAGATAAGGTAGGCTGATCCAAAGGTACTCTTAAAGTGCTTTTGGGCATATGTTAGTCTAACATGATCGCTATATTTTAGTAGGTCTGACAGAAAAGAAAGGAAGCTGCTTTCCGGAAGTGGCCTCAGGAGCGTTCAAATCCCCCCAGGGGTCTCCCTTTTCACTAAAATCTTAAAATTTTTGCAAAGTTGTAAGATCTTGGTTTTATCCTGTATAAGGACCAAGAAGTTTTTGATATTTCAGTTCGCTGATATTGTAACCAATAATAAATAAAATTATTTTTGGAATAGGCTCTTTCGAGCCCATTCCCCATCCCCCCTGGGGGGATTTGCGTCGGTGTCCTTTTCGTCGCTTTCTGCTCATTTATTTTCAAACTAGCATTGATCTAATTTGCAGGGTAGTATACTTGATTTTATTATTAATTTCATATTCCACTTTTTGTTTTTCAAAGTAATCATAATACTTACCCCACGATTTCCCGATTGACCCGAAAGGGGAAAGAGATTCGTGGTAGGACTAATTAGAAAACTAGAATTGTGTATCTGTTTCTTTTCGATCATTTGTTTTTCAGCTAGTATAAAATTAACCCCTCCTCGATTCCCCGATTGAGATCCACTTGGATCGAAAGAGGTTCCTGGAGGGTTTTCCTTTAAACAAGAACACCCAGTTTAAAACTTACTAAAATTGACAAGACTCGAGTGTGTATGCTCTGCACTTGGTTGCGGTTCATCTGATTAGTCAAGCTATATCAAAAGAACTTGGGTGACTAGTATAATTAGGACTCACTCTCCCCAACTGACAAACCATCAGGTGAAAATCCAACACCTAGATCAAACCTTTTACGGTGGCAAAATACCCAAAGGAAGCGGGAACTTCAGAAAAGTGACCTCGGGGCGCCGAGCTCTGTCACACCCTAATGGGTGCGTTACGAACAATAGCCCCAGAGACTCCATTTCAGCCCACATATTCCTTGCAGGTAGCCGTGAAGGTTTAGTTTTGGACATACTCCAAGTACTCTCGGGTATATCTGGAGTCCCCCCTTCGTCTAATTTTAATCAACTCACACTTCATTTTTAACTTAAAACATACCAAGAGGCAATCGCAAAAAACTCACTCCAAGCACATGCAAGTACATTGTTTCTATTTTCTGACTCCATTCTAAGGCACTGGTTATTTTCTTATTTTATATATACATTGTGTCTTAGCATTGTTATTTCGTGTGTTTATTTTCATATCTTTCCATCTTTGATTATCTACAGTTAAATTGCAAACTCCTAAGTAACTCAGTCAGTTTAACATCACAACGCTAAGTAATTATCCTTAACAACTTAATAGGGTCTACCCCCCTTGGCTTCGTTAGGAGTTGAGCCTAAACGGAGGAGTCAAGAACAAGGTAACAGCCTTGACTTGAGACTTGCCCCCAAGGACACACTGAGTGTCTTGAATATTTCTGCCACGTGACCCAGGTGTGTGAAAGGCGGCAACAAGGTGGATCAAGACTGCTCTCTGTCAGAGAGTTTTTTGATGATTCTTGTTCACAACATTTAATAAAATTCGAATTTACATTTACTTCATTGTGTATGCTCTACCTGCTTGTGGGATACCCATAAGCAATTGTAGATTCTTTAATATTCAAATTTTAATCCAATTCAACCATAAATAAAACACTCTCCCAAGAAAACCAACGAAAATACGATGTTGATCACTAATAATCGAAAGTGGGCAAATTATGCCTAGGGATGTGGGAACCACTATACCAAGACCTTGAAAGCACAGTTAGACTACATCCTTGTTGGTGTAGTGTTGAACGCAGCTTTAGAGACTCCGGATAGCCCACATGTTCTTGTACAGAACCACTTAGACTATTATCCGGACATATCTCCAATACCAAAAGGTATATCTTGGAGATTGCCTTCCCTTTTAATAATCAAATTCACCCTTAAAATTTATAATAAAATTTTTACCAATTACACTTGCAAAACATTCTCAAGCACACCTCATACTTGTATCAAGCATCCCAAGCACCACATTGACTCCATTTGGCATTGGTCTTATCAATTATTCATTTGATTATTATCTATCTGGAGCACTTATTTTATCTATTTTCATATCATGCTATGGATGCTTTACTTTTAAATTTTCATTATCAAGTGGTTGTGCATATCTAATTATCTTGCAAGTACATACTTGGAACATTAAACTGTTATTGTAAATCTCTTTAAAAAAACTCCTAATAAACACCCTTCATCATCATACACCAAAAAACATTTCAAAACACAAGAGCCTTAGAAACTATTTGTAGGGTCTACCCCCCTTTGGCTTCGTTAGGAGTTTTCCTAAAGGGAGGATTTGGGATCAGGTGCACCTGACTCTTTGCCTTCCCCCAAGGCCACACTTTTTCCACTTGGGAAACAACTTTCAAACGATTTCTCCTAACGGTGTGCACATCGGCGGGAAACATACCCTTCCTCAAAGATGGTATTTATGTCATCTTTTATCTAATGGAAAGGTTGGACTACCCATCATAAATTATTTTTTACATAAGGTGGCCACAAGGGAAGGGTCAAATGGCACTTACCCTATCATAGAATTCTCATTTAGAGGGGGAATGGAAAGGGTCAATTGGCCCATCTTCAATCATGGTATTCATGTTACAATTTATCTAGTGGAAGTTTACAAATTCCTTACTCAAGCATATTTTTGGGGTATGGAGACCATTGGGGAAGGGTTATCCGACACTTCTTTAACTATGTTATTCACATCATTGGGTATCAATTTTAAGGGTCGGTTCAATCATCCTCTAGAAAATATTTTACATTATGGAAATACATGAAAAGGGTCAACTATCCCTTCTTCTTGGATGTTATTCTCATTCAACATGGCCATTCCAGGAGAAGGGTAGGATAACCCTACTTTAAATATGGTATTCATGTCATGGATTACAAAGTAGAGCAGTTGGCTAATCCTTCCTCAATCATATCTCTTGTGTAAGATGGCCACATGAGAAGGCGCAGTTGACCCTTCTTCAAATATTTTATTCATGTAACAATTAATCTAGTTGAAGGGTTAGTCCACCCTTCCTCAAGAATGTTTTTCATTTAAGGTCCACCCTCATGAGTTATTTAAAGGGTTAGTTGACCCTTCCTCCTACATAGAATTCTAATGGAAGGGAATAATAAAGAACTATTGGTTGACCCTTCCTCAAGCATATTCATGCATAAAATGTGTCTATGGAAAGGGTTGGTTGACCTTTGTATTGCATGGTATTCTCATCCAAGGGAACCATAGAGAAGGGTCAATTAAATATTCCTCAATTATTATATTCATGTCATAATTCATCTAGTGCAAGGGTCGACTAACCCTTAATCAAGCATTTTTTTTTGCATAAACTAGCCATAAGGGAAGGGTTAGTGGATGCTAATCTAATAAAAGCACTATGGTAAGTTCTTAATAAAATAGATCCCACATATGGTGTTAAAACTTATATGTTAAAACCTTTCTAGTCTCTTTCATAGAATGGGGATTATTCCCTGTACTTCAATGTTTGGCAAAGACTTGTTGATATCATCATATGTTAATTTCATATGTTAATTTGAGATACTTGATTGGAATTCTTTACACGCATAAAAAATGTGTTTTGAAACAATTGTGTAATAAACTTCAAATGTCATATAATTATTACATCGTGAAGAAGCCTCACAGTGTATCCTCTAAATACAAGAATAATCTATTAAAAAGGCTCTCTCGAGTCTCAATAAAATAGATCTCACATATGGTGTTAAAACCTTTTTAGTCTCTTTCAAAATTGCAAATTTTATGTAGTTAGAATTTAAACGTCATATAAGTATTGAAAGAAAAATGTTATTTATATTAATTATATATTTTGTTTTGTCACTTTATTATGATTAATTATTTTTATTTTAGTAGTTTATATATGTTGTTGGATTATTTTTATTTGTGTTATGTATTGATTATTTCAAGTAAAACTTTACTTTAAAGACATACTCATTATGAATAACTTCTTTAATTTAATGTCTTATTTATTATCTTGTTGTAGTTATATTTCTAGTTATAGTTTTGCATGCAATAGAACATCAACTTTTGAAAGATATTATTGGTATTAGGAGTAGAGGGATTGTTATTTGGAATTGAGTGTTTACTATCATCATTATGCATGAATGATTAGTCTTCACATTATTATTCATGTTGCATGAGAGCATTTTGACATTGTTGTGTGGTTTGCTTATATAGATTGCACATAAATAAGACAATTCTAGATTGAATTTGGATATTTGAAGGATAAAAAGTCTTTATTTATTTAGAATCCCAAGCAATCCAAGCAGACTTTATCTTCTTCACCTATGTATGCATATACTAGTGGAGTACTATATATTTACAAAAGAAATTGTTTAAAAATATACTTATCTAGTATGGAGATAGCTATGAACAAACAAACATCTTCTTTATAGTTGAAGTTCAATACCATTCAAAACATAATAATGAGGATACTTTTTGAAAATGTTAATTAAGTTGGACATTTGATGGTTTACATGAAAGAAATAGAAATATAAAAGCAATTTTGTGTCCAATTTTGAATCACTAAAACAGCTATTGAAACATAAAACTTATATATATATATATATATAATTATAAAATGAGAAAAAGAGATAACAAAGGTATATGTTAAAATTATAAAAAGATAAATTTAATTTAGGAAAAAAAAATGTTTTAAAAAGTGACTACTATAGCTAGATTTGATTTATCTATAAATTGGTATCTAAAAAGAACAAACTTCTTGAAATACAAATGTTTCATTCTTTCGAAAAATAAGTTATCATAATAAATTGATTTATATGAAGATAGATGGATTGAGTACGTCGTTTTTTTAAAAGAATAATTTCATTATTGCCGAACGGGAGTTTGTTCAGCATTTCTTTTTCATGAAAGCCACAAAAAAGTGGCTTTGATTATTATATGTACGTTGGTGAAATAATCAAATTGTCGTCTATGAATCATTATATATGGAAAGACATAATATAGCCGGTGGGTGTGATTACATCTGTTACTTTCGATGACACCCTGTACGTTGGTGAAATAATCAAATTGTCGTCTATGAATCATTATATATCGAAAGACATAATATAGCCGGTGGGTGTGATTACATCTGTTACTTTCGATGACACCCTGAATGCCTGCAATTGTCAAAGAGATGACCTTTAATTTTATTTAAAGTAATACTAAATTATAATTTGTTCCAAGAATAATTTGATTTAGTATTTTTTATAATTTATAGATGGTAAATGAGTAAATAATTACTCAAGGAAATCAAAAGAGATAAATCTGCGACTTTATTAGAGAAAGATCTTATAGCCGACTTACCAATAATTTTCTTTTATAAAAGCCAACAAACTTACCAATCCTTTATTTTCCTATAAAGGCTAACAGTCATTGTAATCAAATTGTTGTGTATGAAACTGTGTGTATATAGAAATTGTTGTGTATATGAAACTGTTGGGAGGATGGATCCAAATGGACTAGAATCATGCTACGATACCTGCATCAGAATATTCTTGGGTAAATTTTTGTAATGAAAGAGAAAATAAATATCATGTCCAAAACCCTAAGAAACCCTTTGAAATGAGTATGTTTACAACACTGATGATATTGGAACCTATACTTGCTACTCTGCCTTTTTGGCTCCCCTTAAAGAAAAAATAAAAGATGAGAAGTTAGATGAGATACGGAGGATGAACTGTGACGATGCTCATTCTAGAGTTGGGAAGGGGGCAGGTGTGGTCATCACATCACCTAAAGGGGAAATCTTCAACTTTGCTTATAGATTCAAGTTTGAGGCAACTAATAGTCTAGTAGAGTATGAAGCACTTTTACTTGGTTTGGAAATGACAAAGGATATGGGGATAAAAAATTTAAACATAAAAGGAGACTTTGATTGGATAATCCTCCAAGTTAAGAATGAATTTGCTTGTAAGTATAAAAGGTTGAAAAAATATAGAAATGCAGTGTGGGACACGGTGGAACATTTTGATGCTTTAAACTTAAATTCAATTCATAGAGATGAAAACCGCTTGGAAGACAAGTTGATAGTAGCAACCTCAACTCTCCAACCCTCTGAGGAATTGTTGAATGGTGATGGTATATTAGAGATAAATTTTAGACCATCTATTCTGGACAACATGGAACATTGGAATGTTTTCCAAAGTGATGAACAAATTTTGAAGTTTCTTCATAATGTGGATGAGTTTTCCAACTTTAGTGTCAACTTTCAGGAGGAAGGAAACGAGTATCAGGGAGAAGGTAATCAGTTTGATAATCTAGTACCTCATGCCCTTGTTGGAATTGAACAAATTTTTGATAGACATGATGGTAGAAAGAATAATATTGATTCAATGAAGCCTAAAGATTACATAGAAATCAATATTGGATCATATAAAAACCCAAAATTGATAAAAATTGGAAAAGGGACATATGAAAAGGAAAGGAATGACTTAATAAACTTAAAGAATATAGGGATGTATTTTCCTTCACATATGATGAGCTTAAGGAATATCAAGAAGATGTGTTCCAACATACCATTCCTTTAAAGCAATATGTCAGATAAGTCAAACCCTTTTGGCAAAAACTAAGACAAATAAACCCCAAGTTAGCTCCTCTAGTTAAAAAGGAACTTGAAAAGATGTTAGCTATAGGGATTATTGCACCAACAAGACATTCATCCTAGTGCTCTAACTTGGTGGTGGTAAGGAAAAAGAATGGTAATATAAGGATATGTATAGATTTCAGGAATCTAAACATAGCTTGTCAGAAGAACAATTATCCATTTCCGAATATGGAGACCCTCCTCCATAGAGTAACAATGGCGGGCATGATGTCCATGTTGGATGGGTTTCAAGGTACAACCATGTAGTGATTCAGAAGGAAGATAGACATAAAACTACTTTTACCTCCCCTTGGGTTACTTTTGAGTATTTGAGGATGCCTTTTTCTTTGTTGAATGCTAGGGACACTTTTCAAAGGACCATGGACTATGCATTCAAGGAGTTGATTGGAAAATTCATAGAGATTTACCAAGATGACTTGACTATTTTTTCAAAAGAAATACTAAGTCACATAGGCTATCTAGGAAGGTCTTCGAAAGATGTAGGAAATATGGTATTTCTCTCAATCTGACAAAGTCTATTTTTGGAATTGACGAAGGATATATTCTAGGGAAAATAATCTCTAAATACGGGGTCAAAGTTGGTCCTGAAAGGATTCAAACTATCAAGAAGATTCCCTTTCCCAAAAATGTCAAATCTCTCCAATCTTTTAATGAGCACATCAATTTAATTAGAATATTTATCCAAAACTTAGTTGAGTACATGACCTTTACAAAATATATATGTTGAAAAAAGGATGTTATGTTTGAGTGGACTAATGAAGGTAGAGAAGCCTTCAGATGCATTAAAGAAGCCATCATTATATCTCTTGTCTTAGTCATCCCAGACTACTCCAAATATTTCATGATCTTCTCCTTTGCATCTGAGGATATTATTGTGGGGGTAATTTTTTCCAGAAAAAAAAAATGAAGGATTTGAGAAACCCATCACTTTCATGAGGCAGGCCTTGCAACATTCCAAGCTTAAATATACAAACATGGAAAAACAAGGTTTTTCCTTAGTAATATCTTTAAATCATTTCAGAACATATGTTAATTACTCAAAGGTAGCATGTTATGTACCTCACTCAACAATTAAGGATATCTTGTGTCAACAATATTGCTGCAACAAAAGAGGTGAGTGAGTGTCTAAAATACAGGAGTATGATCTAGAGATTAAACCCACAAAATTAATGTAAGGACAGGGCCTAGCAAAAATCTTAACTCAAGGTAATGAAGAATTATTAGGAATAATTTTTCAGAATGAAGAACCTACACCCAGCATGCCTCCAGAATTGAAGCATTTAGATAAGCATTAGTACTCTAATATTATTTTCTTTCTTCAAAACCTTACATGACTTGAATATCTAAAAGTTCATAAAACAAGGGCTTTAAGGTTAAAGGACGTCACATATTGCATCACTCAGGAGGGACTGGGTTGGAGAAACCTAGATGGAGTGATCCTTAGATGTGTTAATGAGCAAGAGTATAAGCATATATTGAGTGATTTCCATTCAATATTTTATGGTGGGAATTATGTAGCAGATACAACATCCCACAAAATCCCTAGAGTATGTTACTATTGGCCCTCCCTATTTGCATATGTTCATAAATTGGTCAGGAATTGTCAGTAGTTCCAGTTGTTCACTGGGAATCCTAGGTTGAAACCTTACCTTTGCAACCAGTTATGGTTGTTAGCACTCATGCTAAATTTTGAGTTGGCACCGATGATAATGGGATGTCAGGAAGGGGTATAATTAAAAAATTTATGAGCCTGATGACTTCGAGGTAGATAAAGGACCCTATCTTATGCCCGAGCGAAGTATCCAGTGACCCCTTGGCACTTAAGTGGACCCGACCGGAACCAGTCGCCATAAGGGGCAGGTAGCATAGAGCAGCAGAGGCTGATAATTTCACAACGAAAGAGGTGCGCAATGAACTAGACTATGAGGGAACGCAAAATCCATGGCTCGTACCATTTTCCCAACAATCACGATTGGGGAAGACTAGATCTACGGATGAGAACCTTTTTAGCACTCAAATATCCATTATGGATAAAGCAAAAGATGGTTAGAAAATGGGGTAAGGCCCCACATGTTTGGACAGTAGCGAGCAGACAAGAATCAGATCGATGGTCCCGATCGCGGTCACAGCAAGAAAGTGTGCAGCGGATAAGCGAAGGAGACAAAGAGAAACCACGTAGGGCCCTCTCATTTCCTATGACAAATATTCAGTGAGGTAAGTGATCGATGACCTGATCTATATCGCAGTAGAAACTTTCACAAAGGTTAACCGACAGACAAAGCACGGAGCATGGTAGGTGAATCGCCAAGATCACGTGCACATGAAATCCACGACCAAGACATATTTCACTCGTCCGAAGTGTGGTTAAGGAGAAAAAGGAATGGGATCGTGAAACAAGGGTCAGGGTGGGAAAGATCAAGAGCCAACTCACTTCTCAGGAGTGTGATGGCTATCGCTGAGCAGGTGTGATGAGGAGGAATTCTATTAGCGAATTAGGTGGTAGAGGGAAAATGTGGCCTTTAAACAATGTACTGTGAGGAGGAAGGGAGTCTCAGAACCAGGGAAAGAAGTGACGCACAAGTAAGATTTCAGCAGAGTTCCAAGCGTAAAATCCACATGTCCCAAAGGGATCCAAAGCCGATTACAGGTGAAGTCGAAAGTCAATTCAGCCAAACTTAGTTGAGTACATGAAACCTTTACAAAATATATATGTTGAAAAAAGGATGCTATGTTTGAGTGGACTAATGAAGGTAGAGAATCCTTCAGATGCATTAAATAATCCATCGCTATATCTCTTGTCTTAGTCATCCCAGACTACTCCAAATATTTCATGATAGTCTCCTTTGCATCCGAGGATATTATTGCGGGGGTAATTTTTCTCCAGAAAAAACAATGAAAGATTTGAGAAACCCATTGCTTTCATGAGCCAGGCCTTGCAAGACTTCGAGCTTAAATATACAACCATGGACAAATAAATTTTTTCCTTAGTAATATGTTTAAATCATTTCAGAGCATATGTTAGTTACTTAAAGATAGTATGTTATGTACCTCACTCAGCAGTTAAGGATATCTTGTGTCAACAAGATTGGTTCAGCAAAAGAGGTGAGTGAGTGTCTAAAATATAGGAGTATGATCTTTTATTCTATGTTTCCAATTTATTTCATTTACATATATTTTATTTCTGCCAATACATTTCTAGATTAGCATGCTGGAATTCACTCTCAGTTAAGTGCTCCAGCATCATAAATCGTATTTGTAATGTGATTGTGATAGATTCTATAGAATTCATCGATAGATAGGTGTTATGTTTCAACTGTTTCTCTTTGTATTTTCTGCTAAAAGTGTGCTCAAAGATTCATCCTTGATAGATTCCTCTGTTCTTCACTGGGCTCTTTCCTTATTTCTTTCTACCATCACTTTAAATCTATTTCAGTGAACGTTGCGCTTACTTTGCCTCGTAATACATAGGAGAAATCCATTTTCATTATGTGTTGTAATGTCCTTAAATGTTTTAGACTTCGAATCCATCACCTAATGGTTTTGATTTTCTTTGTCTTTACACCCTATTTCATTTTGTAATTGTCTTGTTATTAGAAAAAAGCTAGTCTTCTGTGTGCTTGTTAAAGATAAAATGTGTGTGTGTGAAGGTTATTGTGACAAGATAGATCCCTCTCGGAATACCTTGGATAGAGGGAAGTCTAAATCTAGTTTGAAATGGTTACCCCTATGACTTCCTACAGCAACCATAGGAAAATTACATGGTGCTAACATCTTGGCGTCATTGCCAGGGAATGAATGAGAAAATCATCCCTTGGTAAAACAACATTGCTCAGTTCTACGACCTGGTTGAGCAGCCGGTCCTAGACACATTTTTTGTTTTATATTCTCTAAAGACTCCACATAAGGCCTTTGAAGGTGACTCCACTGGGAACCCTGAACACCGAGAAGCTGCAAATTTTTTCAAAGGTTCTATGGTGACTCTACTGGGGAAAATGAGCCCAATATAGCAGAAAAAGGGAAGGGCCTGGTGAAAGATGAGGTACTTTGCTTCATTGCTCCAATATATCTTGTCCTTTATGGTGCATCTTTTCCTATCCTTACCACGGCTGGTCAAATAATTCTTCCACTATCTATCACACCCAGGTAAATATCCCATACCCACCGATGTATATCCCTCTTTAAATACCGAGAGATCCTCCTCTCCTTGTACATATATCATAGACCAAACCCCTTCATTTGAGCCCCATGAGGCTCATGATGCGACTATTGACTCTATGCAATTTCCTAATCCCCCATATAGGGACCTCCAACCCCCTTCTGATTTAGAAATCCCTCTTCCCTCCTTCGAATGGGCCCCATCAAATTCCCCGGTTAAAGGACCACCGGCCACTACAACTTTTCCTTCCCCTCTATCATATTATAAAGAGCCTTCATCACGTAGTGATATAATCCCTCTCAAAGGCTCTACCATAACCCCAACAAGGGCCAAATGATTCGTCCCCGTAGTTCTCCCTGCAATCCTTCATTACCTTCCCTAGGGGTACACCTAGAGACTCAAATCAATTTTTTGGTGAGAAGGGATATTTGGCCGAGAAGCATGTGGGATGGTTTGCAAACTGGATTGACCTAGAAGAAGTGGACCATGAAGACATTAAGGTCATTGTTTTCCGAAAGTCTTGCTGGAGAGGAAAGGATATGATTCATCAGCTTTCTAGATAGATCCATCTTGGGTTATCAGGATTTGGAGGATGCTTTCAAAGAAAGGTGGGCAAATAGGAAAGACCCCAGGAGACACTTGTCTCAGTTCTATTTCATCAGGAGGGAGGAGAGCGAATCTTTCTGAGAATTCATCGATAGATTTATGAAAGTATATAATGCTATCCCTTCTGAGTTCAAACCTCCTCCTGGCACTTCCCAGCTCCAGTATGCCGAATATTTTGATAATGAATTCACCTTTTGGCTCAGCGAAAGAAGGTCAGCCTCTCTTGCATACATGCTAAAAAATCCTATAGAGGTGGAGATGAACCTGACTACTTCCAGGAACAAGGGGAGGGAAGAAAGGGAAAGAAGACAAGACGGATATCTCCCCCAGATTCTTCCCTCTTTCTCCCTTGAGACCACGATGAATGAAAGGATGAAGGCCATAGAAAGGTGGATGGAGGCATTCACGATGGACCACGGCCCCTGTCCCATGAGAAGTCAAGAAGTCAGAGGAATCCTATGTTTAGATAAAGTTCAAGCTTCCCCTAAGGACCTACAGTAACACTTAGGTCCTTCTTTGCTAATGGAAGGGGAAGAGGGTGCACAAACAAAGACACTCTTACACCTAGACCCTGTTCTCCTTGAAGAATATAGTTAGTATAGGAAGGTAACTTCTTACCCTTATGCTTTGCCTCATTTTATTTTCTAAAACTAAGGTTAAAATATTCTAATCAAGCGCAGGAAATGGATGCTAGGAATGAGTTCATGGCATATTTTAGAATGGATGATGGGGAGAGTGAACAAATGAAACCTGATGTGCATCCTAGTTTTCCTTTGTGTGAACAAACAGATGAGCATCCTGGGCCCATATAAGAGGAGTATTACAATCAGTTTGTTAAAGAGAATAGCCATCCTATTGAAATCTTTGCCTATGGGGATTTGGAGGATGTTTTCAGGTCTCCATAGCATTATGAATATGAGGATAGCTGCTCAGAATATGAGGGTCCTAAATGGGACATTTCTTCCTTCTTTTCTAGTGAAAATTACCTATGTCAATAAGAGCGCAATTCACTGGATTCTATTGAAACATTTTTGAAGAAATTAAAGAGGAAGAAAAGGGCAAGGTTTCTAACATTCAGAATGAGGAATCTAAGGTCTCAAGTACAGATGGTCACGAGTCCCTTTTGTGTGAGTATTTCGACGAAACACTAAGCAACGGGTAGGGGAAGATACCGTTGGAGCAGGAATCATGGAGCCATAAAATTATGGGAGTGGTTCAGGGTAGTCATGGGTTTTATGATGTGGTGGATGAATACGTGGAGCAGCTTGGTAATGACAAGTGTATAGAAGGATTTACGAAGTGTTGTCGTGAACCAATGGCCACATTTGTGAAAAATATGTATGGTAATGATATGAAAATTATGCACAACAAGGACCATAGGTTCAAGAACAACCTCTGATCATTCCACTTCACATTACTTCCCTTAATCAAGCATGAAGGAAGAGCCTGCAAACATAGTCACCTACTTGATTGGCTTCATTGGAAGTTGGAAGTCACCCGACTGGTCAATAATGCTTGTGTAAAGTAGGGTAGGTAGGATCAAATAAGCTCGGCCTGGCAACCATTTTATTTCTGTAATTGTTTTTCAATTTTGTCATCTATTCGACTTTTGTTTTCAGAACACGCTAGTAATCTTGTAGGAAAGAAACTCAATTTGTCCCAATGGATAAGGCACATGATCTATAGAGTTTCTTTTCTACCTCACGGGGAGGATAGCATCCTTGAGTTGGAGCCACTGTGAGCACTCTTGCTAAGTTTTAAGTAGGTGTCGGTGATAATGGGATGTCAAGAAGGGGTATAATTAGCAAATTTCTGATCCTGATGACTTCAAGGTAGATAAAGGACCCTATCTTACACTCGAGTGAAGATCCAACGACCCCTTGGAACTTAATAGGACCCGAGAGGAACTAGTCACCACAAGAGGCATGCAGCGTAGAGTAGCAGAGGATGATGATTTTGTGATAGAAGAAACGCATAGAGAACTAGACTACTAGAGCATGCAAAATCCACAGCTCGTCCCTTTTTCCCAATGATCAAGATTGGGGTAGACCAGATCTACATCTGAGAAACTTTTCTTCGCCCAAATATGCCCGATGGATAAAGCAAAAGATGGCCGCGAAATGGGAGAAGGCCCCACATGTTTGGACAGTAGTGAGCAGACAAGAATCATATCAATGGTCCCAATAGCGGTCGCAGCAAGAAAGTGTGTGACGGATAAGTGAAGGAAACAAGGAGAAACCACGTAGGGTTGTCACATGCCCCAAATTGCAAAAAAAAAATATGTTTTAGGAGGCATTATGTTATAATTTTATCATAAAGTTTGTAATTAATGACCAAGTGGGGTCAAGGATAATTGCATGTAATTGCTGAATATTTTATTACTTAATAAATGAAAGATGAGACAACAACTTAAGGAGCCTGTTAAATGAGTGTTTTATTTGTCACTTAGTGGAATAGGCTAGGTTGAGAGAAGATTGACACTTGGTAGCATCCTTGAACTACTTCTAGCTGTTGCAGGAGGCAACTTCCATTATTTTTGTGGTCATGTTCCCCAAGAAAGTGGAACAAGAGCAGGTGGCTCATAAAGTGAAAACTGGCCCAAAAGAGCTAGGCATGCTAATAAAACTTCCCATTGAATTCAGCTGAGGCTGCTCATTTTTTACTTCTGAAAATTCTGAGTGAATTTAGTGCATAAGAAATTCGATGGAGGGGACTAGCAGAAGTTTTCTTTGAGTGAAGAGTATTGAAGTTTTGAACTATGGAAGCTAACTTAAGCTGATTTCATATGGCTACAAGTAGAACAGATTACTGTTGTTTACTCAGTAGAGTTGCGAAGGTTTTCTAAACCGGTTCTCTCACGTAGTACTTCAACCAGCTGGACCAGTAGACACGTTTGGGGGTCCTAAGATTTGCAGTTCAGCTATCTCCAGTAGTTGGTTGGGAGGAACAGGCTCCTTAAGTTGTTGTCTCCTCTGCTACATTTCCAGGTTCTACATGTTCTTTTTAACTTCTCTATGCATACTTAGGATCGAGAATGAATGAATTTAGGAAATAATATGTTGTGTTTCTATTCATTTATTATTAGAATGGTTGAAGGAAATACTTTACTATGAAATGATAGACAAATTATGGAGTAGACATGGATTAGGATAAATGATTAAAGTAACTTCAAATTTTACTGATGGATAAAATACCTAACTATATTTTTCCACACCTTCAAGAAGGCAGTACTCTAGTACAATACGTTATATTAAATTCTGATAGATAATTAGATGAAGTATGCAGGAATGTGTTTATTTGCCTTCTACAGATTTTATAGGGTTAATGAGAAGAAAGCTTTTCTATTTTAGAAATATTTCCTTAGATAGAGTACATTATTATAAAAATAAACAAAATTGTCTCTAAGAAAAATCTTAAAAAATATATAGAGTCTGTGCTCTTCTTTACATAGTAAATAAACTATTTGGTATAAGCCTAATTATTATAAATATACATAGGAATTAAAAACATTATAAGAACATAAAAATAAATAAGCAAGAATAACTTAAAGAAAATAGTAAAATGAGGCTAGTAATCATTTAGATAATTTCATTACTAATCTAAGTAATAATCAAACTTTAAACACATTACTATTTAAATATTAAACTCTGTAAAGATTTAAAAATAATTAAAATTTTATAAAAACCCTAATTTGGAGAAACTGTCAAATATGGCCTTCATTTCCTTCTCCTTTTCCAGAGTAGGGCTAATACAGTTTTAACCATAATTACTTTAAGCACAAATTATGCATTCATACAAACACAATTATCTAATTTATAAATACATAGATTTAAATAAACTTTTCACAGATAGAATATTAAATTGTTTGTAAAATAATAAACTGAGACTAATTAAGTAAAGACCTTTTGAAATTATCCAAACCAAATACACAGTAAAAACTTAGGTTGTATTGATCAACCCTTCTTTTATTTATTTTCTAAAATAATTGTTTTTATTGATAGAAAAACTCAAATTTTGTTTTAAAAACCAACATTCTGAACTTTTTCCTCTTTTGAACAAAATAAAAAATTACGAAGTTGAACCCATAATAAAACCTCTTTTAAGTTCTTTAACCATTCATTCATCAACACAAGTATTGTAGAAGTAAAAATCTTTCTATTAAGTTAAATTAAAAATTGAAATTCTTAAACAGTACAAGAAACCCCATAATCTTCCATCGACCTCATAAAAACCATAGTTCATGGACAAATACATGAATATCTAACACAGTAAGCCTTTAAATATTAAGAAGAATATAAATATCTTTAAAAACCCTAACCTAATCTATAAATAAAACCACTACAGTTTCTAAGTAGGTTACGGCCTAATGGCGTGTTTCCAACAGAAGTCACGGCTTAAAATCCTGTCCAAAAATATTTCGTGTAAATCAAGATATGATCGTGAAGGCCTCAAAGAATTTCATCAAGCTACGGCCGCAAGGGATTCAAAATTTCCTCATGAAAACATTTCAGTCTCAACCACATGGCCTTTCTAAACAAACGAAATATTTGATACCCAAAACTGAAGTCACATCTTGGTGGAACTATAACAAGCAAACCCCATACAACCATTGCAGGAGAAATATTAGACATGACCGAGGCTTACCAAGGTGAACAAGAAGCATGGAGTCCTTGAATGGATTTTTTATGGTGTCTTCCAGCACACAACATCCAATTCGAAATACGGCACAAGTTAAGCCCACTGAGTCTCAAACTCATTCAAATAAAAAAGGTGATAAATCTATGAATAGTGTAGAAGAGTTTTAAATTTAAAAAAACTTCTTACCTGAAGAGTTTGACCTCGGCCCCGTAGACAGTGACATGAACATAACCCTATCACAAGAAATGGTATTCCCGAGCAACGAGGAGGTCTACTGTCAAGAAAACTTCAACGAGAACGTTTAAGCCAAAAGTCAAAACCACGATGAAAATAAACTGAAAACACACTATTAACTCAAACCGAGTTCACCACTACATTGGTGCACGAAGAGAAGCCCTCACAGAGGCAATGAAATGGAAACGACGACCTCACACACAAAGAATTGAAATGGCAAGAAGGCATGAACATAGAGATTTTAAGGAGTGGCCTCAAGGCCATGCAGTCATGAGTCTGTGGCCCCTCTCAAAAGCAGTAGTAAGAAAGATAGGTCAAATGCAAAATTTTTAGGGTTTTGGGAGACTTATATGGTGAAGTTCCAAGTCAAAACCCTAACCAATAATCATCTACCAGGTGAAGTTAAACATATTTTCGAGTTGTGGGTTTTGCACTATAGTTTGGCAAGGTCTAAAGCATCCTGCACATAAAATGGTTTTTATATAAACTTGGTTAAAAACTTATTCAAATCAATCAATATCTTTTCATTATAAGATGCATATTATAATCATAAAGAAGAATTTTATGGGAGGCAATATTCACATAAACTAGGGTTTGCAATTAAGTTTTATAAACCATGTAATGGGTAATAACTTATTGCAAAAGAATCTTTAACCTTGGTAACATTATAAATAAACACCTTGTGATAAACTATAGGACTTGTAAAAAGACCTTGTAGAAAACCTATAACAATACATTGGTTAAAAACACTTATATGTGTAACCTTGCAAGTATAGAAATATTTGTAGCTTGATTCTTAGTATACGTATTGAAACTCAGTTTCGTTATAGGGTAATAATTTTTACATCATATCTCCTTGTGAGATGAAGGTCATGCAAAGGCTAGATCAGATAGATTTTGTAGGAAATGATCTTTTCATTCCTTACACAAAGTAGTAATACTATTGTTTAACGATATAATGTTATTGTTATTGCATTTCTACCTAGTAAGTACTTAAACAGTTAGTATATTGTCTTCTGCACTAAATATTTAGTTCCATGTATGAATGTCAATTATTATACTTTATGACTATACCTAGATTTAGGTTTTTCCTAGTTTACATAACATTTGAATACTGTTGAGACAAATACATATGAACTATCATTGGTAACAAGTAATAAGGTATCAAATGACCTCGTATACAAATTTATTTTTCGCTAGAATTGTATATAGGACCTAAACTAATAATAAATAGATTAAAGTTTGATGAACAAGTTATAGTTCGAGCGAGGTAGAAGAACAACTTGATTTATGTTCAGATTTTCCAAATACTTATGCTTATAAGAAATTAAATAAAAGGTAAATATGCATTTCAATGATACCTCCTTTTGATCGAAGATGTAAATTAAACAAATATAGCATTTTTATTTATGCTAGTTAAGATAATTAGTCTCAATCTAGAAACTGGTTACATGCGTCTTACATGTAAAAAAAGACATGTAAAAGAAGCATCACTTCACTGCATTAGCTAAAAAGCTAAGTAAGCCTCGGACTTGAACTAAAGTTCCTTCATGTTTACAAATATTAAAACAAAATCTAGCACTTAGTAATTAAACAGATGTTTCAGTTCATGTTATTCCAAATCATAACATGTTAATCAAATCTTTAATGAAAGCAAATATTTTTAAGTATGTAGATATAGAATTTAATAAAGGATTTAGTTTTAGTTTAAACCTTATTATGTTAACTGTTAATAGTTAAATGTCCCTTGGAAGTGACGATTGTAAACATTTAATGGCATAAGAAAAATTTTAATTTTTTACGAATTTTTGGAGTATTACATGTGGTATCGGAGCACACATTCAGACACTAAGCCTGAATGCGGCTCAACCTGGATAGACAAACAGTAAATTAAATGCATGCATACTGATCATTAATTTTCTTTTTTGAAATTTTATTTCCAGATAAATTTTCTAAGCTAAACTGCAGGGATGGAAAGACTCAAGGAATATGTAGATGAAGAGTCCATGTTTAATGAAGAAAGTAATTCTAGAAGAGAGCTAGTTCAGGAAGAAATAAATAACAATTCTTCATAATTTTTACAAATTTTTAAAGAATTAAGAACTAAGATGGAAACAGTTAAAAAAGAAAATGAAATAATTCTGAGAGCTCAAGAAGAGATGAACCAGATATTGATGGAAAAATTCCAGAGTGAAGAAAAAGATAAACAGATAGGATCTGAAGATATGTCCTACCAACACAAAAGTAAAAAGTCTAAACATTATAAAATCGAAAGTAGTTCGTCCTCTGAAATTTATGGCGACTCACATAGGAAGAATCGTTAGTACACTAGTGATAACAGTGAAGATAATTATCATTCAAGAAAAACAAAATTTAAGCCTTATGAATAAATTTCTAGAGAATTTAAGAAGATAAAACCACCCACTTTAAACGATGAAACTAAGAAAGGAGAAGAATTTGAATCATGGCTGTCTAGAATGAATAAGTATTTCCAAATCTATAATTAATCTAACGAGCTAAAAGCAAGGATGACCATTTACAACTTAACTGGGAAGGCAGATATTTGGTGGCAGGATTTAAAACAAGTAAAAGGTATTAGGGAAAAGAACATTAACTGGAGTACCTTTAAGAAATAATTTAAAAAGAAGTTTTTTTCAGAATAGTACTACAAAGAGTGAGCTAAGGAATTTTATGAACTGAAGCTAGGAACTATGAACATGAAATAATTAAACAGTAAATTTTTAAGTTTTCTACGTTACAGGCCTTACATTGTGGATGAAAAGCCTAAGGTAAAGCGGTTTCTAAGCTGTTTACCTTTTCACATTAAAGACAGAATTGAATATGATAATCCAAAAACCCTAGAGGAGGCTATGTGAAAGGAAAAAATTTGCTATGAGCAGAACTGCGAAAAGGAAAGCATGTCAAACTGGAAGGCTAAGAGGTCTAATAATTTTGAACAAAAGAAGAAGGGTTCCGTACCTAACCACAATTTTAGGAATAATAACATGTCATTTTACTAATAATAATTTCCAAGGAAATAGAAGTAATTCACAGTTAAACCCTAATGGCCATAGAAATAAAGAACCTGCTAATAATCACAACAATTACATTAAGAATAATGAACGTAAAAAACTAGTGAAGTGGTGGGAGTGTAATGGACCTCATTATGCATCGGTCTTCCCTAATAGAAAGAAGATTGTTAGAAACATACATACAGTGCAGGAGGAGATGACTGTTGGTGACTTAGCAAGGACAATTCCCAAGATCAACGCGGGACTGGAAAATAGGTAGGCGGATTATAAAAATTCCATGGTGGAAGTAGAAGGTAAGCTGAATCAAACACCCATTTCTATCTTAATTGACCCAGCAGCTAGCGTGAGTTATATTTCTCCTGATTTTGTAGAAAAATGCAAGTTATCAGTAGAAACATTTGCAAAGTCATGGTTAGTTCAGCCAGCTGCTGCAGAAAAAAAAAAGTGATTAGTTTTGTAAAATATTGTACTGTAAGTATGGATCAGTTTGAAATCTCTGTGAAGCTTAATGTACTTCTTTTAGGCTCTTATGACATGTTAATTGGTATGGACTGGTTAGAATAGCATAGAGTAGTTTTGAACTATTTTGATAAAAAATTTACTTGCGTAAATAATGAAGGAGAAACAATAACCATAACAAGAATCCATAGGAAAAAAACTATCAGATGAATCTTTGTTTTGCAATTTAAGAGAGTTGTTCGGAAGGGTTGTAAATCCTTTGCTATAACTGTAATTAACGAAGAACATACTAATAATGAACATAAAGTAAAACTAGAAGATATTCAAATCCTGAAGGGGTATTCAGATGTATTTCTGGAAGAAATTCTGAGATTGCCTCCGAAAAGGGAGTTAGACTTCACTATTGAGTTGGTACCTAGTGTAGTGCCCAGCTCAAAAGCCCCCTATCAGATGAATATATTGGAACTAAATGAATGAAAATCATAGTTAAAGGAACTTATTCATAAGAAGTAGATCAAACCCAGCATGTCTCCTTGGGGAGCACCTGTTATTTTCGTTAAGAAGAATGACGACACTCTAGACTTATGCATTGATTACCGTCAACTTAATAAAATGACCATTAAGAATAGATACTCATTGCCCCACATAGATGATATGTTTTATCAGCTGCGCGGAGCAATTGTATTTTAAAAGATTGACTTATGATCTGGTTATCACCAAGTCCGAATCAAAGATGAGGACAATTTTAAAACAACTTTTAGGACCGTATATGGTCACTATAAGTTTGTTGTTATGCCATTTTGGCTTACTAATGTCCCGAATGTCTTCATGTGCTTAATGAACAATGTATTGCATAAGTACCTTGATAAATTTGTGGTGGTATTCATTGACTACATTCTAATTTATTCTAATTCTAAATAAGAACACGAGTAGCACTTAAAAATTGTTTTACAAGAACTGCGAGAACATCATCTTTATGCTAAATTTAGTAAGTGCAATTTCTTTAAGGGTAAAATACAATACTTGGGCCATGTAGTAACTAAACAAGGGATCTCAGTTGATCTATAAAAGATAAAAACAATTGAAGAATGGAAAATCCCAAAGGACGTGACTGACGTACGGTCATACATGGGGATTACTAGCTACTATCGAATATTCATTGAGGGGTTATCAAGAATTGCAAATCTCATAACTTCTTTACAGATGAAAGAGAAGAAATTCAAGTGGAATCAAAAGCGTGAATAAATTTTTAAAAATTTAAAAACATTACTAACTACTGCACCAATCTTAATAATTGTTGATCCTCATAAAGACTTTGTAGTATGCACTGATGCATGCAACGACGGTCTAGGTGGATTTTTAACTCAAGAAGGACACGTAATTGTATATGAGTCTAGGAAGTTTAAGATTCATGAGAAAAACTATGCAACCTACGATTTAGAGTTGGTTTCCGTCATACATGCTTTGAATATGTGGCGCCATCACTTAATCGGAAGAAAATTTATGTTAATGACATATAATAAAGGATTAAAATATGTTGTGGATCAAGCTAACTTAAACACAAGGCAAGCTCGGTGGCTAGCATTCCTTAGCGAGTACGATTTTGAAATCCAACATATTAAGGGAAAAGAAAATAAGGTTGCTGATGCTCTAAGTAGAAATGAAAAAATAAATTTTGTAGCAGTAATCAGCACTTATAAAACATATTTAGGAGAAAAACTAGAGGAAGGAGTAAAATTGGATGAAAATTATCAGAAATTACAAGCAAAAGCAACACAAAATTTAACTAAAAGTTTAAGTCCAGGGTATAGTCTAAACGAAAAGGGATTATTACTATATAAAAACATGTTATATATACCTAATGTACCTAAGATTAAGCTATTGATTTTAAATGAAATTCATAAGACTCCTTACTCAGGACATCCTGGTTATCAGAAGACTATAACCATGTTATGGAAGGATTATTTTTGGCCAAACATGAAGAATGAATTGGCAGAATAAATTGCCAAGTGTTTTTAATGTCAACATGTTAAGATTGAACACTAGCATCCAGCCAGTTTACTAAAACCATTACCTATCCCTAGATGGAAGTGGGAAATAATAAGTATTGATTTTATTAAAGGTCTACCTAGAAATCAGAATCTGAAAGACTCAATAATGGTAATCATTGATAAACTTAGTAAAGCAACTCATTTTATACCTCTAAATACCACCTACAAGGCTTCTAATATTGCTGATATATTCATGAAACAAATATTTCGTTTACATGGGATACCGAAAGTTATAATTTCAGACAGAGACCCTAAGTCTACAGGCAATTTCTGGAAGTTTTTATTTAAAGGCATGAGTACTACTTTAAATTTAAGTACCTATTTTCATCCCCAGACGGATGGACAGACTAAAAGGGTGAATCAAGTGTTGGAAGATATGCTCATAATGTATGTTAAGGAACAACCAGGTAAATGGGAAGATTACTTACACCTGGTAGAGTTTGCTTACAACAATCACTACCAAGCTTCAACAAGATACAACCCATTTGAAATTTTGTATGGCAGAAAGTGCAATACCCCCATCTCAGGGAGTAACCTAGTTGACAAGTTAGTATTAGGACCTGAATTACTAAAGGAGATGGAGTTAATTGTAAGACAAGTGCAAGGTAACCTAAAAGTTTTGCAAGACAGACATAAAATCCAGGAAGATCTTAAACGAACTCAGAAAGAGTTCCAGGTGGTTGAACATGTCTTTATAAAGGTAAGGCCTAAAAAGAGTTCTTTGAAATTAGGAAGTTGTGCTAAATTGGCACCTCGATATTGTGGACCTTTTGAGATACTATCCATAATGGGACAGGTGGCATATAAATTGGCGTTACTGCCAAATTTGAAGGTTCATAATGTTTTTCATATCTCTGTATTAAAAAAATATGTGCATGATGCTACTCATGTTATAAATTGGAATGATGTGCAGGTGGATCCCAAAGGAGATCTTCTAGTGGAACCAGATTGTATCCTCGAAAGGAGGTAAATCTTGCTTCGGAATCTCACCATTGGTCAGGTGAAGGTGCAATGGAAGCACCTTATTCCAGAAGAAGCCACCTGGGAATTGGAATGTCATATGTGGGTAGCATATCCAATTCTATTCCGAGGTAATTATGAGGACAAAGAATAAATAGAATCAAGGACGATGTTATATTTAAGGGGGTGTGTATGTCACATGCCCCTAATTGCAAAAATATTTTATGTTTTAAGAGACATTATGTTATAATTTTATTATAAAGTTTGTAATTAATGACCAAATGGGGTCAAGGATAATTGCATGTAAGTGTTGAATATTTTATTAATTAATAAATGAAAGATGAGACAACAGCTTAAGGAGGCTGTTAAATGAGTGTTTTACTGGTATTGGTGGAATAAGCTGGGTTTAGAGCATATTGACTCTTGGAAGCATCCTCAAACTACTTCTAGCTCTTACAGGAGGAAACTTCCCTATTTTTGTGGTCATGTTCCCCAAGAAAGTGGAACAAGAGAAGGTGGCTCATAAAGTGAAAATTGACCCAAAAGACCTAGGCATGCTAATAAAACTTCCCACTGAATTCAGCTGAGGCTGCTCATTCTTTACTTGTGAAAATTATGAGTGAATTTAGTGCACAAGAAATTCGATGGAGGGGACTAGCATGATTTTTCTTTTAGTGAAAAGTGTTGAAGTTCTGAACTAGTGAAACCGATTTAAGCTGAGCTCATATTGCTACAAGCATAATAGATTACTGCTGATTACTCAATAGAGTTGCAGAGGTTTTCTAAATAGGTTCTCTCACCTAGTACTTCAACAAGGTGGACCAGCAAACAAGCTCGAGGGTCCTGAGATTTGCAGTTCATCTATCTCTAGGAGTTTGTTGGGAGGAACATGCTCCTTGAGTTGTTGTCTCATTTGCTACATTTCCAAGTTCTACATGTTCTTTTTAACTTCTGTATGCATAATTAGGATCAATAATGAATGAATTAGGAAATAATATGTTATGTTTATGTTCATTTGTTATTAGAATGATTGAAGGAAATATTTTACTCTAAAAAGATAGACAAATTATGGAGTAGATATGGATTAGGATAAATGATTAAAGTAACTTCAAATTTCACTGATGGATAAAATACGTAACAATATTTTTCCACACCTTCAAGAAGGTAGTACTCTAGTAAAGTAGGTTAGATAAAATTCTAATAGATAATCAAATGAAGTATGCAGGAATGTGTTTATTTACCTTCTATGGATTTTATAGGGTTAATCAGAAGAAATCTTTTCTATTTCAGAAATTTTTCCTTAGCAAGAGTACATTATTATAAAAATAAACAAAATTGTCTCCAAGAAAAATCTTAAAAAATATATACAGTCTGTGCTCTTTTACATAGTAAATAACTTATTTTCCATAAGCCTAATCATTATAAATATACATAGTAATTAAAAACATTATATGAACAGAAAAATAAATAAGCCAGAATAACTTAAAGAAAACAATAAAATGAGGATAGTAATCACTTAGATAATTTCATTACTAATCTAAGTAAGAATCAAACTTTAAACACATTACAATTAAATATTAAACTCTGTAAAGATTTTTTTTTAAATAAAATTTTATAAAAACCCTAATTTGGAGAAATTCTCAAATATGGCCTTCATTTCCTTCTCCTTTTGGAGAGTAGGGTTAATACAGTTTTAACCATAATTACTTTAAGCATAAAGTATGCATGTATACAAACACAATTATCTAATTTAAAATACACAAATTTAAATAAACGTTTCACAGAAAAAGTAAGTAAAGACCCTTTAAAAGTATCCAACCCAAATACACAGTAAAAACTCAGGTTGTACTAATCAACCCTTCTTTTATTTATTTCCTGAAATAATTGTTTTTACTGACATAAAAACTCATATTTTGTTTTAAAAACCAACATTCGAAACTTTTTCCTCTTTTAAACAAAATCAACAATTACAAACTTAAACCGTAATAAAAGCTCTTTTAAGTTCTTTAACCATTCATTGATCAACACAAGTATTGTAGCAGTAAAAATATTTCTATTAAGTAAACTTAAAAATTGAAATTCTTAAACATT
This sequence comes from Pseudotsuga menziesii, assembly GCA_001517045.1. Classification (NCBI taxonomy): domain Eukaryota; kingdom Viridiplantae; phylum Streptophyta; class Pinopsida; order Pinales; family Pinaceae; genus Pseudotsuga; species Pseudotsuga menziesii. The sequence goes on from LPNX011063344.1 coordinate 736,466, forward strand.
ACAAGAAACCCCATAGTCAGCCATCGACCTCATAAAAACCATAGTTCATGGCCGAATACAGGAATATCTAACACAATAAGCCTTTAAATCTTAAGCAAAATATAAATATCTTTAAAAACCCTAACTTAATCTATAAATATAACCACAGCAGTTTCAAAGTAGGTTACGGCCTAATGGCCTGTTTCCAACAGAAGTCATGGCTTAAAAGCTTGTCCAAAAATATTTCTTGTAAATCAAGCTACGACCGTGAAGGACTCAAAGAATTTCATCAAGCTATGGTCGCAAGGGCTTGAAAATTTCCTCATCAAAACATTTCAGTCTGGACCACATGGCCTTTCCAAAAAACAAAATATTTGATAACCAAAACTAAAGTCGCATCTCAGTGGAACTGTAACAACCAAACCCCATACAACCATTGCAGGAGAAACCTTAGGCATGACTGAGGCTTACCAAGGTGAACGATAAGTGTGGAGTCCTTGCGTGGAGTTTTTACGGTGTCTTCCAACACACAGCATCAAATTCGAAATCCTGCACAGGTTAAACCCACTGTGTATCAAACTCATTTAAATAATAAAGATGATAAATCTGTGAACAATGCAGAAGAGTTTTAAATTTAAAAAAAAAAAAAACTTCTTACCTAAAGAGTTTGACCTCGGCCCTGTAGACAGTGACATGAACATAACCCTAGACACAAGAAAGGGTATGCCCGAGAAACGAGGTGGGCTACTGTCAAGAAAAATTCAACGAGAACGTTCAATCCAAAATCCAAAACCACGATCAAAATAAACCGAAAAAACACTGTTAACTCAGACTGAGTTCACCAGTGCACAAAGGGAATCCCTCACACAGGAAATGAAATGGCGACGGTGACCTCACACACAAAATAATTGAAATGGCAAGAAGGCATGAACATATAGAGTTTAAGGAGTGGCATCAAGGCCATGTGACCATGAGTCTGCGGCCCCTCTCCATAGCAGTAGTAAGAAAGATAGGTCAAATGCGAAATTATAAGGTTTTGGGAAACTTATATGTGGAATTTTCAAGTCAAAACCCTAACCAATAATCATCTACCACGTGGATTTAAACATATTTTCGAGTTGAGAGTTTTACACTATAGTTCATAAGCTCTGAAGTAGCTTGCACATAAAATGATTTTTATATAAGCTTGGTTAAAAACTTATTCAAATCAATAAATATATTTTCATTATAAGATGCATATTATAATCATAAAGAAGAATGTTATGGGAGGTAATCTTCGCATAAACTAGGGTTTGCAATTATGTTTTATAAACCATGTAATGGGTAATAACTTATTGCAAAAGAATCTTTAACCTTGTTAGCATTATAAATAAACACCTTGTCATAAACTATAGGACTTGTAAAAAGACCTTGTAGAAAACCTATGACAATCCATTGGTTAAAAACACTTATATGTGTATGCTTGCAAGTATAGAAAGATTCGTAGGTTGATTCTTAGTATAATTATTAAAACTTGGTTTTGTTATAGGGTAATAATTTTTACATAATATTGCCTTGTGAGATGAAGGTCATGCGAAGGCTAGGTCGGATAGATTTTGTAGGACATGATATTTTCATTCCTTACACAAAGCAGTAATACTATTTGTAGTAGGGCTTTCGCCCTTGCTGCAGAGAAGGAGCAGCTCCCTTTCATCTATAGGACGGATGGATAGGGTTCTTGTGAGAATGGAAAAACAAAAGGAAATAAATAATAAACAAAATAAGAAAAATGAAACCCCTCTGCACACAAGGTTAGGGTTAAGCTCCAAGACCCTGCATACAACTGTTAGAAAACCAATAAACATGCAAGCAATCAATGGAAACTTGCAAGAAGATGTTAAGCAATAAACTTGCAAACAAATAATGTTAGAAAACTAAATTCTACCAAAACAAAAACATGAAAATACAAGTATACCTTCTGGTTGGAATGGACCACCATGCCTTAGCTTGGGAGAGCATCTCTCTTAGGAATGGGGAGCTATGGCTCAATGGAGGAATGGAGGAGACAACGGGTGAATGGCTTGAGAGGAAAATGGTTTGAAGACACTCACATGAGCAGCATAACGATAGGGAGTGAAGGAGTGTTTTGAGAGTGACCCCCACCCTTCTATTTATACTTTTTCTCAAGATTTTTAGGGTTTCAAGTCCTTGGTTGGGGCTTTAGCCCCTTTTTTGGGCTTTTATCCCCTTTTGCTCAATATTTATCTCTTTTGGGGGTTTTAAGCTCATTTCAGGGGTTTTATCCCCTTTTTGGAGGCTTTAGCCCCTATGAGAGCTATTTTGGCTTTTTTTAGGGGTTTTTAGGCCCTTTTTTCATATTTTTAAGCCTTTTTAAGGGGGTGGGTGTCAAATGGGGTCAAATGAGTGTCATATGTAGATGTATTTAGGTGGTGTAGGTCATGTAGAGCTCATTGTGGGATTTTTTGGGTTAACAGATTGCCCCTTGATGTGTGAGGGCAGGAGCTCATCGTATGGCCGACGGACATCAAGTTATTTTCTTGGGGAGAGGTGGTGTTTCCTGGACTGGGGCATGGTGGATTTTGGTTTTTGTATTAATATGGTTCCCATCAATGGGTGAGATACGAATAATGTGTGACATGTATATGGACGAGGCGGGCATCCCCATGCTCATAACGATGTCAAAATAATAATGTGATCTAAGCTCTATAATACAAGAGTCGAGCATGTACAACTATTGTTACAATAGTGGTTACCTCAATGAGAGGATGAATACAATACTGATTTGAAGAACTACTACATTGGACCCATGGAATTCTCATGGAATGCTATATCTTCATGACTGATGGTCTACTGGATCTGGAATGGTACATAGTTTACTAATTGAGAGATAGAGTCTCTGTGGTACAAGTATGCTACATCAATCATAAATCTATGTATAAGCACTGGTGGGGCTTCTGAACACTGTCTCCAATGTAACCCGGAAATCACAAGGGACATGAACCTATTGGGGTCCCTCAAATAGACTCATCAATGTGCTAGAGTCAGGTGACATCTGGGGTCTTTGACCAAATACTGCACAGAACAATACCCTGTATGAATCTCAACGATATGATGATGTAGCTGGAGTCGAGCATGCGAGAAACAACCATCCCGAGAGGCACTAAGGACTCCTCTCAAGTGGTCCAAGGAACTCATAAATGAGGTTAATGAAACCAGTATATAGGGACCTCTAGATCTATCCTCTGGAATACATGTGTTGTCATCGACAGAGGGAGACCTACCCCTGGTCAAGGAAATGGTGTTTCCTTGACCAGAAGCACGAGGGAGATAAGCAAAATATGTGAGACAATCCGAGGGCCGACCCACTAAACAGGGGGGGGGGGGAAGGAGTTGAACAGGGGAAAAGGGAGTGTAGTGGACTCAAACTTCCTTCGTTCAAAGTGTGATGACAGGGCGAACCAGGAAGCAAATGAAATTGGCTCATGGGAAAGGAGTCATAGCTGTAATACCGGGGATGTAATTGTAGATGGGAAATACTTGGGGGAGGTATACACTTTTGGTATTAATGGGATCGAAGGAAGACACATTGCAAAGTACTTTGAATAAAGGAAACCCAAAGTGGGAATGCTGCCAGACTATTATCTGTGGGGTGGTGTCTAGAGACACCATTGTGGTATGATCTCATGGATTTTTGGTGAGCCCGAGAAAGTAAATGCTCGATGGTGCTTTCATTTTTAGAGAGTCTGAAAGCATGAAGAAGACTCCCATGGAGGATTTTTTTCATTGGTAGTATCTTGTTCCCGAAAAAGGATGAAAGTATACACAGGAGAGCTCGCCCATCTTTTAGGGGATGGGAGACTTCTTTACCGTTTGTAGTCCAGTCAGGTCGAAAAAGGTTAAACCTATACTGGCTGGACATTCATTCATATACTTTTACGAGCACGAATGAAACCAAGTTTACTCAGCAATATTTTCCTGATGAGAATTCTGGAAAAGAGCATTAACGACAACCCATGGTGATGTTTTTCGTAAGGTTCGGCCCCCCTGCCCGAGAAAGCATAAAAGGATGTAGAGGGGAACGGTCTTGGCTTGAATATTCCAAGGTGGTCCTTTTCATTTGATGGTCTACATAGTCCGCAAAAGGAGATAAATGAGATGATTTAGATGCCCTTTCCTATACTTTAACAAGCGGGAAAGGAAGCAGTTGCACTTGGTAATCTTTTCATTCTTTTAGGAGTCAAAAAAGAGCTTAAAAGAAACTTAGGTATGGTCAACCAATCACGGTAGCACAGGTGGTGCCCCATGTCGGGACAGTGGACAGTGGTCCAAAGGTCATCTATGCAGTATGGATGGAGCAGGTGGCTCTTAAACATACCAATACATGCACATGATAGATCGTGAAAGAGGCATGCAAATCAGTGTGGTAGAGGCACGCAAATCAAGGTAGCTCTCGGACAGAGGTCAAGAGAGTTGTGTGTGAGTTGTGGTGGGCGATCTTGACTACATGTGATGTGAGTGCAATTCTAGAGGCATTTATATTCCAAATGCATGCAAAGGAAATGATTCGTCCTCCAGACGATGGTCCGGGGATCCACATAAGGTGCGGTGGATAGATTAGACAACTATATGCTAAAATAAAATGGCATGCCTTCTTACTAGCGGTGGCCTGGGAACCTGCATGAGTGGTAGCAGGTAAGTGTCATGTGAGTACAAGTCCAAAGACATTTACATCACCATGTGGTACATATACTGAGGTAATTTCCGGGAAGTGGTCCCGAAAATTACTTGCTAAACATGAGAGAATGGTCTCATCAGAAGATATAAATTTGAGCCTGGAGGTGTGAGGGGTGTCTCGAACAGGTTCTAGGTGACTTTGGATTAGCAGCTAATGGTGATGCCCCTGACTTGTGGTAAAAACATTTAAAACCAAGAAAATAAAATGAAGCGACTCATTGGTGATGTTAAGAATAAAATCTCTGGAGGTAGAGCCCGTTACGAGGGTTCTCCAAGAGTTTTCCATCAAGGTCAATAAGGGTGTATGCCCCTTTTCCGAGGCAAGAATGGATGATGTATGGGCCGTACCACATTGACTCAAACTTTCCTTTTCCGAACTTGTCATTGGGTTGGTCATAGACTAGAACCATATCACCTTCAATGAAGGTGCGAGGGTGGACATGGGAGTCATAGTGGGATTTTGACCATGTTTTTGTTGCTTCGATGGCTTGGAGGGCATCTTGACGGTCTTCTATGGTTTGCTCAAGTTGGAGGAGTCGTTCTTCCAAAGGCGAAGTATCAAGGAGGAGTTCTTCCGCGAGGCAGAGGGATGGGATCTATCACTCTATAGGGAGTACCAATTCAATGCCATGTACTAGGCAGAAAGGGGTGAAACCGGTTTCAGTTTTTGTGGATGTGCGATAAGCCCATAGGGCAGAGAACAACATGTAATGCCAGTTGGTTTTATGGTTTCATACCATCCTTTGGATAATTATTTTGATGATTTTGTTGACTAATTCAACTTGATCGTTTCCCTGGGGGTAGTAGGAAGATGAGTACTGGTGTTTGAATTTCAACATGGTTGAAAGCTCTGTCCAAATAGCGTCTTCAAAGTGTTTACCATGGTCTGAGACCAACTGTTTAGGAACACCAAATCATGAAATAACATGGTTGAAGAAGAAGCGTGATGCCATTTCACTTTTGCAATCAAATGTGGGCATGGCCTTGGCCCACTTACTGAAGTAATCAACTGCCATAATGATTATTTTATAACCGTTGGCCGAGGCAGGGTTGATTGTCATGAAGTCGATTGCCCATTTGTAGAAGGGACCGACTATGACTACGGGGTGTAACGGTGGAGGGGGGTTCTTTCCTTTGGGGCAAAGAGCTGACAACTATGACAATGCTTGAATGCTTCTATGCAATGAGCAAAAATGGAAGGCCAGAAGTAGCCAGCACGTAGAATATTTTGGGCGGTTGCTAGACCTAAAACGTGGCCCCCACAGGCTCCACTATGAAAGTTGTTGAGGATGGTCTCGACCTCATCACGGGTGAGGCAACGACGTAGGATGGTATCAATGCCTTGACGATACAGAACATCTGCAATCTACAGGTGGCGAATGGATTGATGTCGGATGTGTCACCTGTCCTCACTGTTTAGGTGTGCTGCGAACTTTTGTGTTCTTAAATATAGAAGGATGTCCCCATACCATGGGTCCTCCATGGATATGACGAATAGGAAATCATCAAGGAGGTCATCCTTGGGTAGTGATGACACCGTTAATGGGGGAAAATCGGTCATAAGCGCGGCTAGTGTGAGTGCCTTTGTGCTTTTTGGGGAAACGAATTCTAATTTGAATTCTTGGAGGACGACTACCCACTTAGCCACACGACCTTGTAAAAGGTGACAACTTAAGAGGTACCACATTTTGTTTGAATCAACCACTACACGAGTATGGTTTGCAATGATGTAGTGGTGCAACTTCTGAGCTGAGAAGATGATGGTGAGGGCCAATTTTTCCTCGGGTGAATATCGTAGTGGGGGACCTATCAGCTTCTGACTGATGTAATAAATCATGTGCTCATGGAGAGAATCATCTTCTTGGACCAAGACTCCAGCAATGGCATTGTCTAATGCCAACACATAGAGAATGAAGTCTCAGGTGAATTTTGCTGCTGAGAGTAATGGCGTGGAAGCTAGGGCTTGCTTGAGTGCATCAAATAATTCTTGTGCTTGCTAATCCCAGATAAAGGGGATTTTTGTGTGGAGCAGGTGAATGAATCTATGGGATTTTGTTGCATACTCTCGTACAAAGCGGCGAAGGAAGTTGGCCTTGCCTTGGAGGCTCTGTAGTTTGTCGTGTGTTTTTGGTGAAGCAAGATCAAGGATAGACTAAACCTTGAGAGGGTCTACCGTTATCCCTTTGTGAGATACGATCAACCCGAGTAGACAGCCTGCTGGGACACAAAAAATTCATTTTAGGGGATTAAGGAGAATTTTGTACTTTCGACATCACAAAAAGACTTACCGCAAGTCGTCTATATGTTGTGCTCATTTTGGGGATCAAGCGGTAAGGTCATCCAGGTAGACCAAGATGATGTGGATTAGGTCATGGAAACAATATGTCATGGCACATTAGAAGGTGGCTCCAACATTCTTTAGGCCAAAGGGAATAACTCGATATGCGAATGTGCCCCACGGGGTTGTGAATGCAGTCTTGTAACGATCTTGTTTACGGATCTGAATTTGGTTATATCCGGAAAAGCCGTCCATGAAGGAAAATACCTCATTTTCGGTGCATGCATCGATAATATAATCGATGAAGGGTGTTGGGAAGTTGTATTTGGGACACTCCCCATTTACATTGTGGAAGTCTGTACAAACACGGATGGTACGCTATTTTTATCACGGGAATAGGATTAGAAACCCAAGTGGTGTACATAATGGGGTAAATGAAGACGACTATGTGCAGCTTCTCAATTTTAGCTTTGACTGCGACGGCTTTGGAGGAGTGGATGGGTCGTTGCTTTTGGTGCATAGGGGCCACATCGGGCCATGTGTTAATGTGGTGTTCCACGATGGATGGATCCAACCTAGGAATTTCAGTGTAAGACTAGGATAATATGTCGTGGAATTCTTGGAAGAGGGCTTTGTAGGCAGTGACTTCTTCCGGGGAGAAAGATGCCCCCAGCATGATTTCTTCAACAACCTCAGTATTGGTTGAGAGGTTGATTTTGATGGTTGGGGAAATTTTCACCATGTTCCCTTCTTCAAAGGAATCTGGTGCCAGAATGGGATTCTTGAACCAGTCGACTTTCCCATGTATGAATCTTTGGTTTCCACAGAAAACTGGTCAGACTGTGACACAAGCTCTTCGGGGAGGAAGAACGAGCAATGGTGCATTTCATCCCATGGGTATTCTGGGGCGGTTAAGGCTTCAAGTATCTCCTCATCATTGCAGAAGAAATGAATAGACAGGTCTGATGGACTGTCAGTGATGGTGGAGACAAGAGGGTCTGTAGAACTGGACATCATGTAAATGGACATGGTGTCCTAGAAAGGAGGTCGTGGGTGAACTTCTTCAATCAGAGTGATCTCAGATTCAAGGGAATGTTGTCGAAGGTTGGCTAGAGCTATTCGGAACTCGGACAAGTATTGGCACTGGTGAGCATAGTGTCCATACAATCCGGAAAGGGTGCAAGCGTGGTTTGTTCTCAATGACTTGTTTCTCACTATTGGCCTGCTTGGGAGTTCAATTACAGGGAGATGTTCTATTGTATCCATGGAATCCAAATGCACGTGGATTATGGGAATCTCATGGAAGCTTTGACTCGCACGGATGATTTTAAGGAACCATACTTATTTAAAAGTGTATAAATGTTGGCAAATCTTACCAATTCTTAAAACACCAACTATAAAATGTTTGGAAATATTTTTCAAAAAATATTTTAATTTCCAAGGATTTTATATCGTTTATATAAAAATTTGGCGATTTTTTGGGTGAAAAAAGGTTACCCCATAAAAATTGGGCGAAACAGGGCTTCAAAAATTGCAAAATAGCGAATCTTTTTTTTGAGAAAACCCCCTAAATATAGCCCATGGGATAAATTTTGCCCCTAAAATTATCCCTAGATTTGAGTTGGATGGCCTTGTTCTTTGCAGATGGTGCAAGGCAGGATCTATTGAGGTTCAGTGGTAGCTTTCGCATTTTTTCCCCTGGCCCTTTTTGGGTGGGGTGGTGTGGGTGCGGGTGTGGTGGTTGGTTTTTGCGGGCCGGGTGGAGGATGAGATTCCACCGCAATGGGTTGCAAGGGGGTTAACACTACCTGGGGAATTGGTGGTTGGGCCGGTGGATCAAGGTACCACACGAGAATTCCCAATGTATAATTGGGTAAGTTTAACGTAGCCATTACTAGCTTTCTCATGACACCAGGCGGGGGAAAGAGGAAGGGAATTATGTGGATTGGGGAGGAGCCCAGATAACTCCCTGATGGTTGCATATGGGGATGAGGTTGTAGTGTCGGTTGCACATAATGCTGCAGCTACGAATGATGCTGCGGTTGTTGATGATGTTGTGGTTGTGGATGGTGTTGTGGTTGTGGTTGGGGCTGCGGCTACGGTTGATGTTTGGGTGCGGCCGTGCTAGATGAGATCATGCACAAGTCTGCAGTCTCATTTGGTGTCTCTGGTTGTGACACTAAGGGGAAAGAAGCCATCATGGTGGTATCAGCAAACAACCCAAGGCTCGCATTCAACAATGGGGAGGCTGGTATGTTGTCAAGCATGGTGTTGACCATAGCGATAACATTGACGGGTGAGGTTAGCCATTATGGATCAATGGTGTTGATTGTAGAGATAATGTTGGTGGGTGTCATTAGCCCTTGAGGATCAATGGTGTTGATTGTAGGGATAATGTTGGTGGGTTTCATTAGCTCTTGCGGATCATGGTAAGTCAGTTGGTCAACTGTCATGATTTTCCCTTCGTGGGGGAAAATCATGAGATAAAAAACAATAGATGCTATGGCTCTCATGGTGTACATATAACTTCTTCTGAGGAAAAAGTTATAGTCCAACTGAGCATTGAAAACCTCTATGTCAATAAGTACTATTGTCCCAGCCAATGTGATGGGGACATGAGGGAGGATTCCTTAGGCTTTAGTGGGATGGCCATCATAAGCCTGCAGAGTGGTAGATGATGGTTGCAAAATTGGGGATCCAAGCTTCTGCCAGACCAGGGTTGAAATAACGCATGTGGATGCCACCTCATCCACTATGCATCAGTGCACAACCAAATTCCAGATAGACACCAGGATTTTGAAGGCAATGGTTGATGGCATCCGCGATTCTCCATTCTCTGTGTTGAATGTGATCAACTTGGAGTCACAGGGGTCTATAGCACCAAGGGCGGCTAGTAAGGATTTCCATTGCATTGAGCAAGTTTTGAGTACCTCAAGAGCGGACATTATGGTAGGTGTTTGGGCCAAATCATCCACGATGATGTAGCTGATAGCAGCTCTAGTCGTGGTATTGTTGGCAACGCGTTGTATGGGGGGCGTGGAGGGAAAGGGGGTAACTGAAGAGGTGCATTGGCTATTTTATGGGTAGATGTTGCTGATGTGTCAACGGGTTTGGTGTTGATTCCATACTGATTTCTTCTGGTCTGTAAATTGACCTCTTTAGCTGTCATAGCTAGTAGGTGGTGAACACCTGTTTCTGTCGTCGGAGGTGCCCCCGGGGCATTGGGATTGGGTTGGGGATCAGGTGTAGTTGCCACCAGTCCTTGGACTAGTAATGGGTTTTGGAGCACCATAGGAGGAGGTCCTGGTGGTGTCGGGTTGGGTTGGCCTTGGTCTGTTGTATTGGTGGCATGTTGAACCTCATTTCTAATGGCCTGCATAGTGCGACCCATGAAGGGACACTCATATGTGTAGTGCCTATAGACATCACATAGTGTGCATGGTTTGTTTGTATGCAACAGAGCGTTGCACCTCAGTGCATTTGGTCATTGAGGATTTTGGGCTGGACGGTTTGCCGCGGCATTGTTGGGAGGATTTGGTTGTTGACCACCTCCCTGCGGTTGATTTTTGCCTTAGTTCGGGGGTTGGTTATTCCTAGCTTTCCCTTGTTGTTTATTGGGGGCTGGTTGGTTGGGGCGATATTGTTGTGCAAACACCTGTCCCAATGGAGCAGGTGGAGCAGGGACGAGGTCTTGAATAGCTTGCACCAATGGTGCATAGTAGACTTCAGTGGGTGACAGTGCCACAAATGTGGGCAGTTGTCTCGTGTATTGCTATGTCGGCCAAGCTAATTCCTGGTAGTACTACGGTGGCGCAGGTTGTGTATACGAAGTTGTGACTCTAGAATAGGAAATCATTCTTGCATAGTCACGAGTTTGGTTCTGGTAGGAAACACTAGGGGTGTTGCTTGGTTGTGGTGGTATTGCAGGTGGTGTCGGACGATCTTGTGGTTGGTGGGAGACAAAACCAATGATTCCATCTGCGGCATGGGATGCCCCCGGTGCATCCCGGTAGGAGGTGCCTGCACGAGGAGCATCAGGAATGATAGTGTATAGGTATCCATACTGTGCATAGATCAGATCAAACTGCTGGGATTTCAAGATGACCTCCTCTTCGGATTGGGGACGTTCGGATGCGACGTCCTTTGCAATAGGAGGGAACAAAGTTTTTAGGAACCAATCCAGGAATATCTTGTCATCAAGTTGAATCTTGCACAAACTACGGTGTCGCCAGCACTCATGGATGTGGTCAGTTATGTGGGTTGCAGTATTCTGGTGGCAAGATAACAATATCTCCACCCCTTCATCGTATCTAATGGGGAGCTGGAGATATTGCAGGAACATGGAAGCCAAGGAGTTAAAATCTGGGTATTTGGCTTGTGGTAGCTCAATATAGCACTTGGCTACAGCACCTGTGAGAGTGCACTAGAGTAGTCTGAGCCTGATCGAATCATTTACAATGCTATTTGATGAGAACCATACGTGAAACATCATGACGTGGTTTTGGGGGCACTCCCCTCCCTTTCCTTCAAACTTGGGAATGTCTGAGGGATGTTTGGTTGGCATGGGTGGCCAAAAAGTTTGATGGCGGATAGGGTCATTTTTTAACCGATCAAAGTCAGAAAAGTTGAGATGTGCCATGAAAGGAAGGTTTGACCCAAGATTGATGTGAGATGGGGAAACAATGGTGGTGGGGTTTGTAGGGACATGATGCACCTGCATAATTGGGGGTACTTGTGGCACCTTTGTGGATGGCCCACTGCCCCCAAATGTTGTAAATGGAACTGTGTGAGTGGAAGGGCCACTTCCCCCATGTGTGATAGGACAGGAAGTGTAGGTGGAAGGGCCATTTCCCCCATGTGTGATAGGAGGGGCAATTTAGGTGAAAGGGCCATTGCCCCAGGAATGCCAAGTGGGACAGTGTGAGTGGAAGGCACACTACCCCCATGTGTGACAGGTGGGACAACTTGACTGGTCAGTATGGGTGGTGGTAGCTGGCTTATGACAATTTGCATGACCATGCTAGGGCCACCAGCAGGGGCATTGGTGGTGGTTTGCGGTTGTGGACATGGGTCCACCTCCAATCACTAAGCTGAAAAATGGATCCAGTTTTGCACCAACCATGGGGCTAGATGGTGCAGTATGTAGGTCTAGCTCAGATTTCTATGATTCTGAGTCTAAATCAGAGGATATGTGGACTTCTGATGGTGTAGAGGGTTGTCGAGAATGGTCTTGACGGTGTTGGTTCAAGGACTCGAACTGTGGTGGATCACCTCTCAGGCGTGAGGAAGAACATGGGGGATCAATTGTGTCTGATTTGTATGTCAAGTGGTGAAATATGGTAATTACTTTTGGACCCCGGTTTTAATGGCTTCCTATTGGCTTCAGGTAGTCACTCGGCCACCAAGACTGCTAGAAGACAATGCTTGGCTTTTTCCTCATGGGAGTGCTAGTCAATTGGTGGGGGTCGTTGCCCGTTTTGCTTGGCAATTTCTCTCAGCGGCTATCTACTTTGGGGTTCTCGTGGTACTCCTCACAATGAGTTTCTGGGCTAATCCCAAGTACTTCCCATGGTTAAGGAAGTCAGGGACTTATGTCGTCAAAGACGGCATATTGTTGAATTAGTGTAAATTATAAATTTTAAAGGCTAGCTCAACATCATGAACTGATTTTGGTTGTTTTATGTGCTATGGTTTGTGTGTATGTATTTTATCTTTCTGTTACATTTAGTGGCTGCTTCTATGGTTTATGAATATTCCATAGAGATTGTATTGCAGAACCTATAATGTGAGTAGATTGTTTAACATAGCAGTAAATTGTTAATAGAAATTTGAATGCATGCCATACCTGAATCTGAATCTGAACCTCACTAGGTGACTTCCTGACACTTGTATTTCTCTTCAACTAGGAAAGATTGTTGGGCTCCCAACACAATGGGACTAAGCCCATCCGTAGATCCTAAGGTCACTCTCTGGATGTAAGGTTGGTCAACAGGGATGACTCCAATGCCGTGAAACCCCCATCAGTCTCCACCCCCTCTACCTTCCAGGTGACCCATTTTTAGTGTTTTAGAAAAATGACAGGTGAAGTGCTTATTACTATACCAGCTTCACCCTTCATATTATCCCAGAATACCCTGAAGGGTGATGACTGGGTAGAGGAGGAAGGGCTATGCAAGATGTTAATTTCAACTTAAGAATTGAAACCTACAATAATTTTGTTATTCAAGTTTTTAAACAGATTCATTAACCAATTAACCATTTAATTTACCAATGATTTACACATACTGTAATAAAATAAACAGATGTTGAAAGGAAATAGACACCGGTTTGATGGACAGAGGTGGCTGAGCCCCACTAACAGTCCCTAATCTTTAAAAATCTGAATCTAAGAGACAGATCTCTCTTTTCGGGGCAAATGTGTCAAGGGGGTCCCCGAATTCCCCCCAAAAAGTTGAGGGAGTCACTCAGAAACTGCACATAGAAGCGAGCTGGCTTTTGGGATGAAGTCACACCATTCGGCCCTAAATGAACGACCTGGTAACACCCTTTATAAAGTTTGTGCTCTTCTTGACATAGTAAATAAACTATTTGCTTTAAGCCTAATTATCATAAATATACATAGTAATTAAAAACATTATAAGAACATAAAAATAAATAAGCACGAATAACTTAAATAAAATAGTAAAATGAGGCTAGTAATCACTTAGATAATTTCATTACTAATCTAAGTGAGAATCAAACTTTAAACACATTACAATTAAGTATTAAACTCTGTAAAGATTTAAAAATAATTAAAATTTTATAAAAACCCTAATTTGGAGAAACTCTCAAATATGACCTACATTTCCTTCTCCTTTTCAAGAGTAGGGTTAATACAGTTTTAACCATAATTACTGTAAGCATAAATTCTGCATTTATACAAACACAATTATCTAATTTATAAATACACAGATTTAAATAAAATTTTCACAGAAACAATATTAAATTGTTTGTAGAATAATAAACTAAGAGTAATTAAATAAAGACCTTTTAAAATTATCCAACCCAAATACACAATAAAAGCTCAGGTTGTACTAATCAACCCTTCTTTTATTTATTTCCTAAAATAATTGTTTTTACTGACAGAAAAACTCAAATTTTGTTTTAGAAACCAACATTCTGAACTTTTTCCTCTTTTAACAAAACCGAAAATTACGAACTTAAACCGTAATAAAACCTCTTTTAAGTTCTTTAACCATTCGTTCATCAACACAAGTATTGTAGCAATAAAAATATTTCTATTAAGTAAACTTAAAAATTGAAATTCTTAAACATTGAAAGAAACCCCACAGTCAGCCACTGACCTCATAAAAATGATAGTTCATGGCCGAATATAGGAATATCTAACACTAAGCCTTTAAAGCTTAAGCAGAATATAAATATCTTTAAAAACCCTAACTTAATCTATAAATAAAACCACTACAGTTTCCAAGTAGGTTATGGCCTAATGGCCTGTTTCCAACAGAAGTCATGGCTTAAAATCCTGCCCAAAAATATTTCTTGTAAATCAAGCTACGACCGTGAAGGGATCAAAGAATTTCATCAAGCTATGACCGCAAGGGATTCAAAATTTCCTCATCAAAACATTTCACTCTCAGCCACATGGCCTTTCTAAACAAACAAAATATTTGATAACCAAAACTGAAGTCACATCTCGGTGGAATTGTAACAACCAAACCCCATACAACCATTGCAGGAGAAACCTCAGGCATGACTGAGGCTTACTAGGGTGAATGATAAGCGTGGAGTCATTGCGTGGAGTTTTTACAGTGTCTTCCAGCACACATCATCAAATTCAAAATCCTGCACAAGTTAAACACACTGACTACCAAACTCATTCAAGTAACAAAGATGATAAATCTGTGAATAGTGCAGAAGAGTTTTAAATTAAAAAAAAAAATTATTACCTGAAGAGTTTGACCTCGGCCCCGTAGATGGTTATATGAATAGAACCCTAGACATAAGAAAGGGTATGCCCGAGAAATGAGGCGAGGTACTCTCAAGAAAACCTCAACAAGAACGTTCAAGCCAAAATCCAAAACCACCATGAAAATAAACCAAAAACACACTGTTAACTCAAACCGAGTTCACCACTGCACCAGTGCATGAAGGGAAGCCCTCCCAGAGGCAATGAAATGGGGACGACAACCTCACACATAGAAGAATTGAAATGGCAAGAATGTATGAACAAAAATATTTTAAGGAGTGGCATCAAGGCCATGCAGCCACGAGTTTGCGACCTCTCTCCACAGCAGTAGTAAGAAAGATAGGTCAAATGCAAAATTTTAGGGTTTTGGGAGACTTATATGGTGAAGTTCCGAGTCAAAACCCTAACCAATAATCATCTACCACATGAAGTTAAACATATTTTCGAGTTGTGAGTTTTGCACTATAGTTCACAAGCTCTGAAGCAGCTTGCACATAAAATAGTTTTTATATAAACTTTGGTTAAAAACTTATTCAAATCAATCAATATCTTTTCATTATAAGAGGCATATTATAATCATAAATAAGAATGTTACGGGAGGTAATCTTCGCATAAACTAGGCTTTGCAATTATGTTTTATAAACCATGTAATGGGTAATAACTTATTGCAAAAGAATCTTTAACCTTGTTAAATTATAAATAAACACCTTGTCATAAACTATAAGACTTGTAAAAAGACCTTGTAGAAAACCTATGAAAATACATTGGTTAAAAACACGTATATGTGTAAGCTTGCAAGTATAGAAAGATTCGTAGCTTGATTCTTAGTATAAGTATTAAAACTTAGTTTTGTTCTAGAGTAATAATTTTTACATCATATCTCCTTATGAGATGAGGGTCATGCAAAGGCTAGGTCTAATGGATTTTGTAGGAAATGATCTTTTCATTCCTTACACAAAGCAGTAATACTATTGTTTAACGATATAATGTTCTTATTATTGCATTTCTACCGGGTAAGTACTTAAATAGTTAGTAGACTGTCTACTGCACTAAATATTGAGTTCCATGTATGAATGTCAATTATTATACTTTATGACTATACCTAGATTTAGGTTTTTCCTAGTTTACATAACATTTGAATATTGTTGAGACAAATACATATGAACTATCACTCGTAACAAGTAATAAGGTATCAAATGACCTGGTATACAAATTTATTTTTCGCTGGAATTGTATATAGGACCTAAACAAATAATAAATAGATGAAAATTTTATGAAAAAGTTATAGTTGAAGCGAGGTAGAAGAACAACTGGGTTTATGTTCAGATTTTCCAAATACTTATGCTTATAAGAAATTAAATAAAACATAAATATACATTTCAACGATACCTCCTTTTGATCAAAGATGTAAATTAAACAAATATACTAGCATTTTTATTTATGCTAGTTAATATAATTAGTATCGATCTAGAAACTGGTTACATATGTCTTACCTATAGAAAAATACCTATAAAAGAAGCATCACTTCACTGCATTAGCTAAAAATATCAGTAAGCCTCGGACATGAACTGAAGTTTGTTCATGTTTACAAACAGTAAAACAAACTTCAACACTTAGTAATTAAATAGATGTTTCAGTTCATGTTATTCCAAATCATAATCTGTTAATCAATTCTTTAATGAAAGCAAATATTTAAGTATGAAGATCAAGAATTTAGGTTTTTCCTAGTTTACATAACATTTGAATATTGTTGAGACAAATACACATGAACAATCACTGGTAACAAGTAATAAGGTATCAAATGACCTGGTATACAAATTTATTTTTCATTGGAATTGTATATAGGACCTAAACAGATAATAAATAGATGAAAGTTTTATGAAAAAGTTATAGTTGAAGCGAGGTAGAAGAACAACTGGATTTATGTTCAGATTTTCCAAATACTTAAATGCTTACAAGAAAATAAATAAAACGTAAATATACATTTCAACGATACCTCCTTTTGATCAAAGTTGTAAATTAAACAAATATATTAGCATTTTTATTTATGCTTGTTAATATAATTAGTCTCGATCCAGAAACTGGTTACATACGTCTTACCTATAAAAAAAAGACCTGTAAAAGAAGCATCACTTCACTCCATTAGCTAAAAATCTAAGTAAGCCTCGGACTTGAACTGAAGTTCCTTCATGTTTACAAACAGTAAAACAAACTTCAGCACTTAGTAATTAAACAGATGTTTCAGTTCATGTTATTCCAAATCATAACCTGTTAATCAATTCTTTAATGAAAGAAAATATTTAAGTATGAAGATCGAGAATTTAATAAAGGATTTAGTTCTAGTTTAAACCTTATTATGTTAACTGTTAATAGTTAAATGTCCCTTGGAAGTGACAATTGTAAACGTTTAAAGTCATAAGAAAATTTTTAAATTTTTATGAATTTTTGGAGTATTACAAGGGCCCTCTCGTTTCCTACGATGGAGATTCAGTTAGGTAAGAGATCGACGACCTGATCTATATTGCAGCAGAAACTTGCGCAAAGGTTAACTGACAAATAGAGCGCGAAGTAGCCTTAGGTGAATGGTCGAGATCGCCTCCACATGAAATCCACGACCAAGAAATGTTTCGCTCTTCCGAAGTGTGGGTAAGGAGAAGAAGGAAGGGGATCATGGAACGGGGGTCAGGGTGGGAAATATTGACAACTAGGTCACTTCTCAAGAGTTTGATGGCTATCGCTAAGTAGGTGTGATGATGAAAAATTCTATTAGTGAATTAGGTTGTGGAGGGAATATGTGGCCTTTACATGACATACTTCGAGGATTAAGGGACTCTTAGAACTAGGGAAAGATGTGACGCAGAAGGAAGCGAAGTGCCAAGCATCAAATACACACATCTTGAAGGGATTCAGAGCCAATTACAGGTGAAGCTAGAAGTCAATTCAGCTAATGATATCAAGAGGTCAGAGTCTTGGGAGTGGCATAGTTGTCATATTCACATGAGAGGATTGGATCAAAGGCCCATGTGATCATCCATGTTGTCATCATAATACTTGAATATGGCATGTGTGGAGGCTCGACGACCACGCATTGGAGCCTAACTTTCCAACTCGATATAACGACACCACCGGAGCCATTTCAAGATGTAGAGGGTCTGCATGATGATCAGAAATAAGATGGTTGTTGTGACTATGTTGAGGGTCTTGAGGAGTTACGACGGGAGGATGGCTATGAATTATGTGCTTAAGACACCTGTGGTTCGGGGCCCCTTATTGGTCGGCAGGTATTGTTGGGAAAACCTACCTCCATTGGCTCCTCGCGCATCGATAGCTCCAGCCATCGAGGTAAAGACGTCTCTTGCACTAAAGAGATTTTTTGATGTAGGTGGAGACTATGTTGTCTTAACATATCACCACACCCCCTCAGGAACAAAACTTGAGGTTCTCGACCTTTAGAGCATTCCACC
Source organism: Pseudotsuga menziesii (assembly GCA_001517045.1). Taxonomy (NCBI): domain Eukaryota; kingdom Viridiplantae; phylum Streptophyta; class Pinopsida; order Pinales; family Pinaceae; genus Pseudotsuga; species Pseudotsuga menziesii. The sequence goes on from LPNX011063344.1 coordinate 754,887, forward strand.
AAAGTCTCCAGATAGAAACATGAACCCCACTACGAGTGTACATAGTATCCATCACTAGGGGTGGTCGTTCTGGCCGAATGTTTGGATCCAGGAAGAGAGGAACGTGAGGCTTCGTCATCGTTTTCTTGGGCTCATATTGCTGAATTCATTCAAAACTATGATGAGTCTCAAGGAGTGTTGCACTGGAACATCCTATAGGGAGGATACGATCGTGGAAGAAGAAGCTAACATGAACGACAAGCCTATTAAAGGGTCAAAGCTGTCAAGAAACCAAACTTCCTTGTCCATTTTTATAGAATTAATGGTGTTTCTAGGAGACCTGGATGCCTAATAAGGGGCCAAATACAAAAGAACCATAAAAATCCCCTCCAGCTGTGAACATAGGCAGAACATGTTTATGGAGCGCGGAGAAATATTGAAGAGCAGAAGCAGAAAGGGGTCATCGTACCAGTTCAATCTTGTATGTCAGAAGGTGTGAAAATGGAATAAATCCATTAAGTGTTGAAGTGTCACTGTCAAAACAAGCAATCCCTCTCCCAGGCGTCGTTGCGTCATCTTGATACAATGCGTGCGAAATATATCATGTAGCCCATTTTGGAAGTAAGTAGTGGAAAATCTACCACCTACTTAGTTTGTCAGGATTTTGATATGATTATTCTGGGTTAATCCCCTATTTTTGTAACCTCCTTAATACCCTATTTCGGGAAATATCTGGGGGGTAGTTCAAGTTATAAGTAGAGGCTCCTTAGAGGAGAAAAAATGTTGGACTGATTTTCATTTTTTGAGGCCTTAGTGTCAGTTTGTAGTTCTGCAAACAATTTTTGGGAGCTTCAATGAATATAATTTTCTGCGGTTATGAGATTCATCATGGTGTTCATGTTTAATCTGTGTTTCCAGTTTATTTCATTTACATCTGTGTTATTTCTGCCAATACATTTCTAGATTAGCATGCTGGAATTCGCTCTCAGTTAAGTGCTCCATCATCAGTAATCGTATTTGTAATGTGATTGTGATAGATTCTATAGAATTCATCCATAGATAGGTGCTTTGTTTCAGCTATTTCCCTTTGTTATTTCTACTAAAAGTGTGGTCAAAGATTCGCCCTTGATATATGCCTTTGTTTTTCACTGGTCTCTTTCCTTATTTCTTTCTGCCATCACTTTAAATCTATTTGACTAAACGTTGCGCTTACTTTGCCTCATAATACATAGGAGAAATCCATTTTCATTACGTGTTGTAATGTCCTTAAATGTTTCATACTTTGACTCCATCGCTCAATGGTTTTGATTTTGTTTGTCTTTCCACCCTGTTTCATTTTGTAACCATCTTGTTACTAGCAGAAATCTAGTCTTCTCCATGCTCATTAAAGATAAAATGTGTGTGTAAAGGTTATTGTGACAAGAGAGATCCCTCTCGAATTGCCTTGGCTAGAGGTCAGTCTAAAGTTGGTTTGAAATGATTACAAGGTGCTAACATTAGTTCTAGCCCCTTTCCAACAGTGGGGGCTTGACTTCATTGGTAAATTCAAAGACAACTCTAGCAATGGTTATTGCTGGATATTAACAACTACCAATTATTTCACTAAGTGGGTGGAGGCTATCCCCACTAAAAAGGATACTAATAAAGTTGTTATGGATTTTCTAGAGAATACCATCATTACTAGATTTGGCGCTTCATCCAAAATAACAACTGATAATGCCAAATCTTTTAGTTCCGCAGAGTTCACTAGCTTTTGTTTCAAAAATGGCATTATCCTATCCCATTCTTCCAATTATTACCCACAGGGTAATGGTCTTGCATAGTCCAGCAATAAAAACTTAATGACTATCCTTAAGAAAACAGTTGGAAACAATAAGAGTTCATGGGACATTAAGATTTAGTATGCACTTTGGGCGGATCCGATAACTAAGAAAAGTGCAACCGGGAAAACCCCTTTTGAACTTGTGTATGATTTGGTTGTTTCATTTCCCATTTATCTTTAGTTACCAGCCATGAATATGCTCCAAGAGTATGAAATGGATGAAGATTACATGCCCAACAGGATCAATCAGATCATTGAACTAGATGAGAACCGAAGAAAGGCCCTTGACCATAGTATCAGAAACCAAGATAAGATCAAAAGAACCTTCGACATGTTGTCTAGGCCAATACCTTTTGAAATTGGGGATACAGTTCTTCTTTGGGATAAAAGGAGAGAGAAGCCGTGAAAGCACGAAAAGTTTGATAGCTTGTGGATGGGTCCATACATTATTTATGACATGACCGACACAAATTCATTTCTCCTTAACACTATGGAAGGGGAAAAGTTGCTCTTACCAGTGAATGGGCAACAATTAAAATTTTTCTTCGACAATGACATTTAATTCCCATGGGGAAATTCTAAGGGATTTTCTAAACCCTCATATCTTTTCGTTTCAATTTTTCCTTTTGTACCATAATTTTGTACACTGCCTTCTCTATCATAGTTAAATTTTTGTATATTATGTATGTACCATATATTTTTCATTATTTTATATATACTAACATTGTTGCAACTTATGTATTTCATTTTGGCATTTGAATTATGTGTGTGTGTGAGTGTGTGTATGTGTGCGTGTGTGGTATTGATGCACTTTAATTTCGTGCAGGAACCATATATTTTAGGCCGCTCACACACTCTTTTTGAATAAAAATCAAACACGTGCATGTCCCGTAGTTGGAGCCAGATGTTATCGGCTAAGTTGCACTTAGGGGATTTCCAGTGAGCCGCCAGAGTATTGAACAAGTCAATTGTTTATTGTCAGTGCTCAAAATTTTTGTGGTTACATAAGGACCAGTTCTGGTTTGTTCTTTTTAATAAAATGCATGTTCATACTCCTTGGGGGTGTTGTAATGAATCCTCTAACACGAAAAATATTTTGCAAAGGACTTGGATTCCTAATACTAGGTTATCAATCTGATTATTCCAAGGTGTTTTTTCCCTTGTCAATTATGCAATGTTGAATAAGCGATGTATAATTTTCAAGTTTTTCACCACTCCTCCAAACCTGGAATTTTCGTCTTGGTGGTTAGGAATTATGAGGTTATTAAATTTCATATTTTGATGTATATAAGTATGTTAGGCATTTTTTTTAGTCATATGGACATGTATTAGGTCTCCCAAGAGTTTCGTCTGATTTCGAGAAAAAAAAAATCATTTTTAATGGTTTAAATGGAAAAATTCAAAATGTAAAAAAAATATGATTGGAGTCCGTTTTTGTTGTGGTTGGGCTCATTTTAAATCTCATAGAAGCATCTCTACCCTGGTGGCGACTTTCACTATGTTTCTGGCAGCTAAAACACTCTAAAAGACGTTAATTGGCTAACAAAACTCAAAATGACATTTTAATGCTAAATCATGAGAAAATGCACTAAAGTCAAGGATTTTAAGAAATAAAAAAATTAATAAAAAGGGAGGATATGACTTGCAAGTGGGTCTTCCATTCCACACAACCCTCTTCCATATAATTCCAAGTTAAAACTTTGGGTAATGAAAGGTAGCTACGATTTAGTTCTAAGAGAGGATGACGTGATGAAAGGTTCACAATAGCATGTAAAAGTGTTGTTAGAGGCGAGTGGAAAGGGGGTTGGACCCCTCCTACCTTTCAAGCTTCGTTATTTTTTTTGTTTAAATACTTTGGGGAGGCTACGAGTTATATTAAGATGGCGTCAAAGAGGTTCCATGCAAGCTAATGTGGAGATTGACGTCAACTCTAAGGAGAGCTCACACTAGCTCTTAAGTGGATGCAAATGGGGGGTGGTGGAACCCTCCCCATTCTTTAATAAACCTTTGTTATTTCAAACTATGGATTCAAACCTTTATGAAAATCAATCATCCACATCACTATTATGCAGTACATTCGCGTGAGGAAGCAAAGACCTCACGTGTGTTGAGGTTGGTGAGGTTTTGGGTGTGTTTTTATTTGTTGGGTGAGTGAGTTCAGTTCCTCTTCACTTAAACTTCATATTGACTCATTCCAAACTCATTTCAAGTCCATTTCAACTCAGTTACACTGCGAGTTGATCTTTAGTTGGTTGGTGTCCCCTGGGAATGGGTTTTGTTATAAAAGTGAGGCCTTCTTCCCGATTTGGAATGGAAGCAAGGAACCTATGCTCATGTAATTTGTTTGTTATCATCTGAATAATATTGATACTTTGGAGGTCCACTGGTGTTCATGTCACGTGGTGAATGGTGTATGCTTATTGAGGTAATCTTTTTTTAATTTGTGTATGCTTGATATTGAATTGGTAATCAATCTAGCCTAGAGGGTTCTCTGAAACACATAAGGTAAATATTTGATGCTTCAAGTTATTTACTTACAATTTGGCTTCTTGAGATTCAAGAGTAGCATTGTTTATTAAGTTGTATTCATGCTCTTTTGGTTTCCATTGTTTGAATGTACTAGATTTGATCATTTTTTGTGCAAGTGTGAATACGTTTTTTCAAGTTGCAACTTTGGAGTATAGGGAAGAGCTAAGATGCATTGCACTCTTCTTCAAATCTTGAAGAATCTACAAATTATTGTACCCATTAGTACCTTCAATTCTCAAAAGTATTCAAGCTTGAGCAAAGATTTTCTCTTCTTCCTCTCTTAGACCTCAAAACTTTTCCTTGGTTACCTATTGAAGCAAGCTTTTCTCATTTAAAAAAAAAAATTATCATAAAGATTAGCTTGTTATTTTACTAGATCTAAAGCGCATCTAAATCATAGTTATCATGCCTAGATCTAGAAGCAATTACTCAGTACTTTAAGCCCCAAATTTTTCCAGTCTTTGCTAGTAATTAGTAGTCTATTTTTCTTATTGTATTATTGCACTAATCCACTAATTTGTAAACTTTTAACTTTCTGGTTTTTATCAAGTTGAACAAAAAAGAGAGGGATTTGCTGCCGAAATTTTTTGCTTTAAGCCTTCCAGAGCACTCGAGATCCAACCCACTTCCCCCTTCTTCGTTCCCCTTCTTTCCTAGGCAATTTTTAAGCCCTTTTGACTAGTTTTCGAGGGTCAAAAGGAGGTTCTTTATTTAAAATTTTACTATTGTAATAAATAATTAATAAAAGCAAGTTGGATGATGAATCCCACACCCATCTTCACCCATTTGGGGGAATCTTGTATTTGTCCATTTTTTTTTTATACCCGCGCAATATTAAAGTAGTTTCATTTTTTTTTTTTTTGCAAGTATAATTAAAGTTTTATTTTTTTCTTTAGCACAAAATTGAACACTTACCCAACCTTGTTTTCTCGAATACGACATCCATGCCGGAAAGAGATTCTTGGTTGTAGTAATTAGAAAAAAAGCCTACTTTTTGCATGTTTACTTTATTTGCAACACAAACACACAATCTGTCATTGAAGGGCTGTGTAGATTAGATTTCATGTTTCAATATAAATTGCTAAATAAAAGGAACATAAAATATCTTGAATATCACTGAAAAGCCGATCAAGAGTGGTCTCTATCGGAGAGTTTCGTTGTTTAATTTTCATTTTATTTACTTTAGCATTTTTACCTTTTCCGTAAATCTCTTGAATCTCTCCATAAGGCGGATCAAGATTGCTCTCTGTTAGAGAGTTTTTTGATGATTCTTGTTCACAACATTTAATAAAATTCGAATTTACATTTACTACATTGTGTACATGCTCTACCCCCTTGTGGGATACCTAGAAGCATTTGTAGATTCTTTAATATTCACATTTTAATCCAATTCAACCATAAATAAAACACTCTCCCAAGAAAACCAACGAAAATACGATGTTGATCACTAATAATCGAAAGTGGGCAAATTATGCCTAGGGATGTGGGAACCACTATACCAAGACCTTGAAAGCACAATTAGACTACATCCTTGTTGGTGTAGTGTTGAATGCAACTTTATAGACTCCGGATAGCCCACATGTTCTTGTACGAAACGACTTAGACTATTATCCGGACATATCTCCAATACCGAAAGGTATATCTTGGAGATTGCCTTCCCTTTTAATAATCAACTTCACCCTTAAAATTTATAATAAAATTTTTACCAATTACAGTTGCAAAAAATTCTCAAGCACACATCATACTTGTATCAAGCATCCCAAGCACCACATTGACTCCATTTGGCATTGGTCTTATCAATTATTCATTTGATTATTATCTAACTGGAGCACTTATTTTATCTATTTTCATATCATGCTATGGATGCTTTACTTTTAAATTTTCATTATCAAGTGGTTGTGCATATCTAATTATTTTGCAAGTACATACTTGGAACATTAAACTGTTATTGTAAATCTCTTTAAAAAACTCCTAATAAACACCCTTCATCATCATACACCAAAAAACATTTCAAAAGACAAGAGCCTTAGAAACTATTTTTAGGGTCTACCCCCCTTTGGCTTCATTAGGAGTTTTCCTAAAGGAAAGATTTGGGATCAGGTGACAGCACCTGACTCTTTTCTTTCCCCCCAAGGCCACACTTTTTCCACTTGGGAAACAACTTTCAAACAATTTCTCCTAATGGTGTGCACATCGGCGGGAAACATACCCTTCCTCAAAGATGGTATTTATGTCATCTTTTATCTAATGGAAAGGTTGGACTACCCATCATACATTATTTTTTACATAAGGTGGCCACAAGGGAACGGTCAAATGGCACTTACCCTATCATATAATTCTCATTTAGAGGGGGAATGGAAAGGGTCAATTGGCCCATCTTCAATCATGGTATTCATGTTACAATTTATCTAGTGGAAGTTTACAAATTCCTTACTCAAGCATATTTTTGGGGTATGGAGACCATTGGGGAAGGGTTAGCCGACACTTCTTGAACTATGTTATTCACATCATTGGGTATCAATTTTAAGGGTCGGTTCAATCATCCTCTAGAAAATATTTTACATTATGGAAATACATGAAAAGGGTCGACTACCCCTTCTTCTTGGATGTTATTCTCATTCAACATGGCCATTCTAGGAGAAGGGTAGGATAACCCTACTTTAAATATGGTATTCATGTCATGGATTACAAAGTAGAGGGGTTGGCTAATCCTTCCTCAATCATATTTCTTGTGTAAGATGGCCACATGAGAAGGCTCGGTTGACCCTTCTTCAAATATTTTATTCATGTAACAATTAATCTAGTTGAAGGGTTATTCCACCCTTCCTCAAGAATTCTTTTCATTTAAGGTCCAGCCTCATGTCAAAACCCCAAATTTTCAAAAAAATTTAAACTTTTATAAATTGCATAAACTCATACCAGAACAATAATTAAATATTGATTAGTTGATGTGATTAGTTTTGTATTTAGATAACTTTCATTTCTGTTTAGAACACAAACTGAGTCTCTTGTCAGTCTTCTGATTATTTTCTGTTTGTTACAGCAAAGGGGTATGCTATGTTGGACTGGGCTTACTTAGCTGCAAAGCTAACGCACACAGTTTTTCTTTCTCTTACAGATTCCAGGTAAATTTTCGGGATTGCTACATAACAGATCTTTAAAAGTAGATAAAATCATAAGCTGTACCGAAATCATTCCATAATAATTATAGATATACTGCATGTTATCCAGACTATACAGCTTCCTACAGGTAAAGCTTTCCTTGTACTTGTTTTATTTAGAAATAAATTTAAAGATATATAGCTTAGAGGTACTAGAGATATGGATAGCCATTCTTTCACTTGCTAGCAGCATTCACTCATACTATTTATCTTCTAGTTTATGGT
>LPNX011063348.1:3700-20143 GCA_001517045.1 Pseudotsuga menziesii
TTTTTAAAAACATTCATATCCGTCGCTTAAGCGACAGCCAGTTTTAAAAAAACATTTATACCCGTCGCTTAAGCGACAGCTAGTTTTAAAAAAACTTTCATATCCGTCGCTTAAGCGAAACCTGCTGAACAATTTTTTTATAAATTTTTATTATCCCGTCGATTAAGCGACGTTTAGGTTTCATACACCGTCGGTTAAGCGACGGCCTACAAAGGATTTTTTTTAAATTTAATAGGAATTAAATGTCGGATAACCGACGCTTTACGTTTAACCGACGGTAAACTAAACTGTCGTTTAACCGACGGTTTCGAAAAATGTTGGATAACCGACGCTAAGTTACCGACGCTTAAAAAAAAATCATAGTGTCGTACATGCGACAGGGAGGTGTCGAAAATCTGACAATACTGCCGTCGGATTTTTAGTCAAAATGTAGTAGTGTAGGCCACAATGTTTAATTCAAAACCAAAAGCAATTTTGGTGTGCATATTTGTCATGGGATACATCAATACAACAACATTAGCAGTGCTTCCCAAAGAAGATGCTAGAACAAGTGGTATTATCAAACAATACAACACAATTCACACACATGAAAATAATGTAGACTAGCAACAACCACATTAATTTTATTAATGTGTCTGATTACACCGATAGGTGTAAATTAGGCACATACTTTTTATATTAATGTGTTTCCCTATAGTATGTGCCTAAATTTATGCCTATCGACGTAATCAGACACATTAATAAAATTAATGTGGTTGTTGCTAGTAATGGGTGGGCCCATAGGCATATCTCCATAATAATAATAAATTAATATGCTACAATTAAGTATTATACTATTAGTTTTTATTATTAATAGTAATTATTATTAATATTGATAAATTAATGTTTTAATTGATTATAATATAATAATTATTTATTTATTTATATATTATTATTAAATAATTACTATTAATTATAATCAAATCCATATATAAATACATTATTAATTAATTAATGTGCCACAATAATAGTATATATCATAACACTTAGGGTTATATCGTAATGCATAGGAGACATAATCATTAGATTAATTTATAGATTGTGATAAGTTGAATGATGAGCATTTGATTATTTTTAATTCATGGTTAATATTTGATTTGACGAAGACTATGGTTGTATATAGAGATTTTTTTTCAATTAAATGATGATGATGCCCAAAAAAAACATTTAAGATATAAAATAACAAAAAATATATATTTGTGTTTTAAAATAAAAATATAAACTCTAAATAAAAATTATTAATTATTAATTAATTAATATTATCAAAATATAAACTATAAAACAATTTCTTTTAGAATTGATTATAGTTATTTAATAGTTATTTATTATAATAATTAATTATGAACATTTTGAAAATTATTATAATTAATTACAATGTTTTAAATATTATTATTTATAATATTAAAATATTAATTAAATATTTATAATATGCAATTTACTAAAAAATAGTATCGTTAAATAAAATAGCATTAATAAAATTATATTTATTAATTAATAATATAATAATTAAATAAAGTAATGTCATTGAATTATAATGTTATATTTTAATCAAATACTTATAATATTATTACTCATATTATATTATACTATTATATGAATATCGTATTTAATTAAAATATTATAATCAAAGTAATAATAAAATTTTATGGTTGCCATGGGTGTGGTTCATTGGCAATTCACTTGGTATGAAGTCACATGTTGTAAAGGAGGTTACGAGTTCAAATACTGAGGATTTGATTATTTTTAATTCATTTGATTATTTTAGTTGATAATGCAATAATGCAACAAGAATTTTTTTAAACATCCAAAGATACATTATTAATGTGTCACATCTTGGGCATTATCGTAATGCGACATAACCCTTGACAAATATCACAATGGGACATAACCCTTGATGAACATTGTTAATGTAACATAACTCATGATAAACATCACAATGCGACATACCCTTATTGAATTCCCACTATCACGTTATTAATGTGTCACATCTTTGGTTGTGTTGACATATACCAACCAAACACTGTAACAAACCATGGCTTAACGTCGTAATGTGATATAACCCTTGATAACGTCGCAATGAAACATAACCCTTGATAAATATCATAATGCAACATAATCCTTAATGAATGTTGAATGTCACAACACAACTAAAAGAATAAATCCATTTAACATTTTCATTTTGCACCGATCATAACATTAAAGTGCAATTGTTTCATCAAATTTTGATCGTGTAATATAAAATGTTCATAGCTTAATATCAAAACTTTGTTGGTGTACACATATGAATTTTTTTTCTTTTCGAAAGTAAAAGTCTTAACGTGACTGAAAAATACATCATTTTGGCCATACTTAACCATGGTTGAATTTGGTGAACCACGTGGCCTTAGTTGATAATGCAACAAGAAATTTTCTAAACATCCAAAGACACATTATTAATGTGTCACATCTTTGGTTGTGTTGATATATACCAACCAAACACTATAAAAAACCATGGCTTAATGTCGTAATGTCATATAACCCTTGATAACGTCATAGTGAAATGTAAACCTTGATAAACATCACAATGCGACATAACATTCTACATTACTATGTAGAATGTGGATGGTTTAAACCATTTATTTTGTCAAACGACTATATCAAGAAAATTCTTAAATAAATTTTCTAAACATCCAAAGACACATTATTAATGTGTCACATCTTGGGATTTATCGTTGTTATAGATGATTTTACCACTCCAGGTGAATCACACTTGTATGGCCTTCCCCTATCCCTCTGCAGACTCTTTAGACCCCTTGGACCATTTTTTGTCCTTTGACGTTTTCTTGACCATCCCTACAAACATGTGAAAATTCATATATGCGACTTTTAAACCCCTAATCACGTATAGATGCAGGTTTGACCCCTAAAACCGTGTACATTGGGATGTGTGCAAAATCCAAATCCTTTTGGAGTTTTCCTTGACATGGATCCGACTTACTTGACTCCTGGCCTTCCATATGCCTTGAGATCGCTCGGATTCGACCTTTCATTACCCATTTGAAAAGCTATATAAGGAACTCTTTGGTATATTGAAGGCATATGAGAGAATTGAGAGCAAAGAAACTATAGTCCATTGTTTCCGGAACTTGTGCATGAGTCTGCATCCCTTTGTCTCTTGGAGCACTTTTTTGTTCTTCCCAAGCTTGCCTTTTGCTTGTGATCTTTCTATCGATAGATGGAGGATTGAGGTGGTGGAGGCCCAAGTGGGGGATTCAGTTTCTTCGATTTGCAGATGTGCTGACAGAGGTTGTATCCATTGTAATATTTGATTTTATATTAATAGAAATATCTTTTCCTGTCCAATAATTTATGTTTGAATGAACATTTTATCCATGGATGATTTCAAATGCTTATACATTGTTGACTATATATGCTAGAATAGATCTAACACCCATATATATAGTATGCTTATCTTGTTTACTTGTTGTTGAGGAAGTGATTTATCAATTCAAGCTAAAGTTGGAAATCTCAACAGGGATCTACTTCAACCGTCCGGAATAAGGTACGAGGTCTGATCCTTTAGTGTTAGATATTTAATTTCTATTGCATATTGGAAATGATTGATTTATGGAGTCAAGCTGTCTGTTGTGGTACCCCAAGCCATAGGAATTTCTCTCTGTAACAGAATTAGCAACTCCGCTGGGGAGTTCCTAGTAGTTGTCCTTTGGGGGTTTTCTATCGGCATTCAATGACTTTGAAGTGCTCTTTTTCTCTTGTTTATGTGTCGAGTTTGGGGGCATGTTTTCCTGGTAGTGTCTGATTGGTGTGAAGTTTGTCTCAGCTTGTCTGTTTGCCTTTATTTTTATGAACCTTTCTTCTTGTACGCGAGTTTTTAACTCACAGTCACGTATATATGCGGGTTTCACTGCCATTTCCGCGTACACATGCAGGTTTACTGCGAACAGTCGCGTATGCCCTTAGTTTTTCCTTCTAGAGGAAGATTGATTGTTGCTGGGTGAATTGTGATGATTGCTAAGTCTCCTTTGATACTGCTAGAGTCTGTATACACCCCTGTTTCTGACGAGAGACGTTTTTTTTAGGGTAAAATTTCTTTTTTGAAGAATGATCTTGTCATTGCATTTTCGTTTTTTTGTTTTGGGATTAGCACATTAAATTTCTTTCACCTTAGTACTTTGCTTGAGTGTGCTTGCAAAGTCTGGGGGTTGTAGAACCATTCTTTTGTTTTTGTATCTCATTTTTTTTCAAAAAAACAAAAAATATTTACTCATCATTATGCATTGCATCTTGCATTTTGCATAGTACTTGCATTAGATTTGCTTTGGAGTATTAGTCAGGATTTCATATACGAAAGCTTGCATGCATCATTTGAAGAAAATTGTGCATTACACGTAGTAGCATACCCTATTTTTCATGGACAAAATGCATTTGCATTGATTGTTAGGTGTGCATTTTACTTCATGTTGTGTCATAACGCCATTAGTTGCACGGCCATATACCTCTTTTGAGTAATAAAGCCAATTAAAATCAACGCTTAAGTAAAATGAATTACAGTATTTTATTTGATAGGGTTCACCAACAAGATTAGTTTTTAGGGTCTTGGAATAGTTCATTGTGAGTAAATTCTCCAAGACCACTAAACAACAACATGTATGTGTCTATCCAGGTGAGTATGTGAAAATCCTTGGTATAACCAATGTTTCTCAGGATCCTCCTCTAAAAAGGGAGTTAAGCACGAGGCAGTGTGAGTGGTTATTGATTGGGATGCCCCCTAGTCATAATTGAGTAGAACCGGAGATATTTCCAAGATTGTATTTATATCTGGGGGCTCTTTCAAGTGTTTCGGGCTTTTCTACCCTACCCATACGATCAATCCTACTGCGACTGTCTGCCTGAGCATTGATTATATTGATGTGACCTTAGTGGTATTACCTAGGATATCGAAGGGGTACTCTGCAGGGGTTATTCTGTGGGTGTCTCGGCCAGGTTGGGGTCGGACATCACAGTCGCTTTACGTGTTGAAGCCGAGGGCCACAATAATTGGTTACGTACCTTCGCTTGTTGTGTATGGGAGTCTCAAGCCTCTCCTAGGCGAGACATACATGCTTCATTCAGGAGCTCACTTATCCTACCCTTGATTGCTTTTGGTTGGCTTTATATTTTATTGGTGATTGCTCTATGCACGTTAGCTTGCCTAGGGTTTGCATAGATAGAGAGTCTTTTATATTTTTTGAGTCATTGTGGATTCGGGTGCGGCTCCTCGCCGTTCTCATCATTTAGCAAGACTTTCGCCTTCTACATATCCTCCTCCTTTGGGAGAGAGAAATAGACAGTCCAGGCGGACTACTTTGCACATTGATTCACACACCATGGGAGACCATATAGAAGGTATTCCTAAACCACCTTCTCCCATTCATGTGGAAGATGGGGAGTTTACTCCTAACTATGATCCTTCACCTGATTTGACTGAGTTAGGTCCTGTGATATTTGAGATAGGTACTTTTCATGATAGACCTACTTACTCTAGGGTTGATTCCCCATTGACACATTGCCAGTTTGGAATACTGGAGGATGATGAGACTCATTTTGAACCTGCGAGCACCAGTTATGTTAGTTATGGTATGTCTGGTTTTCCCACACATGATTTGGTATTCCATGTCGAGTCTGAGTTTGAGCCTAACACTATGCCTGGGGGCACTCTCATTCCTTACCATGCGGAGAGGTTTGGGAGCACAAGTCCCATTGCACCTTCCATCCCGGTGGTGGAAGCTACATCACATATTCCTCCTAGGTCTAGGGTTAGTGATCCTACTAATATACCAGATTCGAGACGAGTGACTATAGGGAATAACATGTACATAACTACACAGGTTCTATCATCCTCTGTTCCTAGTTCTTCGAATGTTCACCCTCCACCTCATTCACGTGGTCCTTTGAGCCGGAATGTTGCTACGAGTCATGTCCGTACTGCGGTTACTCGACCAGTTGTGTCTCAGGTTCATGCACCGCCTGTTGTATCGAGAAGTCATGTTCATACTTCTAGAGGTCCTATTACTACTTTCTGAGCATATATTCCTACTTCCAGAATGTATATTCCTACTTCCGGAGTGTATATTCCTACTTACGGAGTGTCCCATGGGACATTGCATGCGATGAATTGTGGACCTATTATGGGACGCAGTATGGATAGGGTTCTTCACCTTATGGGTGCGGGTATCAACAACCCGCTTACTCTCCAAATTACAGCTTTGTAGCTCCAAATAGTCAAGGTAAACCACACTATGGTGCTTCCATGTGACCCTATATGGGTCAAACGGGAGGAGGGCACTATGGCCAAGGCCATGGTGGTTATGGTAATTAGACCTATGTGAATCAGAACTATCAGGGAGCATTCCATCGACCTAATCATATTAGGCTCCCTTTCCTTGCAACGCTGAATCTTCCTGACTTGTCGAGATTGATGAACGATCCTGTACTAGCTCATGACCTAGCTTGGCTGGCTGTCCCTACTAAGATTCCCTCAGACATACCCAAATTCAAGGGCAAACTGGGAGAGGATCCAAGCGAACATGTTACTACCTTTCACCTATGGTGCTCTTTGAATTCCTTACACTAGGAATCAATCCGTTTAAGGCTGTTTAAATGCACCCTTGCAGGGCCTGCCATGAATTGGTATATAGAGCAACCTAGGGGAGCATTCGCTTTGTTCGATGACCTAGCGATGAATTTTATTAACCACTTCCAGCTACCAGTCCATTATGACATTGGTACAGAACTCTTGTCGACATTTCGACAGGATAAAGCCACACATATCTCAGATCATATCCAAGGGTGGCGTAGACGAAAGAGGTTGATTAAAGCCTTTATACCGCCGGATCTCCTTAGCGAATGGTTCCTTAAGTCATTATTGCCATATATAGCGAAGGATGTTTCTACATACAGAGTGAAAAATGAGGAACAAGCCATTTTTAGGGCACAAGAATTGGATTTGATTTATGCTCAATCCGGTTTGTTATATGAGATCATTCCCAATGCTCCACGTTCTAGTTTCGACCCGAAAGTTAAACCTAGACCACATGCCGATGGAATTGTTGGTTGTGTAAGTGCTAAACTTGCAGATTCGGTTGCAAAAAAAAGTTAGTCAATTGTCAATCAACCAATCTTCTTCAAGACAAGCACAGCTTCGTCTCAACTTGCCCAAACAACGAGTGTGCTTTTAGTGCAATCGTCGGACCAGAAGGGTAACTAGCAGCCTGGATGGAATAAAAAGAAGGGTAAGAATAATCATAAGGGTGGGAATTGAAATGAGAATGCTAATAATAATGACAAGAATGCCCGTAATGCTAGGGGGGACGAGCAAGCTAAATGTAAGGTTAAATTTCCTTGCAAGTTGTGTAAGGAGGATCACCTCACTTACTTGTGCCCTCGTATCGATGAAGCCTCTAGATTCTTAGCACAGGGCCTAGCTGTGCTAACTAACCCTTTACCTCATAATCAAAATATGAAATCAAGAACCCATGATCAGTCTGGCGGTGATCAAGATTCGCCACAGGGTAGTGGTCGTGGTTGCATTAACATGGTCCGTGCTGCGAAAGTTGTGACCTGTGTGAAGGACTATGGTTCATCACAACCCAACCCAGGAAAGGAACTTGATCCACCAGGGAATCCTTTGCATATTGAAAAACCTGTGGATAAAACTGAAGCTACACCTCGCATTCCTAAGGGAGTCCTTAAGCGTTTGGGGCACAATCCTAATGCCCGAGCCACCCAGAACTATTATGTTGTCAAGGATTTGGGCCACACTCCTTGTGCGATGTCTGCACTAGAAGTACTTCAGAGTTGTCCTTCGCAAAGGAAGGCTTTGCTTTCTACCCTTGGTGTGAATGAAGATAATTCTTCCTCCATGATTAAATTTGAAACCGCAGGACTTCAGCCTCACTTGCCTTACTATGTGTCTCTTTTGATTCACGTAGAATGTCTTAACATGACCATCAAGTGCACTATGATTGACGAAGGCGCTGCTACTTCTGTGATGTCTTTATTATGTTGGAAGGGTTTGGGTTCCCCTGAGTTGTCTAAGTCCGCGACGATGTTAACTGCCTTTGATGGGAGATCATTTAGGCTACACAGGATTCTCTCTTCCCTTAAGGTCCATTTGGGAAGGAAGACCATCGCAATAAAGGTCGAGGTGGTTGATGCGCCCCTTGACTACAATCTCTTGCTGGGTAGGAATTGGATGTATAGTATGCAAGCCATAGCTTCTTCCCTATTTCGCATTGTATGCTTTCCATTTAATGGGAAGATAGTTACGATTGATCAAACGTCATTCAAGAATCCATCGGTTACTACATCTTCAGGAGCTTCGATCCTGATTGTAGAGCACTCTCAGCTGGAAATTGAGAGTGTGGGTGTGGTCATGTATCCATCCCTTATGGGAAGCTTTAGTTGTCCTGCACCTATCCTTATGATAGGGTCTAGTTCTGGTGAGGCTTCGACATCTATGAGATCGGTGTCTTTTCGCACAAGTCATATGGAAGATCCTTGGATTCTTCCTACACCGAGTACTTCGAGTGAGCCCATCATGACGGACGTGCCGTTTCTTGCAACTGTGGTAGCTTATCAAGCTAATCTTGAGTGTGTTGCAAAGCCTAGTCCTTCCTCTTCACGGACAGAGAAGGAAGACCTGTATGTGCTTCCTGCATGGGCAGTATAGTCTTCTCATGCGTACGAATACCTTGATAGTGTTTTTAATTCAGACGAAGCAATTATTGAGGCCATGTCGGGAGTTGAGCCACCATGGGAAGAGCTCCATCATAGATCTTACTTTCTTCCCGAGCTTGACCACTTGGAGCATGAGCAATTTAGGGAGGTTCTTAGCGAGAGAATTGGTAGTCCCATGGTTCCATTAATCTCTCCTGGTCCGGTGGCTGATGGGAACATGGAAAATATATCTCCAACGATCCCTATCAATATCTCTTACGATCCTGGCAGAATAGAGAATGTCTATATTGGGGTAGAATGTGCCCATGCTGAGATTCTAGAATACATCGAGTTGTTTAAAGAATTATGTGATGTGTTTTCTTGGTCTTACAATGAAATGCCAGGTATCGACCCTCGCATTGTTGAACATGAGATTAAGACTTATCCCAACGCTAAGCCTATTGGACAACGTTTGCGTGTGGTGAATCCTAGGAAATCACCCACGATTAAGGCAGAGATAGAGAAATTGTTGAAAGCCAGTTTTATCTATCCCGTTCCCTTGACGAAGTGGGTTTTAAACCCCGCTTCGGTTGACAAGAAGCAGGGAGTGATCCGCATATGTACTTATTTCCATGACTTGAATCGTGCCTCTCCTAAGGACAATTTACCCACACCATTTATTGATCAAATTTTGGATGAGTGTGCGGGAAGTGAGGTTTTTTCCTTTATGGATGGCTTTTCCAGATATAATTAGATACAAAATAAACCTGAGGACCAACATAAGACTGCATTTATTTGTCCTTGGGGAACTTTTGCATATCGAAAAAATGCCTTTTGGCCTTAAGAATGCCAAAGCTACTTTTCAGCGGGCCATGACCTTGATCTTCCACGATCTCAAATTGATTATCAAAGTATTTTTGGATGACCTTGCTGCTCATTCTCATATGAGAATGCGTCATTCCTATCATTTGAGATTGGTATTCGAAAGGTGCTACCATTATTTGGTCAGGTTAAATCCTCACAAGTGCATATTTTGTGTGAAGTTAGGTCGCTTATTAGGATTCATCATTTCTAAAGAGGGTATAAGAGTCGACCCTTTGAAGGTTGAGGCAATACTTCAGTTGTCTCCCCAAAGAATATTCGTCATCTTCAATGTTTACAAGGCATGGCAAATTTCTTATGGAGATTCATTGTCAATTTTGCCAATTTGACTAGAGGCTTCATGCGCCTTTTGAAGAAGGACACCACCTTTTGTTGGGATGAGCGAGCCCAGGAGTCCTTTGATGCACTCAAGCGAGCCCTAGCATCGGCCCCAATGATTAGTCCCCTAGACTATAGCCGTGATTTTTTACTTTATGTGGCCGTGCCCATGGAGACGATTGGTATGGTTATGGTTCAATAGGATGAGGAGCTCCAAGAGCATGTCATATACTATCTGATCCGAAATCTTATTGACGTGGAGATCCATTATTCTCATGATGAGAAGCTTGCCTTAACTACTGTACATACGATTCAACAGTTGAGACATTATATTCTCCTTCGCCAGACCTTGGTTGTAGCCCATGTCAATCTGTTTCAATTCATCCTCACCCAAAGTATGATTGGGGGAAAATATAATAAATGGATTTTCGTCCTGCAAGATTTCGATCTTGAGTTTGTTTCAGCAAAATCGAAGAAATCGTTAATTTTTGCAAAGCTTATATCGGATTTCCCAAGCGAGGCCGAGGAGTTGGTTTGTGAAGATACGTTTATTGATGAGAACATCTTCTTAATCTTAACTTTAGACCCATGGTATGGGGATATAATTATATATTTACAAACATTGAAGGTCCCTACTCACCTCTCATGGGATGAATGATGACGATTACGTCACGTGTCTAAGAATTACCTCGTAGTGGATAACACTTTATACTGCCATGGGGTAGATTCCATTTTACTCCATTGCTTAACTCATGAAGAGGCTGAGGTAGTACTGAATGATTTCCATGGAGGGGCGTGTGGTGGTCATTTATCTGGGATTTCTACAGCCTAAAAAATCTTAAGAGCAGGTTATTTCTGGTCATCGATATTTAAGGATTGTGTAGATGCAGTCAAGAGGTGCCACACTTGCCAGGTGTTTGCACGTAATATGCACTCAAAACCTGCCCTGTTACATCCCATCATCACCGCCAGTCCCTTCACTAAGTGGGGGATTGATTTTATGGATTGCAACCCAGCTTCAGCTAGGGGGCATCATCATATCATAGTGGATTTTGACTACTTCATGAAATGGGCTGAGGCTATGCCTACAGTTAAATCCTACGGTAAGATATCCATGCACTTCGTATTCAACCAGATTATTACTCCGTTTAGGATTTTGAAAGAGCTTGTCACTGACCATGGCTCGCACTTTTAGAATCGTATGATGGAAGAGTTGGCATCAAAGTTAGGGTACAAACAAGAGCATTCCTCCTCTTACTACCCTCAAGTGAATGGATAGGTAGAAGTAGTGAATAAATCACTCAAATCCATTCTCCAACAAACCATCCCACAAAGCAAGAATAATTGGCACATTATGTTATATCCTGCTTTATGGGCATATAGAACCGCTATTAAGACTGCCACGGGTTTTTCTCCATATCAACTTGTACATGGAGTGGAGTCAGTATTTTCGGTTGAGTGCAAGATTCCTTCTTTGAAGCTAGCCATAAAGCTCTTACCAGACACTTCACCATTGGAGGAGCGTTTGGTCCACCTTCAGAAACTTGATGAGCAACGTTGAGATGCCTTGGTGGCTGTAGAAGTAAATAAGCGTCGCATAAAGGTCCAATATGATAAGTTTGTCCGTCCAAGGAGGTTTAGTGAGGAAGAATTGGTCCTTTTGTGGGATCAACCGAAAGACCCCTCGGGTGCAGGAAAGTTTAACCCCATGTGGCGTGGTCCTTACGTCGTCAAACGCGTGTTAGAGAAGGGCGCTTATGAGTTAGTGGATTACGAGGGAACGACCTTAGCTGAGCCTTGAAATGGGCTCTATCTCAAAAAGTACTATGCATGATTTTCAGCCAAGGCTGGTTATTGTATATTATTGTATAGTTTTGCATAGGTAGGTCTTTTTCTTATAGTGATCGGGTTTGTGATTAGTTTTCGTTTCTTTTGGAAGATTTCAATGGAATCTTCCACCTTCATAGGATTCGCGGATGGTGTGAGCCGTCACACTCAACACTCATCCTTTGCTGCTTGGGTGATTTATGCTCCTATGGGTTAGGTATTGTCTTTAGGAGGCTTATGCTTACAACCATCTTCAAACAATGTTGTTGAATATAGTGTCGTTATTGAGCTTCTACGGGATGCCATTTTACATGGCGTTCTCTCTCTTGAGGTACGTCTTGATTCGGAGTTAGTAGTGCCATAGCTTAATGGTTTGTACCATGTTAAAGATCTGACATTATTAAGAAGATTTTTATGTGTGAGGTTATTAGAACAACAATTTGACAATATAACATACATACATATTCCAAGAATTAATAATCAAGTTGCTGACTCATATGCTAACTACGTGTTAGATTGGAATTTGTTTCATACACAATAAACTCATCACAAACACAAATTTTTACACATGTAAATAAATAAAACGATCATCACAAAAGTTTTATATACATCCAAAATGTGGTAATACATAGTGTCATAATACAAAAATGGGGCTCTCGAGCCACCAAAATACAATACACGGTAATACAAAATGAATCACTCCTAGGTTGTGGTAGGTAATAAACCCACAAATTTATGTATAAAAAAAACCTCTATCTAATTCAAAAAAATAATAATGTAATTAATGTGGTCAACATGTTTTGATCCATTAATAACTCTCCAATATGTGGAGAAGGCGTGCATAGTGGATTTCGCTTTCCAAGACAATTTGGGGCACCTTGGGCAGATATTATTTCACTCTCCAAGAAAATTATAATATTAAAATATTCCATTATTATGAGATTATGTAATAAAATATTGTTTAAGACCTATACGGTGTTTGACTTTTAAAGCAATTTGATTGGCTAATGCATAATGACATGGAATTTGGGTGAAAAGTTAAAAGGCCCATTTTGGGTTGAAATTTCCTCTAATGCATGCACTCTAGTGCATAGAACATCAAAGACCACAAGGCCTGGTGGAGTGAAGCCAAGCCTGCTATCCTGCCAGTGTCAGTAGGATGGCCTTTAGGCCCAGCACCTGAATGGAGTTAGTTGGGATCTGACTCCCAACCTTCTTTGTGTCCGGATAGCAGTACACCACAATGTACTCATCTATAGTCAGGCCAGTAATAAAGTATATGTCCTCCACCTCTATGGTGAGGGACATCCCATCTTAGTCCACCAACATCTGCAATAGTCCTATTTCGGCCCTTAAGCCACCAAGACACCAAAATTTGTAGAGCCCACATGCACGTAGCGCTTGTTGAGCCATTAGATCGACCCTTACTTCCTCTTCTACATCACCATGTTCACATTCTCTCCATTCTAGGACCATCCTACACAAAAAATTTAAGTTTTTCCCATTAGAACACTTGAAAAACCTTAAGCGTGGCCGCATATGCTACTATTTTCCAAACAACTACATATGTACGCGACTGTGAGGGCATTTTCTGTGTATATCCAGCCCTATATGCAGAAAATCCCTCAATTTCCATGTGGGCCACAATGCCTATTTTGGAATGGCCTAGAAATCCAAAATCACCATGGAATTTGACAAAAATTGCATCAAAATGGAAGAGTATAGCATGGGTAAGTACCTGGAAAAAACGGTAGTGGATTCCGCCGACTGGATCTCCTGGAATTCGCTGTTGAAATTCTGAGCTCAAATGGGTAAAAATTTCAAATGTTTTATAATGTTTTGAATTTTTTTACTATTTATAGAAAATTTTCAAATTTTTGGAAAAATTTTACCCCCTTTCCTATAGTTTGGACCATTTTTGGACTAATTTATGATGTATGAGACCTTTTTGAGTGCCGTTTCAATTGTTGGATTGACCTGTTCATGATGATTTTAGGTATCATGACTAAACTGGCATATAGGTTAGGTTTCATCATCGTTTGCATTTTGCATGACCTTATGACCGTTTCATTATAGCCTTAAGTATGAAACCCCTCTGTTATGTCACAGAACCTTCTTGCTATTTTAGAAGTGGCATGATATGAGTGGTAGAGCTTGACCTTACATGGGTACCCTAGTTAGCGCCTTATTGGCATTTGGTACCCATGCTGACATTTTGTCCCTTAGGGTGTGGGAGTCCGTTGTATAGTATTGCCATGACATTTCGCAAGAGCCTCATACTCCTTGATATTTTGCTGGCCTATTTCCCTCAGGACTCCCTTATGTCAAGTTGTAATTGAATTATCATGAGCTTTTCCTACCTTATTGAGCCTTACGCCGGCTTCCCTGACATTGAGTTTCAGCCATATAGCCCGAGCTTGTCTCATGTCTAGCCATGCAGATCCATTTTATATATCCTTTGCAGCTTGATTCCCTATTTTTACCAGGAGGGGATTTTCCCCCGAGTGTCTCTATCCTACACATGTATCCTTGCATTGAGCATGGGTATGTTCCACTGCTTGGAACTAGTTTGTTTGCCCCTATGACACTCATCTCCTCCTAGTCTATAACTATAAAGCAGTTTTATTCTTTTTCAAGCTTTTTAAATATTTGAAAAAGTCCAAAAAAATCAAAAAACCAAAAAGCCGGACAAGGAAAGATGTTATCTTTTGGCATCTATCAAGTCGGGTTTCCTTTGAACAGAGCACTGTATATCACATTTGTTGGTTGGGTTTATAGTTTGAATTTAGGAGCCGTACTCATTTATCTGAGTTTATCTCGACCGACTGGTTAAGCTTCCAGTCCCCATGGAGCCTCTGTCGATGCCTCATGTGTCGCATAGATGTCCCAGTTTTGTATATTGAGTCTATGCTGCCTTTATTTAAGTCACCATATGTTGTTATGCTCTTGTTCGAAGGAAGTTGAAACTTGAGTCGACCATTCCTCAATTATCTTGACTTTGCATGTCGGTCATTCCCAGTACAGTTACTGGTTCATGTAACTTATGATCGAGTCCTTCCACATTATACAGCTTTGCTGAGTACCTCATGTTGGATGATGGGGGGTGCCTTAATGCCCTCCTTCCAGCGGATTTCATCCCATCGACTTCAGATCATTTATTCTGGGATTGGAATCTAGAGTCATTTTGAGTGCCTTGAGACTTGCAGTCATCAGTGGCAGGTTCTCTCGCCATCGACAGTTTTTGGGAATACATCAATGTCCCCTGATCGATGGATCCTCTCAAGTGTTATACCTCAACACATCTATTCACACTTGTTAGTTTGCACTCTAGTAGCTTGATTCCCATTTTCATTATCGGTGGGTGATATCGCGTCTGTTAACGGTATACATCAATGACCGGTAATCAGACGATGGACTGCTATGTTCGATCTCGACACCTCTATTCACATAGTAGGACATGTACTCGTAGCATTTTGTGTAGAATACTTTCCAGATTGGTGGCATCTCTTATATGGTACCTTTTTTATCGTGCCAGTGTTCATGAGATTTCATCTCTCGTGACTTGATTCCAGTATATGTCAGATATTTCCAGCTATTATGGAGATCTTGATCCATTATATATCTTCAGCCATTATGGAGATCATGATCCATTGTATATCTTCATCATGGAGATTCTGATCTATGTATATTGTATGTGGTGATGACCACTTATGTGATATTTTGTATCATGCCTATTCATGGCCATTATACTCTTATGTATCCAGGACTGCTAGATGTATTTGCAGTTATGTGCAGAGTTGTATCATTGTACTATGCTAATTGGGTGTCTGGTCTTCCATTTGGGATCCTTCATCACTCCACTTCTGGGATGGACTTATAATGTATTTCGTCCATCGTATGACTCCTCTGACCTCACACATTAGGGGGCATCTGTTATAGCTGATTTTACCACTCCATGTGAATCACACTTGTATGGCATTCCCCTGTGCCTCTGCAGACTCTTTAGACCCCTTGGACCATTTTTTGTCCTTTGATATTTTCTTGACCATCCCTACAAACATGTGAAAATTCATATACGTGACTTTTAAACCCCTAATCACGTATATACATGGGTTTGACCCCTAAAACCGCGTACATCGGGATGTGTGCAAAATCCAAATCCTTTTGGAGTTTTCCTTGACATGGATCCAACTCACTTGACTCCTGGCCTTCCATATGCCTTGAGATCGCTCGGATTTGACCTTTCATTACACCTTTGAAAAGCTATATAAGGAACTCTTTGGTACATTGACGGAATATGAGAGAATTGAGAGCAAATAAACTATAGTCCATTGTTGCCGAAACTTGTGCTTGAGTCTACATCCCTTTGTCCCTTGGAGCACTGTTGTGTTCTTCCCAAGCTTTCCTTTTGCTTGTGAGCTTGCTATCGAGAGATGGAGGATTGAGGTGGTGGAGGCCCAATTGGGGGATTCAATTTCTCTGATTCGCAGACGTGCCGACAGAGGTTGTATCCATTGTAATCTCTGATTTTATATTAATAGAAATATCTTTTCCTGTCCAATAATGTATGTTTGAATGAACATTTTATCCATGGATGATTTCAAATGCTTATACATTGTTGATTATATATTCTAGAATAGATCTAACACCCATATATATAGTATGCTTGTCTTGTTTACT
>LPNX011063348.1:24644-53290 GCA_001517045.1 Pseudotsuga menziesii
ACATAAGTATTGATAAATGTTGTGATCCAATATATTCCTTTATGAACGTTGAAATCCAACATAACTCTCGATGAATGTCACAATGTGACAAAACCATTAAGGAATGTACAGTGGTGGAATGTTTCAATCCAATGTAAGCATCAATGAATGTTACAATAAAACAAAGCCATTAAGGAATGTACATTGGATGAATGTCACAATGCAATATAACCCTTAATAAATAACAAAATGTGACATAATCCATAATGAATGTTAGAATGCAACATAACCATAATAAACATCAGAATATGACTTAACTCGTGATGAATGTTACAATGAAGGACGTCAAAAGTCACATTATGAATGTGTGACATATTGGGTTGCATAGGAGTATATCATTTTTTAATCCTTAATGAATGTTAGAATGGGACATAACCCTTTGTCATATTAGACATATAACACTTGCTCAATGTCACAAGGTGACATAACAATTAATAAACGTCGCAATGCAGCATAACACATTGAACTTCGAATGTCACATTATTGATATGTCACATCTTGGATTGTGTTAGTGTATATCATTTTTTAATCCTTAATGAACGTTATAATGTGACATAACCCTCTGTCATTTTAGACATATAACCTTTTCCCAATGTTGTAATGTGACATAAACTTCATCAACATCAGAATGAAACATAAAAAAAAATAAAATTACTAAATGTCACAAGGAGACATAACCATAGATGAACGACATAATTGAACACAACATGATGATTTTCAAATGTCACTTTACTACTGTGTCACATCTTGGGTTGTGTCACGATGAATATCAATTTTAATCCTTAATGAACTTTAGAATGGGAGAACCCTTTATCATTTTATACATGTAAGCTTTTCTCAATGTCGCAATGCGACATAACCATTGATGAACGCCACAATGCAGCATAATACATGATATACATCACAATGTGAACATCGAATGTCACATTATTAATCTGTCACATATTAGGTTGTGTCAATGTATATCATTTTTTAATCCTTAATGAATGTTGCAATGTGACATAACCATGTCACATTATTAATGTGTAACATCATGGGCATTGTCAGCGTATACCAATTTTTATAAAAGCTAGTCAATATTATACATATAACATTTAAAGAACGCCATGAGATAACCCCTTACTCTAAAGTCTTCTCTTATTGTGCATAAAATTCCATTTAATGTGATGTTTTGGATCTATCATACAACTAAATTACATATAACCCCTACTTAATGTCACAATGTGACCTAACAATAGATGAACGCCGCAATTGAACACAACATAATGATTGTCGAATGTCACTTTACTAATGTGTCACATTTTGGGTTGTGTCGATGAATATCATTTTTTAATCCTTAATGAACTTTAGAATGGGACAACCCTTTATCATTTTAGACATGTAACCTTTTCTCAATGTCGTAATGTGACATAACCATTACTGAACGTCGCAATGCAACGTAATACATGATATACATCGCAATGTGAACTTCGAATGTCAGATTATTAATGTGTCACATCTTAGGTTGTCTCAATGTATATCATTTTTTAATCCTCAATGACTGTTGCAATGGTATACTAAACGTTAGTGAGAATGCAACATAACCCTTTGAATGTCACAATGAACCATAAGGTTAATAAACATTAGAATGCAAAATGATCCATGAGTGTAACATTTGAATAATGCCACGGTGCTTTTTATGTTTTGATTTTATTTTTTACTCAAAATTTTTCTTTGCAAGTAATATTATATAATATTAATGTGCCTAAAATTCCATTGCATGTGATGTTTTGGATCTATGACACAACTAAATTTCAAAGTTTAATTTCAAAACTAATAGATTGGGAAATTGTTAAAAGTGTTTTTTCTAACTTAGATTGTATTGTTTAT
This sequence comes from Pseudotsuga menziesii, assembly GCA_001517045.1. Taxonomy (NCBI): domain Eukaryota; kingdom Viridiplantae; phylum Streptophyta; class Pinopsida; order Pinales; family Pinaceae; genus Pseudotsuga; species Pseudotsuga menziesii. Next base: position 26,553 of record LPNX011063348.1, read on the forward strand.
TTCTTATATTTAGATTAGTTCAAAAAATATTTTTGATTAATTTCTTCTATTTGAGTCAACAAAATAACAATTATCAAATTAAACTAATGGATCAATAAATTTGATATATACTATTATAGTGACACATTAATTAATTAATTAATAATATATTTATATTTGGATTTGATTATAATTAATAGTTTTTATTTAATAATAATATTTAAATAATTAATTAATTATTATATTTAATCAATTAAAATATTAATTTATCAATATTAATAGTAATTACTATTAATAATAAAAAATAATAGTATAATAATAATTAATTGTAGTATATTAATTTATTATGCAAATATCACAAATTAATGATGCATATATGACAAATTAATGTGTTCAAAATAAGTTTTATTGAAAATATATCATTTTTTCATGTAAATATTAAGGTGTACTCAATTGTTTAAAATTATAAAAATTTGGAAAAACAATATTTATATTTTGCATTTTTTGGTAAAAGGGTTTAGTTAATTTATACTTGTCAATTAAGTACAATTATTTATATTTTCCTTCATCTTTGAAGGGCTCCCCAAATAAATTCCCTTCCAATTGAAATTAAGACCCAACCTTCAAATTTGATCACTGATTCGCGACGTAAAGAGATTTGTATTCCAACATTGCCTTGATCTATGTAAAATAGAAAAACAACATTGATTTTGTGCCCTCGAGAGTTGATGCTATTTCGATTGGTCCAAGAAAGTCCGAGTTGTTTCCAACCCAGGATGTTTGCATGAAAAAAATTGGAGGAATGTTTTTTGTATTGTTGGTTGATATAGTTTCTTGCAAACTTACAATCTGTACAACATCTTTATTCTTGTCATTTGAAATAGCAAAATATGGCAACCAGATGCGATCGAATTTGTCTTCAGGATACCTCCATAATCAGCCACACAACGCTATTCAACCAAAAGAATATTCATTGTTGCTCAATATCACTAATCAAAATTGGGTTTCATGTATTAGATATAAATTTGTAACATATAAATTTTATAAAGGAGTTGTTTAGGCTTTGGATTTTCCAGTGTTGAAAATATATTTTTACAAATAGATTCAAAATATATTTTTAGTGTTAAAATGGACGTAATCATATACTACTCTATTTACACTCTTTTTAGTTACACTCTAAATGTAAAAGTTTAATAGAACAATTCCATCCAACAACTAAACTCATATTTGTAATAAATATAATTTAAAAACTTGAAACAAAATGAAAATATAAAAAATAAATAAAACGATTTCCATGAACTAGCTAGTCGATTATGATGTTTAGATTTACATATAAAGTTCAAATTGTTCACCTAAGTGCATAATTTCCTCCAACATTGTAAACAAGTTTCGACAAAATTGTTCCTATCTTGGCCTGTCCATGCATGCCATCTTGGAGCCTCCTCAATTCAATTATAGAGATAAAGGGATCATGGTGATAATAATCAAGAAAATGTACAACATATTTCTTGAACAAACCAATATTATGGTATAATAAACTAGATTTTGTTTGGTGATTGTTACATTTACCACATACAACATACTGAGTGTCTCAATAGAGGGTTGGAGGCTTGGAAATGTTGGAATTCTAGTGTAATTTCCAAGGGAAAACCATAATCTGAGGAGGTAAGGTACATCGAGTGTCACAGGAAACTTATAACAAGACTTTTTAAGATGCTTCTTGAAATAATGTAGGGTATGCAAGTAAGAACCGTCGGCATAGTCATCCCTTATGTCTCCTATCTGATCTACATATATGTAATTAGCATCAGTAACCCATTCTATACCATTTTTCATCCTGTAATTTTCTTTTCCTCCGCAACTGATACTGAGGAATCTTGCCACACAACCAAAAAATAATTAATTACCAAAATATTGAAAACAAATGGATCGATGAAAGATATAAAATCGCATACTGAATGACGAATCTAAAACAGTAGACACAATGAAAGGACGCATCTAGCATCCCCCTAAGAACTCACTAATAAGCCGTTCATTTAAACTCAAAAGTTTCATTGTAGACCTGGTTCTTGAGAAACAATAAAAACCAATAAACTGAAGAGCACACCCACTTGCGCTATCCAACAGATTCATTTTCCATAGCGAATTTTGGCAATGGTTCCCTCCATATTTGAAATATGCTCTGTAGTCCTAGGCTTTCGGTGTAACGCAGTGTACCTGTAACTTATTATAAGAACCCGTTAACATCAATATTGGATTAGCGGCTCTGTTCGACCTCATTGAAAGAATAGTTCACATTATTTTTCACATTTAAAGGATGTCTTTTTTATTTTCCATAAACTTGAGTTTTATCATTTGTTCACTTTAAATGCAATGTTCCTACAAAACTGGCTAATGATGAAACGTTGGAATTGCTGCCCATTTTTTGACATGATGCTACATATTTAATAGTTATTCACAATTTTTAGTGATAAAATGCAATTATACAGCTATAAACTATCCTAGAATATGAAAAGCAATAGAAAGAAAACATTTCCTTCATACCTGGTTGGAGGAGTCAGAAATAAACACCGGTGATATTTGCATGTATACTGTGCCATGGAAGCACTACTTACAACAATTAATTTAATGGAGAATTCAAGTATAACATTGACTTTAGCAGTCTATAACAAATTCACCCACATTCTCAGATTGAATTTTATCTACCAAGCATGGTGAACAAGCTGTAATAACCCAAAACATTCAACCTAAGAAGCTAAACAATTCTAAAGAATGATGTTAATGTCGAATAAACTAAAGCGTAGGGTGTTCTGGGTGATAAATGGCATAAAACATCATATACTTTCCTATTGATTGAATTCCCAACCCCAAATCCATAATATGATCCCCGTGATCTCTCACAAATCCTCCCTGCAAGCCAATCAAATTCATAATGCATAATATTCAACACATACTGCCATTACCGAAAGAGAAAAGTTCAGAACAGAAAAAAGGGCACATATTTCCATTACCAAAACAGAAAATTTCAGAATAGAAAAAAACACAGAATGAGATTATCTTCATTCTTGTCCACCTCTAAAGAATGCATAAATTAGAAATCCATTATTGTGTGATATAAGGCCGCTTGCATAAAGAGATAACTATCTCCCGATAGGTGTGGGAGATAACTAACTGATTCAGCTTTGCATGTTCAGGATGGGAGTAGGATATGTTCAGGATGGGAGAAGGATATTTTTCCACAAGATGGCACCTCCCCCACGATGCGACACCGCCTGTTGGAGTCATTTACCCAACATGCACACTTAATTTGTCAATTTCTCCTTGTTAAACCACTATCCTAAGTTTAATTGGCTTAATTAGCATCAGATGAGCACTCTATGACATCAGCATGAGCACACCCATGCCTACCTTCAATCAGGGAGGTGAACTGGGCTTTCTCCTTCAATCGGGGATCCATTCTGGGGTGATCTGAGTGTCATAAATGCACCTAATTGCTAATTGATTGTTACAATCAGTTAAGCTGAGTTGGGAAGGTGCCTCCATTTCATTTATTGATTATTTTTATTAATATTTATGAACTAGAGACAACTAGGGCGCCTCCAACCACTTCTGATGACCAGTTTGACTTTAGTTAACCTCATCGAGGTTCATTGGAGTTAATGATGCGCTACCACTTATTGATTGGAATGAAGTGACATGTGTATGAGCTACTTTAAGTTAGAATCAGTCATCCATTGCACTCTGATACAATTAGGGCTCAGTTGAGTCAATCACGGCTTGATTAGTGGGTTAATTGGGTGTGTTTACTGTGGCTGACATTCAGTTCAACTACACCCATTCATTCAATTCGATAGGAATTCAGATTGTCTTGGAATTCATGCACCTTTCATGATCATTATATTGTATTACTCATTCTTTATTGATTATATAGAGATGCTACTCCAATTGCAGCACAATTATGCCATTTTCATGCTTAATTGTCTGAAATATCTTATGAGATTGTGTTTTAGTCCCTATATTACTATGATAGATTAATATGGTATCAGATCTCACGGTGGGATGAAGCTCAGATCTCTCAAAAACATGGTTTTTTACATATCTTGCATGAAAATTCGAGCAAAAGCTCAAAATTCCAGCACTGCACCAAAAGCCAAGGCTGACCACTTAATACCCCAAGTTAAGGAATTGGTTATCGAGCTTTCTTGATCAATTATTGTAGGTGTGATGAAAGCCTAAAATGTGCAAGCTGTCTAACCTTACGGTACCCATTTTGTTGTGATTTTCATATTTTAACAGGAGAAAAGCATTTGTTGTAGCAGTTTGAGATGGCTTCTTTCATCGAACTCTTGAATCTGTTCAATTTCCATTCATGGAAAGGAGATATGGAGATCTAGCTACGTTCCAAAGGAATCTACCAGGTCACTATGGTCACTAAAGAAGAGCCTACGCATGTGATAGACAAATCTATATTCTTGAACAAGAAAGATGAAGCATTCGGTTTCTTGTGCCTCTCTATTTCTAGGGATCTTCTTTTCCACTTCTCAGGATTGAAGACTCCAAAGGAAATTTTGGGATTGAAGACTCCAAAGGACTGGACACCCTATATAGAAAAAAGGATGATTTGAGAGTTTACCAACTTGAAAATGAATTGATGTCTCTCCAACCTTCCAATTTCGAGACCTTAAATGATTTTTTCACAAATTTCAAGCACATTGTCTTACTGTTGAAGTAGTGTAAGGTGGAGAACGAGGATGATCAGACCATCCTTGCCATTCTCTCCAAACTTGGAGCTGATTATTTTGTGTTTGTCTCTACATTCTGTGCGGGGAAGCTCACAACCCCTGGATGGAAAATGCCTTCACTCAATGCCTTCACTGAGTCCCTAATAAGTGAACATGATAAGCTTGTCCAGATGGGAATCATCAGATCCTCCCATGATCAAGCCCTCTATGCTTCAGGGCCCAAATATCTGAAGGGTAAAGGAAAGCAGCAGATTAACCCAAAAACCAAATTTGAAGCTCCTAATCATAAAGTTGAAAACCAGCACCATGAAGAGACTTTCGGCTCGAAGAAGAATAAAAACAAAGGGCATCATGGAAAGGAAAAAGTCAAGTGTTCATACTGCGGGAAGGGCTTCCACCTTGAACATTCCTGCATGAAAAAGAAACTTGATGAAGCTACTTCTCTTCTTGAGAAAAATCACATCAATCTTCCAGAAAGCTTTCGGAGGAGAGATAAGCAAGATCGGGAACCACAACATGAAAGAGGTCATGCCCTCATGGCAAGCACTTAGAAATCCAAAGATCTTTTGATAGATTCTGGAGCTTCAAATCACATGATGGTTGAAAGAGACTCTTTATCATCTTTGGAGACCAGGAAATCCATTCCCATCCACATGGGAGATGGCTCCACAATCATATTCGAAGGACAAGGTACTATAAATCTTAAGCATGGTTATTTTTCCAATGTTCTATATGTACCATATCTTGCATCAAACCTCCTAAGTATTTATCAAATGACACATATGGGAGTTCCCAAGAGATTCTCCTTTATCCTGGATGATGTAGAGATCACATAACTTGTATCCAAAAAACTTGTAGCAAAAGGCCTTGTAAACCATCATGCAAAAGCCTGCGAGTTCTCCCATTTTGTGGCGGATGCAATTCCCACCACATTGCTGACTCGTGGAAATGAGGTTAGTAGACTGTGGCATGAGAGGTTTGGCCACCTCAAATTCAAATACTTGCATAAATTACAGAATAATTCTATGGTTGAAGGCCTCTTGTTCATCAAAGCTACCACCGGAATTCACAAGGATTGTGTTGTTGGAAAGCACCCTGAGGATAAGTTTGATCGGGGGAAGGAAAGCCAATCATCATGCACCTTGGGGATGATACATTCTGATATCAGCAGACCCACACCTACCACATCCATGAATGGATCAAGGTATGTTTTCACTTTCATTGATGACTTTTCCAGATACACATGGGTCTTTTTTATCAAAAAGAAGTCGGAAGCCTTGGAAAAATTCACTGAATTGAAGGCTTTGATTCAGAATGCATCTGGAAAAAAGATCAATATTTTGAGATATGATAATGGTAGGGAGTATATCAGTAATTAGTTACAGCATATATGTTCCCAAATTGGTATTCAAATCCAACATTCAGTCCCCTACACTCCCCAGCAGAACGGTGTAGCGGAGAGGAAGAATCGGTCTCTCAAGGAGATGACCACTTACATGCTGGAATCAAAGAATTTGGCTGCAAATTTGTGGGATGAAGCCACGAATGCTACAGAATATATTTAGAACAAATTTCCACACTTATATATGAAATGGAATACCCCTTTTTAATCATATTTCGAACAAAAGCCGGATGTGTCGAATCTAAGGGTGTTTAGGTCCACTACATGGGCCCAAATTCCGCTTGATAAAAGGAGGGATTTGAAACTGCAAAGCATAGAATGTCTATTTATTGGACATCCTAATGAATCTAAAGGTTTCAATCATTTGTATATCAGAACAAAATAGTTCATCATTGAAAGGAGTGTCATGTTCGATGAGCCTCTTCAAGGGGTAGAACTAGTGAAGGTGAAAACTGCTGAATTTCCTTCCTATTCTACTGAATATTTGGATGATGGAATTGAGGGTGATGAGCTTGATTTGGATCCTCTAATTTATGATATTAGTGTACAGAGAACATCATATGTTGAATCAAAACCTGAAGTACAAAATAATCTCCCAACTTGGGCCAGAAAGACACTCTCCTCCGTAGGTGAAAACATTGGAAATACGAGTGATCCAAGAAGAACACAGTTTGATTTCCAAAGAGTAGGCATTATGCTCCCTTGTCTTGATTATTTTCTGTCTGAATATTTTTATTTAATGATAATTTCAGTTCCTAATTCTTACTACCATGCTCGGAAGGATCCGATATGGCAAGTTGCCATGGACAAAGAGATGAATTCTCTTCATAAAAACACTACTTCGGAGCTAGTTTCTCTTCCTCTGAGGAGGAAATTGGTTCAATGCAAGTGGTTTATTCAAACTAAGGTTTATTTTGATGGAACAACATGAAAATATAAGGCAATTCTGGTAGTAAAATGTTTCTCCTAGGTCCAAGGTGTGTACTACCATGAGACTTTTGCACCAGTTGCAAAAATGGACTCCATCCACCTATTTTTGGCAATTTCTTCATCTAAGCACTAGGAAGTGCATCATATGGATGTTAAGTCTGTATTTCTACATGGAGATTTTCATGAGGAGATATACATGAAGCAACCTAAGGGATACATTTGTGATTCATCTTTGGTTTGCAAACTAAAGAAGTCACTATACGAGTTAAAACATGCTCCAAGACAATGGTATTCCAAGATGGATGCCTTCCTTCTCTCGCAACACTTCCAAAGGTGTAAATCAGATACAAATGTGTATATATAACAGTATGATGGTCATTTTATTATTACTCTTTTATATGTTGATGACTTACTAATTACAGGTAGCAAAGTTGCTTCTATTTCAACCATCAAAACTTCCCTCCACAATGCATTTGAAATGAGTGATTTGGGGCTCTTGAAGCAATTTATGGGGCTCGAAATTGAGCAAAATATTAATGGGATAATGGTCACTGAGTCCAAATAAATATTAGGCTTATTATTTAAGTTTAACATGGATGAATGTAAGGTTTCTCCATTCCCTTTCCTTTCAAGGATCAGCCTTGAAGAAGGAAAAACCACACCTCCCATGGACTGCACTATTTATCGACAGCTGATAGGTAGCTTGCTCTACTTGACTCATTATCAGCCTAATATCTATTATTCCATGAATTTTGTGTCAAGATACATGCAGTAGTCTCATGATATTCATTGGAAGGAATGCAATAGGATCCTCTGGTATATTCAGGGAACCGGGACCTATGGGATTCACTATGCTGTAGACTCCAAGCTAGAGTTGGTTGGTTACACAGATTTCGATTGGGCGGGTGATTCTATTGATCGAAATTCTACTTCTGGATACATATTCATGTTTGGTGATGGCCCCATTTTCTATTCTAGCAAAAAATAGGCTGCCATAGCATTGTCTTTAGCAGAGGCCGAGTACCGAGTAGCGATGAATGCTTACATCCGAGCTGTTTGGTTGCAAGGCATTCTTTCAAAGTTTGATATTGGTAGTAATTTTTCCACTGTCCTATTTTATGAAAATCAAAGTGCTATTAAGATATCCATAGATCCAGTTATAGGCAGAGGACCAAGCATGTAGAGATACACATGCACTATATCAGGGAATTAGTGCATGACAGGACCATCATTCTACAAAACTGCCCTACTGATGAGTAGATTGCAAACATCTTCACCAAGAGATTTTCAGAAAATAAGTTCACTTAGCTCCGTTCACTATTGGCGGTGAGTTCATCAGGGTGATCAGACTACTTTTAGTGTTGAGCTTGAGGGGGGGGGGTTTCCCTATTGGGTTTTCCCTCTTTCCTCACTTAGATTTATCTTTTAGAATTGTTTGAGTTACATTATTGTATAGGGTGATCTATGGCCTTTGCTTCCAGGGCCCTAGAATTTCATGCATTTTTTTACTCCTCCTGAGTATAGCTTGACAAGGGGTGTTCGAGTCATTTACCCAACATGCACACTTAATTTGGTCAATTTGGCCTTCTTAAACCACTATTCTAAGTTTAATTGACTTAATTGGAATCAGATGAGAACTCTATGACATCAGCATGAGCACACCCATTCCCACCTTCAATCAAGAAGGCAAACTAGGCTTCGTCCTTCAACCGGAGAGGCTAACTGGGCTTCCTCCTTTAATCTAGGAGCCATTATGGGGTGATCTGAGTGTCATAAATGCACCTAATTTCTAACTGATTGTTATAATAAGTTAATCTGAGTCAGGAGGGCACCTCCATTTTATTTATTGATTATTTTTATTAAAATTTATGAACTGGAGACAACTAGGGCGCCTCCAACCACTTTTGATGACCAGTTTGACTTCAGTTAACCTCATTGGGGTTCATTGGAGTTAATTATGCGCTACCACTTGTTGATTGGCATGCAGTGACATGTGTCTCAGCTACTTTTAGTTAGACTCAGTCGTCTATTGCACTCCAATACAGTTAGGTCTCAATTGAGTCAATCACGGCTTGATCAGTGGGTTAACTATGTGTATTTACTGTGGCTGACATTTAGTTAAGCTACACCCATTCATTCAATTTGAATGACCTCCTTGGGAATTCGAATTGTCTTGGAATTCATGCACCTTGCATGATCAATGTATTGTATTACTCATTCTTTATTGATTATATAGAGCTGTTACTCCAATTGCAACACCATTATTCCATTTTCATGCTTAATTGTCTGAAATCTCTTATGAGACTGTGTTTTAGTCCCTAGATTATTGTAATATATTAATACCTCCCCCACGATGTTTAATGGCTTCCAACGCATTGTGTTCATTATCATTAATTTGTTAACTGTAATATCCTGAATTTTGGACCTAACACTTAAAGGCATGTGCCTATTGATTATGATGATTATCTTGATGTTTTATTTATATATATATTGGGTCAAAGACCTCACTATATATGAACATGATGATTTGTTTTATATATTGGGTGTAAGCCAATTATTGATGATATATATCTATAAGCACGTGATTGATGAGATGTTTGTGTTGAGTGGGAAGCTCTGGAGCACATGAGTGATCAATGATTTGTGTTGAGCGAGGAGCTCTGGAGCACATGAGTACTTCCATTTGTGTTGAGTGAGAAGCTCTGGAACACATGAAAAGATAAGATTTTGAAGTGTTGGGCATAAGCCCTAGATCCTTCCATGTTGATGTTGAGCATAAGCTCTGGAGCATCATATCCTTCACCATTGTATCCCTAGGTGCATCGTACAAGTACATCCTAGCATTATTGTTGAGAGAAGAGCTATGGAATTGCACTAAATTGTAACTCCTTGTTAAAGTGTTGAGTATGGGCTCTGGTAAGCACTAAGGGTTATCGAAAATAATTTAATACCTTTCGAGTGAAAACGACTCGAGAAAAATATTGATCTCATCATACTTATTTATAAGTGATTAAATGAAATTTCAAATTATTGTATTCTCATCAAGTATTGAAGAACTGCCACGTTCTACGAGGGAAATCCAACATCCAAGGATGTTTAGAGTTGCCTAGTCTAGTAGACCTAGCTTTCTACCTATCTTGACCTTAATTAAGAAGTGTTATTAAGTCTAGGGATCATGGTATATGATGCCCAAAGACAAATGTTAACAAGTGTTATATTATTATGTATGTTATACATGGGATGTATAAAGAATAAATATAATAATAATATTAATGATGAAAGAAAGAAAGAAAAGCTCCATCCATTATTATTTATTATGTAAAGATAATAAATAGTCCAAAACCTACAAAAGTTTAATTAGGAACTAGTTGAAAGTTCCTAAGTTAAAATATTAAAAATTAACCAAAGTAATTGAACATGGTTAAATCAAGAAACCAAGGTTTCATGATTTAATTGTCCCTTTGACTGAAAAGTATGTCTATAAAGACTCAAGCCAAGGAAAGGCTTGGGGTTCTGATCTATCAATTGGAGGAGTCATTTTCTGCCTGTTTTTCTCTCAAGCGAATTCTAGGAGAACATTTTCCTAAAAGAAAAAAGGATAACTGATCCAGACCCAATATACCAGATATGAAACCCTACCTTAGGAGCTCTAAGCTACTTGCATGTTGGAGTCCAGCTCAGGGTGATCCAGATTAAAACTAGGAATGGTTCCGGGTCATGGTTGGGTGGAATGTGGTAGTTCCCAAGTGATTTGGTCATAAAAAAAGAGGTTAGATCTTCCTTGAATTGTTAATGTTTGTTATTTGAGTGTGCAGGTTCAGCCATTAACAGAGCTTCAATGTAAAAGCATGAAGCCCCAGACTGTATATTCCATTTTCCTAGAATAAATGCTAGGTATGTTCGGTAAATTATTACATTGCATTCCCTAACCCAATGTATATGTTTCTCTGTTTAAATCTGCTAGGGTTTTCATTTTAAAATATTAACCCTAGGTTGTAAGTGATTTTCTATACCAGGTTTATCTAGGGTTTATTTATTAGTTTACTTCTGCAAGTTTAATTTATTTACAAATGTTCATAAAGGGTTCTTCACCCTAGGTTTAATTCCTGTATTAGTTTTACTGATGAAACTGGGTTAAGTACAAACTAGGTTTATTTCAGATCTGTTGTTATTTCTTCATTTGATATTTATACTCTACTGACATATTCCATTTGTCAGTAGAGGCATGTTTTAGATTTAAATAGATTAATATTAGAAGTAAGTTTTAAATACATATATGTACAAACTTACAACCTAGATAAACTAAGTTCTTATATACAAACTGAACTACTATATATATATAGATATAGATATAGATATAGATATACATATATAGACATCAACAGTAAACAAATCAAAATACTATCTATAAATATACATTAACAGTTATAGAATGGATTTATGAATCTAATCAATTAAGTACAAACTATAATTATTCTTAAGATAAATACACCAGTAAAGGCCTTCCAAGGTCTACATATTTAAATACGAGATAATTGCTAAAAGCATTCCATTAAAATTAACATCATCAGAAACAATGAACAGAGTGAGTACCGTGACCATTCTTTGGTCCAAAGATCAAGTCTCTTTTCATTATTTAAAATCCACAATCTTATAATATAAATCCACAAAATCAAAACTTATCCCATAAAACTGGAATAGTCTCATTTAACTATCGCTCATAGCCATAGTAAAACAATTAACCAAAATAATACCATAATCATTGATTAATGCACTCCGTAATTACATAAGGTCGCAGGAACAAATCATGTTGACTATCATTTCTAATCTCTACATAAACATGAAACCATCATATTAAAATCCCCAATATAAATTCATACATAGAATCATTTCCATTTTATAAACCATATCAAACTCTCTACATAGTTCCAAGTAATTACAAGGGTGGACAGGAATCGAATCCTGTGGGAATCCAAGCCCCAATTCACATCCACATAAAAATACAACTCGTACATCAACCATGAACAGGATTTGAACCCTGCGGGTATTTGTTTACCAAGGCCACGCTATGCATACATTGTATGCAGTATACATTATTATTAACCTCAATACTTTGAATAACAAACATTTATGCTACATCTAAGTCGTAAGACTTAAGATATGACCCTGTGCTATAATCACGACCTCAACCAAATTAATTCAAACACATAGTCCCTTAAAATTCAGTCTATAGTGATGGAGGCCATCGTAGGTTTACACCCATTTCTCTTTCACATATCCACATTTTATACTAATCAACAAAATAATGATAGTAATGCAACCATCCAGAGCTATCACAACAACCTTGGGGATGGCTCATGCCACTCATGGCAAGGCCTCAACCCAAAAGTTGTCAACTATTATAGCTAAAGGAAAGCACTTAATACACAATCCATCAACAAAGGAGAATGCCACATTCAACCCAGAAAGTAAACAAATAGCGCGGCATAAATTCAACACATACACAGTAAAGGTAATAACCATTGCAATTAATTAAACGCAGTATATATCTATATACATAGTAAATCCAATATCATAAGTCAATTTACACAGTCGTTCCAAGGGCTATGGCACCATTGCAAGCAATGGTGCAACCCATGGCTTAAAAAACCCCAAATTCAAATTACAAATTACATAAATATATACATAGAGCCTGTAAGGACACTAAGATTAGCTCCACGGCTTAAAAGCCTTAATAAATATAAAAAAAACAAGTCTATTAATAGAGGCCTGAAGGCGCATCAGAACCCCATAGTGAATCCCCAAACCAAACGATGAAGATGAAACTCTTTCAGGCAGAGAGATAAATAAACATAGGCTTGTTAAACAGGGTTGCCTTACACCCTATGCATCACCCACGAACTAGTCACCAAGTGTTGATCCATGCTTCTCTTCGATGACCCTGTCACCTACAAACACTAAAGAAAAACGAGGATGAGAAGTATGGGATGTTTACAAGAAATGAGATAAACTTCAAATGCTGTCCTGAAACCAATGAAGCTTACCTTCGATTAACTAGAAGTCACCCCCATTTTTTCCCTGCGCAGAGCCAACACCAAACCCTAAACAACCAAAACAAAATGACAAGCCATCGTGGAAGACAAACCCTATGTTTGGTCTGCCACGATCCCCAAGGAGCATTAATGGCACCAGTCTGGTGTTCACTATCAACATACAACCCACTTCTCCATAGTTTGCAAACAATGCATTAACATTGGTCTCCATCCCCATGCAAGACTTAAACCCCAATCTTATATGGTTCAACCATATGTTGACGCGCCACCCCAAAACATATTAAAAAGTATAATATATATCAAGGTTTTGTGTAATGCATAGTCCATACAATATACATGCCAACCCAAAGTTTAAATACCAAGAATTTTATATAATGGGTATTGCATAACCATAGGATTAAGCCTTAAACTATGCTCTTCCTTTCTCTAAGCTTCAAGCTTAAGAACCATGGCATATGAAATATGCCATGGTAAAATAATAATCATATATAAAATCAAAGTCTAGTTTTTAAGCCCAAGTTCATAACTTTCTAAGAACTCAACAAAGGTTATGTTAATGTTTTTAAAAAAACAAACATAAAATGTAAATATACTAAGATATAAAGATGGAACATAAATACTTGATCAATTATAATTAGCACATATTTAATATAACTATGATAACTAATTAATGAAAATAGTATTTACCTTGCTATAATTCTGAGTCGGTAATGAATCGTAGTAACAAATAGTAGGTATATCAAAGATCAATATATTCAATGCTCTTTAAATAAGTCTCCGTTGCGAGGTAAACCTGCAAGTAAAATGAAAGAGGTGCCTTAGTTCCAAATGAACTAAGTAAGCCTGCAGACAAGTAAACACTTTACCTCTCAGACCATCATGGGAGAATGAATCTCGCCACTCCACCCACATTGTTTCCACAAACAAAGTTAAGTCAGGACTTTGCAAATAATCAGTAAACTTACGCAGAAATGAACAAGTATATAAACAAGTAAATAACACATATACATAAAAGTACAACCATACGAAACAAGTAGTAATCAGCACCATGAATTCGAAAGTAAATTATAGTAACAAGCCTAACTAAGAGAAATATAGTAAAATGTAAGAACAACTTACGACCAAAATGGTGGTACATTTAATGTATGTATATTCCGCAAGTTAAATAATGTTCTGCCTAGGTAGTTTTACTGGCATACTAAAAAAAAATTATTTTTGATTTTTGGGGACATTGCAAGTGGTATCAGAGCCCAGTTTCAATACTAAGAGACCTATGGGCGCACCAAGCATTTAATGAAAGGAAAATAAAGTATGATATTAAATTTGTTACTAACAAAAAATTTTCATGTTATTTAAAAATTTTGAAATTTTAGGAAACGTTTACTGAACAATTCATTTTATGAACACTTAGGAGGATAACAGTCGGCAAGGAAAGATGAACACCCCCATCCAAGAAGCAGAAATGGTGGTGTAACTAAATTATGATATTTTGAAGAATATACACATTCTTCAAGTAGAATTGTGAAGTCTCACAGAAGACATTCTGGACAAAAGAAAAGAACAAAAAGCAATAAATGAAGCATTACTGAGAAATATGATGAGAGGAATCCCACAGGGTAAACCTACTTTGTCCACAAACAGCTCCAAAAGAGAACCTTACCATAAATGGGCCAGCAACCCAAGAGAAGAACAAAAAGAGGAACGTACCCTTGAAGCACCGAAATGAGATCATCACAGTCCTTTCAGTGATGACTCTCTTTCTCCCCAAAGAAAGAAAAAAAGAAGCAATGACAGTCTTCAGGGGGAAATAAGAGCCCCGACCTATGAAGGTGAAGTAAACACTTGGGATAATACTGAAGAGTGGCTGCTGGGAATGGGAAAATATTTTCAGGTCCATAACTACTGAAGTGAGATGAAGGCTCATCTTTCCATCTATAACTTTAATGGAAAGACAGCAATATGGTGGAGAGATTAAAAACACACAAAGAAAGATGAGCTAAGAGAAATATGTTGGGATACCTTTCGAAAATGTTTCCAAGAGAAATATATGTCAGAAAGGTTCTTCGACAGGAAAGTGAAATAGTTTCATGAACTATGCATGGGATCCATGACTATGGACGTGTTTATTAACATATTTCTAGATCTTTTGCATTATGTACCATGCATCAAAGAAGAAAAGGTAAAGATCCAGCAGTTCCTAGGATTCCTTCCTCCCATCTTTCAAGAAAAAATTGAATTCGACATGCCTAAGACCTTGGATACCACCCTGCACAAAGCTAGGCTCTGTTATGAGCATGGACAACTAAGACAGGAGAATATGAACCAAAAACGAGACAAATATTAGAACTTTTCGGATAACCGCAAACCCAGGTCTAACCCACAGCCATACATAAAGTAGAATAACAGCTTTCAAGCGAACAAGAACTTCAATAAATCTAGTATGAAGCCTTATGTACCAACTACTAATATTAACAAGCCAGTAGCAAGTGGAGCCAATGCTACCCCGCTACAGATCAAGTGCTGGAAATGTAATGGGCCTCATTATTCCCGAGATTGTAAGAACAAAACTAGTGGAGTCTTACACAACTTACAAGAAGAACCAATTGTTGAGGACATAGCTGGAACACCGCGGATCTATGCAACATTGGATGGCCGACAAAAAGATCATCAAGCTACAATGGTTGAGATAGAAGGTAAGATCTTGAACACTTATATTTCAATACTTATTGATCCTGGTGCTTGGCGGAGATATGTTTCACCTAAAATTGTTGAAGAATGCAAATTAGGAAAGATAAAACATGATAAACCTTGCCTGGTTCAGTTAGCCACAGGTACGAAATGAAAAGTTTCAGAAATTGTTAAAGAATGTGAGGTAAACCTAAACGGTTTTCCTACAAAATTAAACATGAACATCCTACCTTTGGGATTGTACAATGTACTTATCGACATTGAATGGATGGAACAACACGATGTCATGCTCGATTGCTTACACAATTCAATATTGTGTACTGATAGCCAAGGGAACAAAGTGAAGGTTCATGGCATTCCAAAGAAAGTTTATGTAAGGAAAATATCTGCCTTATAAGCAAATAAATGCACAGGAAGGGTTGCAAGTTGTTTTCAGTGAACATCTAAGACATAGAGTTTGAAAGTGAACAACACATAAAAGAATTCCCCATTCTTGAAGAATTCAAGGATGTGTTTCTCGAGAAAATCCAAGGATTACCTCCTAAACGAGACCTAGAATTTTCCATCAAATTGACTACAGGATCAATTCCAGCTTCCAAAGCCCCTTACCGCATGAGTGCACCTGAGTTAGTGGAACTTAAACTACATTTGCAAGAATTGATATAGAAAGGTTATATCCAACCCAGTGTGTCTCCTTGGGGAGCATCAATATTGTTCGTAAAGAAGAAGGACGGTACGATGCGGATGTGCATCGATTACCGTCAGTTGAACAAAATGAGTATCAAGAACCGTTATCCACTCCCTAGGATCGATGACTTGTTTGATCAGGTGGGAGGAGCCAGAATATTTTCAAATATTCACCTGTGATCGGTACCATTAGGTACGGATTCATGATGAGGATATTCAAAAAGCTGCCTTTTGTACAAGGTATGGACACTATGAGTTTGTAGGGATGTCGTTCGGGTTGACCAATGCACCCATGAACTTTAAGTGTATGATGAAAAACATATTCAGTAGGTACCTGGATAAGTTTGTCTTGGTATTTATAGACGATATACTAGTTTATTCGAAGAATAAAGAAGAACATGAAGAACACCTTTGCATAGTACTACAATTGTTGAGAGAACACCAACTTTATGGTAAGTTTAGTAAATGTGATTTTTACAAACCACAAATACAGTACTTCGGTCACATTATCTCTAAGATAGGGATAGCTGTAGACCTAGAAAAGATTAAAGCAATAAAGGATTGGCCTACCCCTACTAGTGTCACTGATTAGGATTAGCCAGATATTATCAAGAGTTCATTGAGAACTTCTCGAGAATCACTTGCCCCATGACCACTTTGCAAAAGAAAGAAAATAAGTTCTTATGGACTGACAAGTGCAAAGTAAGTTTTCAAAAGATTAAGCAGCTTTTGATGACCGCATCAGTACTACAAATTGTGGATCTCGATGGGTAGTTCATTGTTTGCATGGATGCAAGCAAGGAAGGACTAGGAGGAGTCCTCTTGCAGAACGATCACGCGATCTGTTATGAATCATGGAAGCTAAAAGAGAATGAGGAGAGCTACCCTATGCATGATCTTGAGTTAGTTTCCATCATCAATGCTTTGAGGATGTGGAGGAACTACCTCATGGGAAGGAAGTTCCTTCTGAAGAAAGACAATATGAGTTTGAAATATTCTTTCGATCAACCATATCTAAATGCAAGGCAAGCCTGGTGGTTGGATTTCCTTAGTGAATACCATTTCAAGCTAAAGCACATTAAGGGCAAAGAGAATAAGGTTTCCAATTCTTTGAGTTGATGAACTCATATGATATATGAGGTGACTTTGAGTCAAACCAATGTAGATTTACATGAGAGGATTAGAGCAGCCAATAGAGTTGACCCCTTCTATGTGTAAATCCTCAATAAAGTCCAGGAGGACAGGTTGTTTCAACAACAAAAAGAATACAAGGTAGACGAATCTAGACTGCTATGCTCCAAGGATCGTTTGTATGTTCTGAAAGGAGGAGACATTCAGTCCAGCATCCTCACAGGATTTCATCAGGAACCCTACTCTGGGCACCCTAGATATCAAAAGATGATATCCGTTGTTAAGAGCACTTTTTCTGGCCTAAGTTAAAGGTTGACATTGCGATGTTTATCTTGAAATGTCAGGAATTTCATCTAGTCAAAGCTGAGCATCAGCATCCTTTGGGGTTGCTACAACCGTTACCCATTCCAGAATGGAAGTTGGAGGTTATTAGTATGGATTTTATCACCGGTTTACCGAAAAGTAAGAAGAAAAATGATTTTATTTTTCTAGTCATCGACAAGTTGTCGAAAGAAGCACACTTCATTCCCGTGAATTCAACCTACAAAATAGTGAACATTGTTGATATATTATTGAAGGATATATTTAGATTTCATGGGATACCCAAGGAAATTATCTCGGATCGAGATGTTAAGTTTACAGGAAATGTTTGGAGATATTTATTCTCTGGATTGGAGACGCATTTGAAATTTAGCACTGCATACCACCCACAGATAGATGAGAAGACAGAAAGAGTAAACAAGATTTTTGAGGACATGCTCAGGATGTATGTCATGAACAACCCCACAAAGTGGGTGGATTACTTGCATCTCACAAATTTTGCGTATAACAATGGTTATCAGACATCCGCCAAGATCAGTCCCTTTGAGGTACTCTATGGATGGAAGTGTAGAACACCAGTTACTTGGGATATCCCAGTGGATTGGCTCATGTTAAGGCCTAATTTTTTGATGGACTTGGAACAGTTGGTTACCAAGGTCCAAGTGAACCTTAAATAAGCACAAGACCACCAAAAAATTTATGTGGAACGGAAAATAAAAGATAAAGAATTTCAAATAGGCGATCATGTTTACTTGAAAGTAAAATCCAAGCGAAGCTCATTGAGCTTGGGTAGGTGTGGTAAGTTAGCACCTATATTTTGTGGACCTTTTGAAATGCTGGCCAAGAGAGGGCTAGTGGCATATGAACTAGTATTACCCGCGCATGTAAGAGACCATAATGTTTTCCATGCATCTTTGTTAAATAAATATGCTTATGATACTAAACATGTTGTTGATTGGTCCCTGTTACAAATGGAACCTAAAGGGGAGTTTTCCCCTGAGCCTATTCATATACTAGACAAGAGAGAGGTGCAGCTATGGAAGCACACCATAGTCCAATTGAAAGTGCAATGGAAGCACTTTGAGGATGATGAGGCTACATGGGAGAATGAAGCCACCATGAGAAAGGCTTACCCTACCTTGTTTCATCAAGTCATTCTGAGTCCCTAGAACACCAGGTACGGTGTTTTTCTAAGCAGGGAGGGGTGTAATATCCCAAATTTTGGGCCTAACACTTAAAGGCATGTGCGTATTGATTATGATGATTATCTTGATGTTTTATTTTTATATATATTGGGTCAAAGACCCCACTGCATATGAACATGATGGTTTGTTTTATATATTGGGCATAAGCCAATTATTGATGATGATATGTGTGTATATATATATATATGCTTGTTTGTGTTGGACATGGACCTTGAAGCACGTGATTGATGAGATGTTTGTGTTGAGTGGGAAGCTCTGGAGCACATGATTACTTACATTTGTGTTGAGAAATAATCTCTGGAGCATCGTATCCTTGGCCATTATATCCCTAGGTGTATCGTACAAGTACATCCTAGCATTAGTGTTGAGCAAAGAGCTCTCGAATTGCACTAAGTTGTAACTCCCAGTTAAAGCGTTGAGTATGGGATCTGGTAAGCGCTTGGGGTTACTAAAAGGATTTTAATAACTTCTGAGTGAAAACGACATGAGAAAAATATTGATCTCATGATACTTATTTATAAGTGATTAAATGAAATTTTGAATTTCTGTATTCTCATCAAGTACTGAAGAACTACCACATTATACGAGGAAAATCCAACATGCAAGGATGTTTAGAGTTTCCTAGTCTAGTATACCTAACCTTCTATTTATATTGACCTTAATGAAGAAATGTCATTAAGTCTAGGGATCATGGTATATGATGCCCAAAGACAAATGTTAACAAGTGTTATATTATTATGTATGTTATACATGGGATGTATAAAGATTAAATATAATAATAATAGTAATGTTGAAAGAAAGAAAGAAAATATCCATCCATTATTATTTATTATGTAAAGATAATAAATAGTCCAAAACCTACAAAAGTCTAATTAGGAACTAGTTGAAAGTTCCTAAGTTAAAATATTAAAAATTACCCAAAGTAATTGAAAAGGGTTAAATCAAGAAACCAAGGTTTCTTGATTTAACTGTCTCTTTGACTGAAAAGTCTATCTATAAAGACTCAATCCAAGGAAAGGATTGGGGTTTTGATATATCAATTGGAGGAGTCATTTTCTGCCTGTTTTTCTCTCAATAGAATTCTAGGAGAACATTTTCCTGAAAGAAAAAAAGGAGAACTGATCCAGACCTGATATATAAGAATGGAAACCCTACCTTAGGAGCTCTAAGCTATTTTCATGTTGGAGTCCAGCTCGAGGGAATCCAGATTAAAACCAGGAACATTTCCGGGTCATGGTTGGGTGGAACGTGGTAGTTCCCAAGTGATTTGGTCATAAAAAACAGAGGTTAGATCTGCCTTGAATTTTTAATGCTGGTTATTTGAGTGTGTCAGTTCATCCATTAACAGAGCTTCAATTTACAGGTATGAAGCCCTAGATTCTATATTCCATTTTCCTAGAATAAATGCTAGCTATGTTATGTAAATGATTACATTGCATTTCCTAACCCAACATGTATATGTTTCTCTATTTAAATCTGCTAGGGTTTACATTTTAAAATATTAACCCTAGGTTGTAAGTGATTTTCTATACTAGGTTTATCCATGGTTTATTTATTAGCTTACTTCTGCAAGTTTAATTTATTTACAAATGTTCATCAAGGGTTCTGCACCATAGTTTTAATTGTTGTATTAGTTTTACTGATGAAACTGGGTTAAGTACAAACTAGGTTTATTTCAGATCTGATGTTATTTGTTGATTTGATCTTTATACTCTACTGACATATTCCATTTGTCAGTAACGGCATGTTTTAGATTTAAATAGATTAATCTTAGAATTAAGTTTTAAATACATATGTTGGCCTCCTATTTTGACTGTTCAACACAATCTTTTCTAGTTTAAGTCTCATGAAACCAAGTAATCATCAGGTTTATTTAGTGTTGTTTTGTGCATGGTTATGCCTTTTGAAGAGAAACATTGCTAGGAGCTTTGGTAAGTGACTTTTTAATCATTTATTTATTATTTTGCTTTGTTTTATGGATATAATGGAACCTTTAGTTTTCATTCAATAATTGGTCAATTAATAAGTCGTTGTTTCTTTCATGCAGTGGTCTTTTGTGTATTTCGATCCAACGCTTGTCTCGGCGCTCACAAGATCTATGTTGACTGAACCAGAGATTTGGGGGATTTTATTGCTCAGGATAACATCTTGTTTGATTTCCAATCACTTCCAGGATGCAGGTGCAGTTATCCAGTGCTGTTCTGAGGATGTCATTTGCTCAAAGTGGCATTCCCGTCCTTGATCAGGAACCTGATTTCGGGCTCAATTTATGAACAATTGGTTGGGAATTTTTCAAAACGGTTCGAAACCCACTTCAAAAATGGCCCCATTTACCCTTAATTGTTGGAAAATTTTCAGAATTTCTGAACGAATGTGGAGAAATCCTTTCTGGAACAGACGTGGTTTTTCCAGATTTGGTGTTGGTCGTTTTCTGGGTAGTTGCACGAATTTCAGATATTTGGGATGGGTCTTGTCCATCTGTCCATGTATAAATAAAGCCTGAGAAGGAGATGCATGGGGAGGAATGTAAAAATCTCTATTTCTATTAATTGATCAAGCGTTTATTTCCTTAAGGTTTTGATTCCAGACTCGCAGGCGTTGAGGGCAGGGCCCACCTTCAACACCGATTCATTTGTGTTTAAGTGTTGCTTGAATTACTGTAAGTAGAGTAACATTGCATATCTTGATACTGTTTTTATAATGGAATGTTAATGGCTTTATTTATTTATGATTTGGAATGAGATTTATGTTTGTAGAAGACTAGTTGATATCATATGTGTGATGAGTCTGAAGATATTTAGTTTAGCCTGAAGAATCGATTTGGTAGAGTAGTAGGAGTGGATTTCACATTCAGTTTGCTATAGAATCGACTTAATGGAGGATTAAAAATAGACTGGGATTTCATATTTCTTTTACTGGCAGTGTTATAGTGACTAGTGGATGGCTACAATATTGGTTTAAAATCCTTTTGACTATCAAGTTTACAAGACTATAGGGTATTTCCAAGATGTATTGTGTGGATTTTAACAAGAGTTTGCGGCAGTTGTTGAATGAGCAGAGGATTGAAAGATCATAGTTACAGAGTATCTAGGGTTTTCCAAGCAGCCTTTTGGATTGGTTATATAAGGATTGAAGTATGCTTTTGTTCATTTCATGAGCTGTAACAAACTTAAAACAAAGAATCACAGTCCACTAAGTATTTGACAGTGTTGTTTCTATGGTGTGAAAACAAGTTTCGCAGGATAGGTAAATGAGCGTGAGTGTGTAATTCTGAATAGTTCCAATATACTTTGATGTGCATAGAATGCAGGTAGAATATACTTGACATTAACAGCAAGTTATATTTCATTTTGTTAACTATTTGTGAGTGATTTAGGATTAAAGAAAAGACAGGTTTCATTTCAGTAGTTGCTTGTTAGTGACAAGTGTTTGTATAAGTTTAGCATTAGATTCTGTAGGGTTAATGGTTGCAGTCTTAGATATGATATAAGATCATCAGGGTTGACTCAGCATACTCATTGGATAGGTAAGGTTGGAACTAGGGCTTTTATTTATTAAGTTCTTTTCTTGGCAGAATAGCTCATAATTGCTGTAGCTTAGTATAGATTGTTGATTGCTTTGAAAGATTGATGTAGCTTAAGGCTGTGGTAGGTTACATTGAATTTGACAGCATTATAGACTGTAAGATATAGATTGGTAAGTTGATTTCCTTTCCTTAGGACAGACTTAGTAACCCTTAGCATTGATCATTCAATACAGTAATAGCTTCATCAATTTCATTTTGTTTGTGAGTAGACTAGAATTTCTTTAAATATGAGCAGTGAAACTACTTTGCCCGCACATACGGTGTAGCAGCTCGAAGTTTACGAATCCTGGTTGACAATTAATTGAAGGTAAATTAACTAGTGATAATTTTACCCAACATTTTGGCGTCGTTACCGGGGAGTTGCTCCAAGGTAAGCTGGTATTTTGCTCATTTTCTACGAATTTGTTGGCTGTAAATTTTAGGTAGATAGGGGTAGATAGGTTTCCTTTACATTACACAACAAGGTGGGGGGGAAACGATAAGACGCAAAGACGAATTCACTATGGGATTCCCATGGTGTAACAGCCTGACGCATCCACTTTAGTGGGTTGCCCCAAATCCATGTTGTTTTCTTCTCGTAAGTGTGTTTTCTTTTTCACATGTTTGATTTATCTTGCTGCAAAAGTGTGTTTACCTTTCCTGTAAGGCGTGTTTACTTTCTTGCAATTTAATTTCATGCAAGTGTGTTTTTCTTTTCACAAGTTTGGATGTGTTTACTTTCCACAATTTAATTTCAAGAATGTTTTATTTTATGCCAGAGCAGCGTGTGTTTGATTGGTGTAAATATGTTTTTGCTAGTAGATAGTCTTGATTAGAATAATTTAAAACACATATAAACCAAATAAAAATAAAAACTTGGGTGATGTAAGAGCCCCAGACACTGATCCTTGTGCGAGACATGAACAAAACACCCGACAAAAATGGATTCAGAAGTAACCATCAATTTGGGAAAAATTTCTCAAATCCTAGCTATAGTTGGGAATTCTTCTTATCAGGTAGAACACATCTTGACAGCAGTTAAGAGTTTATCTACCTCTCCTGACATAATAAATGAACCAAAGTCCCAAGAGCCACAAAAAAATATTCCTTTCCAAATTGCAGAGGAAATTGACAACTTGGGGACTACATCCGATGGAAAGCAGCCTAAAATTTAGGAGATATCAACAGTCCCTCTATATACTTCCAAAATCAATCAATCAGAAGAAGGGGATCTACATGATATGATGAAGGAAGGTGAGTACCAGGACTACTTCAAAAGTTGGTTCCAAGAGGCAACCAGACTACAACACCATTTCCTCCTTCAACACCTTTTGTTGCAGAAGCAAGTAAGTCAGTTGGTTCTCCTTATCCAGGTAATCATTGCAACAACTTTTTCATATGTGGATAAAGGTATATTTTTAATCTTACTCCGCACTTGGTTACATTGGAAGAATTCCTATACTTGAATAGAAATGTTTTCTTTCTTCTTAGGTAGAACAGGAAAATATGTATATAAATAAAAAGTTGCATGTTTAGTTTAGAAATTAATGCGACTTCGTTGTTTTTCTTTCTTTTCAATAAAATGATAAGATCTTTAACCAGAATTTATACCTTCTCTCCAATCCATACTTTCAGAAAATTTATTATAACAGCAGCTCATAGCCTATCAAAAAAGAAAAATGCTAGAGGGTAATATGAAATTGTGACTGTTTTTTATAATGGTTCTGTCAAGATAAGGACAATAGATGAAGAACAAGCTACATTTGTAGTGAATGGACACCGGTTAGGTATATCATAAACCTCTTTCTAAGCAAAAATTTATTCATAACATGATTCAGCAATCTGAACTAGAGCTGGTAGGTGAAGAAATGACTGCTTCATCCCCCACTTTCTTGCAGTAACATCCAATGAAATTGCTTTTTGTATATATGTACCCAAGTTTTCTTTTTTTGTTAATAGGTTTCTTTTTGAAGGATGCAGATATTTGCTTCAGTGAGGCTCAGGATGTTTTTGAAAGAATAAGGGAAGTCTTTCTATTACTATCTATATTTCAGCCTTTGATTATTTTTAAAAAGCATTTTCAAGGACTGTGTTAATTTGGATTAAATTTCTGAGTTTTACTGGGTAATTGGAATGCCTGTATCAAGTAAATAGATGTGTGCCGCTAGGTTTTTTTAGACTTGTCCTCTTTATTCATACGAGTACTTATTCACCTGGAACTGTCTCTATTAGTGATTTAAGACTCCAAAATGGCTTGTACTTATGAACTCATGGGTTACTCTGCCATTTGACTTGGTTTCACACTAGATTGCATGAGGATAATTGTTTTTTAATAGTAACAACTATGGGCATTGAGTTATTATTCAGTCAGGAACTATTTTGGAAAAAAGTCTCAAGGACTGAGCAGTCTCTTGGTTATTATCTATTGGCTTCTATAATATCGAATACATATAAATATAGATACATTTTCATGTAGCCACTTCATGACTTTTCCTTCATACAGTTGCAAAGGTTAGTTGTTCATTTGGACAAAATTTTACAGGCATGTATAAAGAACACTCTTCCAATTTTGATACCATCCCACTCCTAGATGGTTTTCAGAGCTGCTCCCCCACTCATCTATGCATAAGCAAATCATAAACTTTACCTTTAAGATGAATTTGGGACAAGGGCCTCTGATAGAAAACGGGTGTAAGAGGTTAACCCGCTGGGATACTGAATAGGTCCACTGGCAGCGGGTACCGACCTATGGTATGAACAGGCAAACCCATCAGGGTACTGAACAGGCCTATTGGCAATGGGGCATCTGCCTAGGGAAGAAGCTTCTTAGATGTTACAGTTACCCCATTGGAGTACTGAACGGGCTCGCTGGCAGTGGGTTCTGACTCTAATATCTCTTTTAACCTATGTAAAGATAAAAGAGAGGTCATATGTGTGGGTTAAATAAAATTTAAGAAGACTGTTTGTAAAAGTCAGCTGATATCTAGTTGGTAATCATCTTCAGCTGCTCTGAATTCTGGTTACTTGATCCTTGCAAAAAAAGTTTCTGCCTGATATTTTCTGAGCCCATGAACATAGCTGTGAATTTCAGTACTGGTTTTTCTTTTCACTACTCAACCTGTCCTATGTGAAGTCGAGTCAAGTGGGCTAGTACCCCATTGGCTTCTTGTAGTACTGCTTTTGTCTTGTGTTGTAAGGAACATGTCAGAGTGGAACAAGTTCTATATGAATGACGAGAATGAAGTCTGTGTTCATGATTGAGGTGTGGAATATAGGAGTAAGGTTGATTGTTTGTGAATTGTAGTTACTTTTGTTTTTTTTGTATTGTTAATAAAAATTGGTTTCATAACTCACCTTAGTTTCCTGTGTGATCAGGTGAAGCAGCAACCTTGAACTGAGGTAATTGTGCCACAAGCTTGTTGGGGTAAAACAAATTTTCAACCAGTTTTACTTGTTTTTGCAACTCAGACAAGTGGTATATTTTCAAAGACATTTATTTGCTTTAATATCACTATTATGCTGGCAATGAATTGCTCCCTATAGAATTTCAGGTGAAGACCTTTCGAACTGTTGCACAATTGAGCCTGAATTTAGATGAAGCTCAGGAGCAGACGTTGATGCAATTAAATGAGCTTGATGAAATTAAACAAGATGTTGTCCATGAACTGATTTAATACAGAATAAGAGGACTAAATGGCATGACAAATTGTTGAAGAAGAAAACTTTTGAAGAAGGTGATTGGGTTCTGTTGTTTGACTCATGGTTCAAACACTTTAAAGCTGAGGACGCAACCACTGAATAATGGTAACTGTGCAAGGAGCCTGCTGATAAAACAAATTTTTCAGGCAGTTATTTGATTTTTCAGGCAGTTTTAATTGTCTTTTTAACTCACAAAAGTTGGACATTTTGAAGAAAGACAGTTATTTGCCCTTGCTGATAACATCATCACCCTGCTGGTAATCATTTTTCACTCCTGTCTGCTTGAAAATACCTTTGTATATTAGACTGGCCGAAGTGCCAGATGGGGTACCGGAA
>LPNX011063348.1:56964-207374 GCA_001517045.1 Pseudotsuga menziesii
CTAAGTACAAACTATAATTATTCTTAAGATAAATACACTAGTAAAGGCCTTCCAAGGTCTACATATTTAAATACAAGATAGTTGCTAAAAACATTCCATTAAAATTAAGATTATCATAAACAATGAACATAGTGAGTATCGTGAGCATTCTTTGGTCCAAAGATCAAGTCTCTTTTCATTATTTAAAATCCACAATCTTATAACATAAATCCACAAAATCGAAACTTGTGCCATAAAAATCGAATAGTCTCATTTAACTATCGCTCACAGCCATAGTAAAACAATTAACCAAAATAATACCATAATCATTTATTAATGCACTCAGTAATTACATAAGGTCCTAGGAATGAATCCTGTAGACTATCATTTCTAATCATTACATAACCACAAAACCATCATATTAAAAACCCCAATATAAATTCATACACAGGAATCGTTTGCATTTTATAAACCATATCGAAATCTCTACATAGTTCCAAGTAATTACACGGGTGGATAGGAATCAAATCCTATGGGAATCCAAGCCCCAATTCGCATCCAAATAAAAATACAACTCGTACATCAACCACAAACAAGATTTGAACCCTATGGGTATTTGTTTAACAAGGCCACACTATACATACAACGTATGCGGGCTACATTATTATTAACCTCAATACTTTTAATAACAAACATTTACGCTACATCTAATATGTAAGACTTAAGCTCTGCCCCTACGCTGTAATCACGACCTCGGCCAAATTAATTTAAACACACAGTCCCTTAAAAGTCAATCTACAGCGATGGAGGACATCATGGGTTTACACCCATGGCTCTTTAACATATCCAAATTTTATACTAATCAACAAAATAATGATAGTAATGCAACCATACAGAGCTATAGTAGCAACCTTGGGGAAGGTGCATGCCACTCATGGCAAGGCCTCAACCCAAATTCTATCAACTATTACAGCTAAAGGAAAGCACTTAATACATAGTCCATCAATGAAGGAGAATTCCACATTTAACCCATAGAGTAAACAAATAGCATGACATAAATTCAACACATACATAGTAAAGGTAATAACCATTGCAATTAATTAAATGTAGTATATATCTATATACACAATAAATCCAATATCATAAGTCAAATTACACAGTCATTCCAAGGGATATGGAACCATTGCAAGGAATGGTGCATCCCATGGATTAAAAAACCACAAATTTGAATTACGAATTACATAAATATATACACAGAGCCTGTAAGGGCACTAAGTTTCGCTCCACAGATTAAAAGCCTTCATAAATCTAAAAAAACAAGTTTGTTAACACATGCCTGAAGGTGCATCAAAACCCACAGTGAAACCCCAAACCAAATGATGAAGACAAAACTCTTTTAAGACGAGAGATAAACAAGCATAGGCTTGTTAAATAGGCTTACCTTAAACCCTATGCATCACCCACGAACTAGTCGCCAAGTTTTGAGCCACGCTACTCTTCAAAGACCTTATCACCTCCAAACACCAAAGCAAAACGAGGATGAGAAGTATGGACTATTTACAAGAAATGAGATAAACTTCAAATGCTGTCAAGAAACCAACAAAGATTACCTTTGATTAACCAGCAGTCGCCTCAATTTTTCCCCTGCGTAGAGTGAAGACCAAACCCCAAATAACCAAAATGAAATGGCAAGCCATCATGGAAGCCAAACCCTATGTTGGGTCTACCACAATTCCCAAGGAGAATTAATGGCACCAATTTGGTGTCCACTATCAACATAGAAACCACTTCTCCATAGCTTGAAAACAATGCATTAACATTGGTCTCCATCTCCAAGCAAGACTTAAATGCCAATATTATATGGTTCAACCATATGTTGACACGCCACCCCAAAAAATATTACAAAGTAGAATATATATCAAGTTTTTGTGTAATTTATAGTCCATACAATATACATGCCAACCCAAAGTTTAAAAACCAAGAATTTTATATAATGGGTATCGCATAACCATAGGCTTAAGCCTTAAACTATGCTCTTCCTTTCTCTAAGCTTCAATCTTAAGAACCATGGCATATGAAATATGCCATGGTAAAATAATAATCGTATATAAAAGAAAGGTTTGGTTTTTAATCCCAAGTTCATAACCTGCCATGAGCTCAACAAAGTTTGTGTTAATGGTTTTAATAAAACAAACATAGAATGTAAATATACTAAGATATAAAAGATGGAACATAAATATCTAATGAATTATAAGTTGCACATAGGTAATATAGATATCATAACTATTTAATGAAAATAGTATTTACCTTTCTATAAATATGAGTCGGTAATGAACCGCAGTAACAAACAGTAGGTGTATTAAAGATCAAGATAGTAAGTGCTCTTTAAATAAGTCTCCATCGTGAGGTAAACCTGGAAGTAAAATGAAATAGGTGCCTTAGTTCCAAATGAACTAAGTAAGCCTGCAGACAAGTAAACACTTTACCTCTCAGACTGTCATGGGAGAATGAATCCCACCACTCCTCCCACTTTGTTTCCATAGACAAAGTTAAGTCACGACTTTGCAAATAATTAGTAAACTTACGCATAAATGAATAAGTATATAAACAAGTAAATAACAAATATACATAAAAGTACAACCATAAGAAATAAGTAGTAATCAACACCATGAATTTGAAAGTAAAGTACAGTAAATAGACTAACTAAGAGCAAGATAGTAAAATGTAAGAACAACTTATGACCAAAATGGTAGTACATTTAATGTACGTATATTCCTCAAGTTAAATAATGTTCCGCCTAGGTAGTTTTACTAGCCTCCACTTTTTTTTTGTGGACATTACATTAACACATATTTGTTAAAAACTATTTATTAGCATAAACAAATCAAAGGAAAATAGAAACAATCTGTGTTGTACGGTTGTCAGCCACTTATGAATCTTGATGATCCACTCGTTCAAGTCCAAATACCAAAATATGAGATATATACGCCTATCGGTGCAATAACCTTGGAAAACAAAACCCCAATGCTCAAGGGTAGACCTGATATTGTAGGAATGACTATGGATTCCACAAGCTTAGAGGGCGTTTTCAACCATTTCATATTGAGCAATGAGAAGAAATCTAAGCTTCTTCTTGTAGGATTCGCTGAAGTAAGTGGGAATTCATCTTCGACCTAAAAAACAAAGAAAAAAAATGGATAAGTTATTTCTTTCAATCAGTTGTGCGGATAAAATTTCAAACAAAAGCATAAAAATGGATAAGTATTCTCTTATATTGTTCTCCATATTTATTTCAAACAATTATGCAGATAACAGTTCAAACAAAAGGGGAAAATGGATAAGTATTCTCTTATATTGTTCTCCATGTTGGTTTCAAACAGTCATGCAGATAAAAGTTTGGGCAATAAAAGTACAGAGAGAGGTTTCACCTTGACGTTAAAAGAGAAGAGCACAACCTCATCCATTGAGGTTATATTGAGATGTAGGATTGTCATATGAAAGACTTCAAGAGTAGTGATGATCTTTAAAAGTCAGTCGTGCTTCTTCTTAGAAAGAATTTTGAGGTTGCAATGTGTTTTGATCAATGTGACCTCTATGTCTACTATTGAGGATTTGTCTTCCGCTTCTCTTAGCTGGTTTCTATTGGTGTGCATGACACATTTCAAATTACAACATGTAGAGGACTGGTGAAACGTCAGGATTGATA
Source organism: Pseudotsuga menziesii (assembly GCA_001517045.1). Lineage (NCBI taxonomy): Eukaryota > Viridiplantae > Streptophyta > Pinopsida > Pinales > Pinaceae > Pseudotsuga > Pseudotsuga menziesii. The sequence continues at coordinate 60,650 of LPNX011063348.1, forward strand.
AACACTTATTTGGATTAGTTCTGTCTACGTTTTCCATTTTTATCTTCTGAAACCGAAGTGACTGCAAGACTTGCTCCAACTCTTTCACTAAATCAATTTCCCCTCCTATAATAGATGCTTGACCTCCCTGCATCAAACCCATACATACATATATTAGTTGATGGTCATTCCAAAATTAGACGTACTGTAGTTTCCTTCCTCGCTAACCCTGGATTTAATGAAAGGGTTTCCCCCCACACCATGACATTATCTATATCTTGTTGAATGCCTGTGACAAGAGTGTTGAAATGGTTGTACAATAGCTCATTCACAGCCTTTACATCCTTGTGAATGATCGTAGACTTGACAAATTCGTGCAAATAAGATATCCCCATTCTATGCCGACCCAATATTGTAATGCTCGGGCCATGACATGGATATTGGTTTATTTTTATTGAAGAGACGGACAACCAAATTGTTGTCTTCCATAAAATCGTAAATAAGAATTATTCTGCGACTGTCATTGACATCACCAATTTCCAAATGTTGCAACAATTGAACATGTATAATCACACTTTCCAAGGTATGCTTAGAAGTACTCGAAAACACAAATTGCATGCACCAAAACAAGTGGCAACAATTGAACATGTATAATCACACTTTCCAAGGTATGCTTAGAAGTACTCGAAAACAAAAAATTCATGCACCACAACAAGTTGCACAAATGCTCCATGCACCAGGAAATCAAGCATGATGGATACACGGCCTGGTATATGTGGTCCTCCACACGTAATCATGTCAAGATAACTTAATTATTTAATTATTTAAAATACCATGAAACACTTAATTAAATCATTAATTCTTACAGGTGGACACACTTAAGTTAATTAACTAAACACTTTGGCACTTATAATTGCACAGAAAACACAATAACATACACACCACCACCTAGTTGTTGCACGTAATGTTCATAATTTTTCCACATATTTACCAAGCCATCCCATTTCAAGGATTTACAGCATCTGATGGGATCCTAACATCTTAGGAGTTGCTTTGCTAAATGTTGTGATCTTGATTTCCCAAGAGTTCAGGATATCACTTGACTTCCTAGGTAATGAAATCATTTACTTTTCATGTGATTATAATTTTTTTTATGTTATGTTTTTGCAGTCCTCCTAATATTCCTAGTTTATTTGAGATTGCAGTTTCTATGTGAGAACCAAGAGCAGAGAAGAAAGTAACATATCAGGATGGAGATTGAGTTACACCCCCATAAGCAAAGGTAAAGGCAAATGACTGCTCCAAAACTATACAAACATAAATCCGGAAAAAAAGTCACAGTAAGGTGAGTACCAGTAAAAAATAAAAAAGGTAAATGCAATAGCCATAGCCATAAGTAAATTCCTATTGCACTGCGGCCATCAATTGAACTCAGGCTATCAATAGCCACAAGAATATGGTTAACGTAGGGACATATTTCAGTGAACTACTTCCTGAATTGCTTCTTAAAAATGAGAATCAAATAATAAAGAAGGGTTACATTATCTGTTTAATTTCCTATGAAAGAATTATATTTGTTGTTATTTTTCAGGCATAGAGCCCAATAGATGGTATATAAAACTTATAGCACCCATAAGGAGAATAAGGTTGGCCAAACCAACTTCAATGGTCATGTGGCTCTATGATTCATGATTTCCTTTGACTCTATGGAAGAGGCACCCCACGACCTGTATACAAGTCATTCTCCTCTACTATGGGGAAATCCAAGATAGATATTCGAGGTCTCGCTACTTGGCTCAAGGCTCGAGCAGGTCGCATTGGTAAGCAAAGATCTCGAGGTAAGAAAACAACCAAATGCAATGGTGCATTGACAAAGTCTAGGGAAATTAGAGGTTATGCTCTTTGTCTTTCCATCGATTAATCCTTCTCTCATTCTCATTGTGTGTTTACCCCTTCTTGAATGGATTATTATGTGTGATGCTGCCATTCAAATGGTTTTCTATTTTCTTTTGTGTGAACAACTTCATGCAGTTGATAAATGGGTTGGTTTCTTTCTTTTAATGGCTTCTTCGTGTGAACCGCTTCATGCATTTTATGAATGGTGACTATGTGCAACGTTTAAATGGATTATGCTTAAGGATATTTAAGTGATTTCTTCTTGGTCTGGTTTCAACAAAAAAAAACTTAAACAATTCAAAATTATCCCTTTGTTTGGTGGTGATTTGAAATATTTGGTTGGCAAGAAATTCAATTCTTTTTAATGATAAACATTATCCTTACTTTTAGTTTGTTGCACAGGTACACAGGTAGGTGATGGCTTTGCTCAAACTGTAGAAGTCTGTTCCCAAAGTAAAGATTTTGACACAGATTGGAACTCTCCAGGAAGATCCTCATTGATCCCAAATTAAATCAATAACTAACCATAGTTTACTTGTTAATGAATTCCATTTATTCATTTTAATGTGTTGGTGTCTTGTATCACAAGCGCCTCAGCCCAACCAATCAATGGGAGAAGGCATGAGCATAGAAAGCAACTGCTATGTGAGAATAATGATGATATACCTAAAGAGTATCCTGTAATCAAGTAAATATCTCTCTTACTTCTTTATTATACATAACACTAAACTTTAACACGAAACTTTCAGCAGAACAAGAAACTGGATAGGCGCTTAAGGTAATTTTGTGTATACTACGTGGGAAAGGCACTTACTCAAAACCCTTGATATCTGAAAATGTATTTTTCTATTTTTGGAAATGGATAAAACAACATCCAGGAATTTGATACATTTAACATAAGTAGGGACATGAAAATCTTAACTCACAGTGAAAGTATTACCCAGGAAAGGAGGACTTTTCATACGATTTGGCGATATGTGAAGCAACATTTTGAGGTCAGATAAATCTTTATTTCTAAGGGTTTCTGCTACTTTTATTCCCAAAATTTCAATGAAATTGAAGTCAGTAATCCTCCATCTCCAAGAATAAGCATAGTTGTACCAACTGCCATGCATGCAATTACACTGTGGCGATGACTCATTTTGATTTTTTTGCAAACAAACAAACAAACAGGTTATTCTAATCCTTACCACTATTTTATCATTTTAAATTTTAAATGTTTATTAACAAAAACCAAGAATATGCAATGTAGTTTTTACACTATTTTATCATTTTAAAATTTAATTTTTTATTGACAAAAACCAAGAATATGCAATGTAGTTTTCATGTTTTTACCTGGACGGTATGTCTCCCAAAAAAAATGTAAGGTTTGAATCCATGCTATGAATTTGCAGAAACAGTGGTAGTTACTTTGAAGAGGATGAAGAGGTTGGGACAATGGCGGTTATTATGAAGAGGATGAAGAGGTTGGGAGGGTGACAGAGGCGGTGGCAATGGGGCGGTGGGGGTAGGAAGTGGTAGTGGCTGTCATTATCATTACAGTGGTTGTCAATGGGATAGGACAGAGGTAGTGGCAGGGTTGTGAGTACAAAAGGTAGCCAAAAACTTAGGATATGCAAGGAGCTGGGTAGAATGTAGAATATGCAAGAACGTCTCCTAGAATAGCGCTTCAATATGATTAACCAATCATATGGTCAATAAATTACTTTTAATATTTTAATAAATTCAATTAATTAAACCTTCATTGTAAAACTATATAGAAAAGTAAAAATTTTATGGTCAAAAGCCAAATTAATATGTAGTTTACTGCATATCGAATACAATATACTTTCCATAGCCTTTTGTAGGTATAATAAGAGATGTATATCCAATATAAAACTTGTGATATAGATAAACTTCATAACCAACTCCACTTAAAAGAAAAAATGTTTTCCTTATTTTTATTGGAGATTCTTATCATTTAATCGAAATGAAAGATATCATATTAAAGTTATTTTCAAAGTGACATCATCATTCAACTTGATAAAAGAATGAGTGAGAAGAAGAAAAAGTAGTATGGAGAATTGGGCATCATTTATTGGAATAACATGCACTTGTAGGATAGTTTGATTATCAACTCCATAATTATGTCTTGGGTTGATCTTTCTAATTTCTTAGTATATTGTTCATTTTTTATTTTTTAAATAAATATTTGTTTATATGGTAAAATACTTTTTTATATGGTAAATTACTTTTGAAATAAATAGATTTATATATTAGTGATAAAAAAATTATTTCTTTTTATTTTTAATTAAAAAATATTAACATAAGGATTAATAGTTTTTACAAGTTGAGTCAAATTTAACTTTTCAAAAAAAAAACGGTTGTCTTGGGTAAGTTGCATTACAAGTTACATGCTTTAAACCGAACTCCAAATAGTTATCAACTACATATACAATTAAAACACCAAACATTAATAAATATATTGGCATAGAAATTTCTTATAATCAACCAAAATCCATTGGTAGAGTTCTGGAAACCTCTCCTGAAATAATCAATCTATCCAATATTACACTGTTACACCGATAGGTGTTTTAATTTCATATTTCGGGGTGGACAAGCACCTATGCTTTTTCTAGATTGCACGGGTATGAGAAAAGTGTACCATCCATATTGATTTTATGGCAATCATTACGAATTCAAAATAAACAATATTAAAAACAAATTATAAAAAATAATTGATGCATGGATAACTCGTAGTTGATGCATGGATAACCCCTAGCTCATGCATGAATAAATCGCATTTTGTGAGAGGTGACTCATTTAACTAGAATAAGGAGAGAACAAGTAATTGATAATTTATTAGTGGTACTTAACTTGTGACCTATCGGTGTTCACCAACCACATTTTAAGTGGTTGTGTTAGTATACAAAAAAACAGAGCACAATTGTAAGCTACATGCATACAAATTTAGAATTGTCCCGAACCAATGACCTGATACTAGAAACAAATGATCATACCATAAATATAAAATGTACAAGAATATTGAATTTTTTCAAACCGACGACCCTGAGATTGGAACCAACGATCATACCATAACTATATATTCCACATCGGTTGTTCCTGAATACAAATAAGTAAGTATACAATTATATACTTCAACCAAAAAAAACAACAAAGGATAATAAAGGACACAACTTCAAAAGAAACATGCAGTTGCACATGAGACTGAGGAAAATGAGATTCGGGATTGTAAGCTACATCACCGAACAAAGTGGTAGCTCTCAACATAACACAACTAATAAAAATGTAGGTATCCCCTTCCTATTAAGTGATGAATAGAGAATTCTTCATAAACCAATATGCCCTCCTCAAGGTTCAAAGCTTCCTTTGACATACTATCAACATCCAAATTGAATTATATATGGATATGTTGAAAATGTAGCTCTTTAAAGGATCCTAGAAGAAGTTCAACCTTTAATTTCCAACCCAAAAGATTTTGAACATTGAGGTTTTCCTTCCCAAGAGCCAATAAATTATAATCCTAGAGTAACCACAAGCCTATAAATTGTTCAAGTGATTTAAAGATACAAATTTTAATAAGGCCTACGGAGCCAAAATCTCTACTCTGGTATTTTTTTCCAGGCCCTCCCCCAATTTTTATCTTGAACAAGTGATCTCGACAAACCTTCAATGATATTTCAATACCACACCTTCTATCTAAGCCTTGGCATGTCCCATCAAAGTAACCACTTCGAACTTGTTCCCTAAATACAATACCAAGTAAACATCCATCTTTCTTAACCTTTCCCCGTCCATTCCCATCATGCAACATCCCCAAAATATTTTGTCATCAAATCAACACAATGCTTAATTCCTTCAAATATTAATTTATTCATGTGAATCCATATGCACCAACAAATATAGCTTGGGAGCTCCAATAACTGATCACTAAGGTCGCCTTCAATCAATCTTTTTAGAATACATAATAAGGACCGTAAAAACCCAAAATTTCTTGAATCTTAAAACTTTTTTTAGATCCCTCCACACCTACTTACTAAATGAACAATGAACCAATAAGTGATTAATACACTCAGTAGCTTATAGACATAGCGCACAAACCCTTGGACCAATACCACCCGTTTCATGTAATTGTTCCAATTAAGGAACTTGTTAGCTAATGCTAGGAAAAAGAACAAGTGGATTTTGAGTGGATCATTCCAACACTCCTATTTGTTGAATATTGTAACTTCAAAGGATATTCTAAATGTATTTTACTGATGTAACCTTAGGGAGATGTTATTATTCCTCCGAGGGGGTGTTACTATTTTATGTGGTCATCATAGAGTAATGAGGTAAATCCTCCATTGTAAGTCGGGTCATTACTACCCTAATGAATAATATAATATACTGTTTTGAGTCTTCCTAGGTTAAGTCTGCCTAGACAATTTAGTGGGGATGACTTGTTTAGGGTAAAAGTCAATTGGATCAATGTGTATAAATAGGATAAATGTGATTCTTATTTAGAAACGGACTCAATCACTTGAGTAGAGCATAGGAGAGAGAGAGATATAGAACCAAAGGAGGAGAATACCTGTTTTGGGGTTATATATTATACATATTATACAGAGGAAGTTTTGGCTGGGTTTTCTTCCCCTTCAGGGCTTCCCAGGATAAATACTGTGTCTATCTTGTGATCGTGTTTCTTTCAGTGATTCTCCATATGCTACTACTTTGATTTTGAATTGAACAATATATAGTCTAGCATATGAAATATTAACATCGTATCAAAGATATCCTGAATAGGAAAAATTTCACAAGGTGAAACTCCCTCTCCTCCCTCTCTGGAGGAAATTAGGGTTTCTGCAAAATTTGGAGTTTTGAAAATTTGCTTGCATAGAAATTTATGCCTCCATGGAGTGCATATATTGATCTCAAGATCGAATTTTTTGGGTGGTTGAATCTCCAAGAAATCCAAACCCTAGTTTGGCCCTGAACCATAAAACTACAAAAAACTAGAACCATAAATTCTGTAGAGCTGCAACCTTGGAAGTAGGATTTGAAGAGTGAAGATTTGGGATCTCCAGAAATCATTTGGACCAACCAACTCACCTTAGTAAAGAGAATATACTACTAATATTAGCTTTCTATTTTGAGAAATTTCATTTTTAGTGTCCAACTAGACAAGATGGCCCCAAGCACTAAGATTGAGGACAAGCTGGAAGGCATAGAAAACTTCCTAGCTTGCAAGTATAGGATTGGTCTCATTCTGAAAGACAATGGCCTTGATAATTACATCAAGGATGAGATTGCAGAACCTAAAAAATCTGAAGCTAAGGAGACGCATGAACAAGACCTAATCAAAGCAATCAGGATTATTGCTGATTCTATTGAGGATCACTTGATCCCTCAAGTGTCATCTAAGAATACACCTAAGCAGTTGTATGATGCACTTTCCAGAATGTGTGAGGGAAGGTACATCAACAGAAAGATGAATCTGAGAGCTCAACTGAAGGGAACCAAGATGAGCAAAGGAGAATATATTCAATATTACTTCACAAGGGTCTTCTAGTTCAGAGAACAACTGAGCTCTATTGGATACACCCTTGATGAGGATGAACTAGTTATGAATTCTCTCAATGGTGTCATTAGACCTTGGGACTCATTCATTCAGACTTTGTGTGTGAGAAAAGAAAGTATGAAGTTTGACATAGTATGGGAATATTGCATTCAAGAAGAATCTAGAGTATCCAACAGAGAAGTTCTACTCAGAGAATATGATTAGGCTCTAGCCACTCATGCTAAAGGAAGAAAACAATCAAACTTCAAGAAGGGTAATCATAAGCCTTCAAAGAAGAAGTTTCATAAGAATAAGAATGATTATGCAAAGTATCAATGCTACAATTGTCATAAGATAGGACACCTAGCCAAAGAGTGTCCATGACCAAAGAACAACAACAACAAAAGCAAGAGACATCATGCTCATCTAGTTGAAGATGAGAATGAAGAAGAAGAAATACCTTGAAAGAGACTAACTAGAGGTGAAGAGGTAGAATAATATGTGTTATTCTTTGCACTCGTTGGGTCTGTAACACCTAGAGAAGATACATTGCTTATTGATATTGGTGCCTCAAAGCACATGAAAGAGAAGAAGAAAACTATGTCAAGACTTGAATAAAATACCTCTCCCCAGAAAGTATCATTGGGATATGACTGTCAATATCTCATCAAAAGTATTGGTCAATCAAGATACAAGCTTGACTCTGGGGCTTCCATGAAAATGAAGGAAGTACTGTATGTACCAGGTTTGAAAAAGAACTTACTTTCCATCTCTGATCCTGATAAGAAAGGATATAGAGTTTATTTTATATATGTACAAGTACTTATCTGGTCCAAAGGAAAGACACTTGAAGATGATGTGATCATTGGAGAAGAAGAAGGAGGATTGTACAAGGTCAAAGGACATCCAGAGACAACCCTTGTTAATGAGACTACTAGCTCAAGTGAACTGCGGCATAGGAGACTTGCTCACCTCATCTACAAAGCATATCCCTATGTGAGAAAGGTGGTAATAGCATTACCACATTTGAATATCGAACATGAGGGAACTTGCAAAGGATGTGCAGGAGGAAAGAACATCAATTATCCCTTTCTGAAAAGTAAAACAAAGACTAAAGGTAAGTTGAAACTAATTGATTCTAATGTATGTGTTCCTATGCCCTCCGTATCATTAAGTTGATATGAGTATCATGTCACATTTATTGATGATTATTCAATAAATACTTGGATATACTTATTGAAGAATAAGAGTGAAGTGTTCAGGAAATTCAAGCAATTCCAAGCCTTAATAGAGAACCGCTCAGAAAACATAATCAAGATACTGAGATCAGATAATGGTGGAGAATACACTTCAAAGGAATTTGAATCATTCTGTAAGGACGAAGGAATCAAGAGGGAACTAACTGTTCCCTATAATCTCTAGTAGAATGGTGTTGCGGAAAGAAAGAATAGAACTATAATGGAAACCATGAAGACCATGATTCATGACCAAGACCTCCCTTTGAACCTATGGGTTGAATCAACAAGAACTTTCGTATATGTGCATAATATATTATCTCACATTCCTCTTGGATTTAAGACTCCTAAAGAAATGTATACAGGAAATAAACCCGAAGTGAGCCATCTCAAGATATTTGACTACCCAGTATATGTACATATTCTGAAAGAGAAGAGAACCAAATTGGATCCTACTAGAAAGAAAGGAATATTTGTTGGATACTGTGAAGTCTCCAAATCCTTCAGAACATACATCTCAGGATTCCATCATATCGATATTAGTAGGGATGTAACATTCGATGAAGAGAAAACTCTTAATAAATCTAGAAGGTGCCAGCTTGAAGAAGTACATGAAGAGGATGTACCTCCCATAATGGTAGAAGTTGTTCACCCCTTTTGAAATAGTAGCATCTGAATATCATGACATGCTAGAACCTCAGGAACCCCCTACTATGGATATCTCTTGAAAGAGAAACCCTACTTGGGTAAGAGAAATCATACAAGAAGCAGAAATATATGGAGCTCCAAAAGGATCCACAAGAGCCAACAAAAGATCAAAGCCATATTCCAGTTATGTATCTTTGATGTGTGACCTTGTAGGTAAAGAACCCACCAGTAACGAGGAAGCTGCACAGAAGAAAGAATGGGTTGAAGGAATGAAAAAAGAATACCATTCGATAATGAAGAATGATTTTTGGAATATATTCCCCAAACCAGAAAACAAGAGTGTGGTATCTTCGAAATGGATCTACAAGATAAAACATGATGCTGATGGAAGTATTGAAAAGTACAAAGAAATATCTGTGGCTAGAGGATTCTCTCAGAAAGAGGGAATTGATTATGAAGAGGCATTTGCTCGAGTATCAAGGTACACTTCCATCATAACCATTGTGTCACTTGCTTCCATGATGAAATGGGACTTACACTAGATGGATATAAAGATAACCTTCCTTAATGGTGTGATTGAGAAAGAGGTTTACATTGAACAACCATAGGTATTTGAATTCTAAGACAGAGTGACTCATGTATGTAAGTTGAAAAAGTCTCTATATGGACTGAAGCAAGATCCTAGAGCTTGGTATGGTAGAATAGGTAGCTTCTTGACAAGCTTGGGATTTACCAAGAGTAAATATGATCCTAACCTTTACATGAAGCTTATGGATGATGAACCTGGCATACTATTACTATATGTGGATGATCCATTTTTGACGGGGAATGAGAAAGAGATCATACATTGCAAGAAGAAGCTAGTTGAAGAATTCAATATGAAAGATCTTGGATTGATGCATTATTTCCTAGGGATGGAAGTGTGGCAAATCCCATAAGGAATCTTTCTGAATCAGGGAAATCATGCAGTAGAAATATTGAAAAGATTTGATATGTTGGATTCTAAGGCCATGGCCACACCCATGGAAACCAACCTGAAGTTGTTTTCTGACGAGACATCATGGTTAGTGAACATGACTAAGTACATATAGATTATTGGGTCATTAATGTACTTGACGAACACAAGGCCAGATATATGCTTTGTTGTGAACACCTTGAGTCAATATCTATTTAAACCTAGATGGGTTCACCTGATAGCTACAAAGAATGTGATGAGGTACCTAAAAGGTACGATAGATTTGGGACTTTACTATGGGAGAGATCATGACTACAAACTATATGGATATACAGATTCAGATTGCACAGGAAGTGCCACAGAAAAGAAGAGCACCTCAGGTGGATGTTATTATCTGGGATCCACCGTGATCTCATGGTTTAGTAAGAAACAATCCAGTGTTTCTCTCAGTACAATTGAAGTAGAGTACATTGCAACTTGCTTTGCTTGTTGTGAAGCGATATGGCTTCAGAAGCTGATGTTAGGATGATTTGACATGGATTTGGACACCACATTGATTCTCTATGACAACCAGAGTTCTATAAAGATGATAGAGAACTTGGTGTTCCATGAAAAATTGAAGCACATAGAAATCCAATACTTTTATATAAGAGATATGGTACAAAAGGGAGCTATCAAGCTCTAGTATGTGAGTACCGATGAGCAAGTTGTTGATATACTGACTAAGCCTCTATCTCTAGTAAAGTTTGAATGTTTTCATGACAAGCTTGTTGTAGTTCAAAAATACCATCCTCGCCAAGAGGAACAATGATGGAACTACGGATGATGAATATATTGACCTTCTTCGAAATGGAAGATTAGGTCGAAGACATGAACGCTCCTCAGACAAAGGGGGAGTAGGTTGATAATATGGAACCTCGGGGGAAAGGGGGATTAATGATGAGACTGGCATCTATGATGGATGACAATGATGACAAGTTCCAACATTCACTTGTGGATGATAGTATCCTCTCTTGAGGATGGCAGGTATAACACTATGTTCACAAGAGTGGTCCTTACTAAGGGTGGCCCTGTAGATGTTACTCTTGCATGGAGAGTACCCACATTCAGTTGTGAATACCATAGAATAAACACTCACTCAGGAATGGTCCTAACCTTAGTGGTGAGGATTCTCTACGATGAGTCCTCATGGACACGAGGATTGACATTTTGTATGCAGTCGAGATCTACCCTGCAGACAATACTCTTGTATGGATAATATTCCTACATTCATATGTAGATACCATAGAATAACACTCGCTTGGAAGTGGTCATAAACTTTGTGGTATGGATGCTCTATGATGAGCCCTCATGGACACCGTAGTATAACACTAACTTGGGAGTGGTCCTAACATCAGTGATACAGATGTTCTACAATAAGGGCCAACATTTTATATATGGTCGAGATCTTCTCTGCAGACAATACTCTTGCTTTGAAGAGTATGCCTACACGTAAGTGTAGATATCGTAGTATAACACTCACTTGGGAGTGTTCCTAACCTTAGTGGTATGGATGGTCTATGATGAGTCCTCACGGATGATAAGGCCTAAACTAGGTGTGGTCGAGATCTATATTTAGTTGTATATGATTCCGCAGATCGATATTATGGATCAGGATGATGGAGGATTGCATCATCCTTGGACTTACATCCTAAAGTGATAGGGATTGATCATATTGCAAAAGGGATCATGTGTACTGCAGGTAGCGTGGAGGAAAAGGATCAAGTAGATCGAAGTGCGGTTGCAAAGGATCAAGAATATCTAAGTGTTACTGAAAAGGATCGAAATGATCGAATTGTTGCTACTACGAAGGATCAAGTAGATCAAAGTGTGGTTGTGAATGATCAAGAAGATCAAAGTATTGTTGAAAAGGATTGAAATGATCGAAGTGTTGTTGCTACAAAGGATCAAGAAGATCGAAATATTGCTACGAAGGATCGAAGATAGAAGTGCTACTACAAAGGATCGAGAAGATCGAAATTGCCGCAAAGGATCAAAGATCAAAGTACTACTGCAAAGGATCAGAAGATCAAAGTGTTGCTACGAAGGATCGAAAGATCGAAGTTTTGTTGCAAAAAGGAACAAGTGATCGTATGATGCAGAATATGAAGACATTGAAGAGTAACTGTTCCAGTTACTGATAGTGAAAAACTTCCTATGATGTATATATGTATCACCTCGATACTGCTAAAGATATTGTCTGTCTGCTCTCCTATAGTCTATGATGATGTTTTCAGTAGAATAACCTTCTCATTAAGGGGGAGTGTTGAATATTCTAACTTCAACGGATTATCTAAATGTATTTTACTGATGTAACCAAAGGGAGATGTTATTACTCCTTTGACGGGGTGTTACTATTGTATGTGGTCATCATAGAGTCATGAGGTATAGCATCCATTGCAAGTTGAGTCATTATTACCCTAATGAATAAGATAATATATTGTTTTGAGTCTTCCTAGGTGAAGTCGACCTAGACAATTTAGTGTGGCCGACTTGTTTAGGGTAAAATTCAGTTGGCTCAATGTGTATAAATAGGAGAGTTGTGATTCTTATTTGGACACAGACTCACTCACTTGAGTAGCGCATAGGAGAGAGAGAGAGACAGAACAGAAGGAGGAGAATACTTGTTTTTGGAGTTATATCTTTTACATCTTATACAAAGGAATTTTTGGCTGGGTTTTCTTCCCCTTGAGGGTTTCCTAGGATAAATATTGTGTCTATCTTGTGATTGTGTTTCTTTCAGTGATTCTGCATACACGACTGCTGTGATTTTGAATTGAACACTGATGATATCTACTCTAGCATATGAAATCTTAACACTATTCTCATAATCCACTTTATACCACCAACACTCTTCTTCTCTAGAACTTGAAAACAAAACTGAATGATAATCCTTCTTTAAAACCACCTATCCAGATTCATTATTCCATGACCATGTAAGTGATATTCCTCGTGACTAAGGGAGACCCTTGAATGTGTCAATGATTATTCCATGACCATGCAAGTGAGTCTTCCTCATGAATAAGGGAGACCCTTGAATGTGCCAGAGCTTGAAGTTAGTTGTCCCATTCCACTGTCTCAGCACCCACCAACCCTGAGGAGTCACTTTTCCTCTAAAATTACTCATTATTCCCCTTGGCATTCCTTAGGACAAGAACTTGATACCTTTCCTTGGAAATACATCTAAAAGCTCTGTACACATATTGAAAACAATAGGTCCCTCCAACCAAGACTCTCTTCCTACCATCATCTTCCTCCCATCCCCAATTCTCCAAGTCAACAACTTCCTAATGACTACAAAGGAATCCACCAATCTTGACCAAAAAATTGAACCATTTGAATCATTTTTTGCACCCATTCTAATCCATTCTTCAATAGGCTTCCCATTCAAGTATTTATCCCTCATCAACCTACCACATAACTCTATATCACTCAAACTCCGCCATAAGCTCTTTATCACTGACGCCATCCTAAATTTAAATATGTTCATAAACCCCCATCCCCCTACCTTCTTTGGTTGAGTCAACCTATCCTACCTAACCAAATGCGACCCCTTATCCACCCTCATACCAATCCACTAAAATTCAAACAATATATGCCTAATTTTATCAACCCCTTCTTCACCCTCATGCCAATCCACAGAAATTCAAAGAATTTATGCCTTTTCAAAATAAAAATTCAAAACATATATGCCTAATTTTATCAACCCCTTCTTCACCCTCATTCCAATTCACAGAAATTCAAATAATTTATACCTATTCAAAATAAATTTTGGTACCTTTGTCAAAAATAACCCATAAACAAAGATACACTCGAAAACCGATTTAACCAAAATCATTCTCCTTGCCAGAAGCAACCACCTCTGACACCAATTTCTAATTACAACCGAAATTAATAATATCCCCTCTCAATATAAATTTCCATCCTTGTTTAAACGAAAAGCCATCTATATTTTCCATATAGATTAACCAATTATCTATAAATAATTTTGACATGTGGAATATAAAGAAGGGCCATTTACAAATGTTATCTATAAATTATGCCTGCATGCAAACTATGAACTAAATATGAATATCTTATACCACTTATTTGGGTTCCAAACTTACCGAAATATGGATAATGGTTTCCAAGTGGAGCTTCTCCTTTAACTAGGCGTAATATTGGAAAATCATAAAGTTCCCCGTGCCTTTTCTCCATCAACAAAGTGATATCTATCATTGTTTGTATTTTTTACAACTCTTTTCACAATTAAAGTTTAAGTTCTTGGAGAAGCATGTGTGGCCAAATCTTTGGATACTTCCATAGAAAAAAGAAAAATCCATGACCTCACGATCGTTACGAATTCGCTTCATCCAAAAAACACTAGTTCTCAACATTCAAGGTGTGGAAATTGTTGTAAAATGTCAGCTAGTTCTCAAATCACATCTTCTACTAAGATGTCTATCCACTGGATCAAAACTTATTTCATTGCGTGTTGTCCAATTTTCATTCCCTAAAGGCCAATTTTGTAGTCGATTGAATCCAAACGGAGCCTTCCTCCTTCAATTCTAGTAACTTGGTCTATATTTTATGATTAGAACCTGCCATGTTTCTTAGGCAATAAACATAGAATACGGGGTGAACCTTGGAGTGGTTTGGCAAAGTGAGCTTATAGGCCACATATCCAATGTGTTATAGGATTGTGTATGGTCCATATAACTTCAAAGAAAGTTTATGATGAAGACAAACCTTAAGATTTGTTTGTTTATATGGTTGGAGTTGAAGAAACACATGATCCCTAACTTCAAAGGACCACTCGAAGTGACGTTGATCTACATGTTTCTTCATTCTATTTTGAGCCATCGTTAGATTGTCTTTAAGGATGTAGAGAATGTAACCTCTAGTATGGAGTGTGTTGTCCACTTCCTAAACCTAGGAGCTACTTGGTAGATAAGAAATCAATGACAAAGGTTTTTGGTTGTACACTTCTTCATATGGTGTCATCTTGGTTGAACCATGATAAGTGGTACTATACCACCATTCAGCTAGATGGATTAAACAGGCACAATGGTGTGGCATGCCCAACGCAAAGCATCAGAATTAGGTTTCCAAGGACTTATTGAATTCTTCTATTTCACCATCCATTTGGGGGTGATATGTTGTGTTGAGATTCAACATATCACCTTCAAGTTTAAATATCTCTTGCCAAAAATTGTCAGTAAAAGTGGGGTCATTATAGAGACAATATAAGTGATCATGCCATAGAGTTTGAAAATTTGATCTAGGAAAACATGTGTCACCAGTGAGAGTGTAAAAGTTAGTGGTAAAGAATAAAAGTGGGCATATTTGGTCAAATGATCTACTGCCACCATAATGATTGTTTTATTTCCTACCTTTGTAAGACCCACAATGAAATCCATAGAGCTATCCATCCATATATGGTTAGGAATAGGAAGTGGATGCAAAGCACTTTGTGACTTCATTGTTTATCCTTTATGTCATTGGTAAGATTCGCAGACTTCAACGAAATTATGGATATATTTTTTCATGCATTCTTAGAAAAAGGAGTGCTTAATTATTTTATAAGTATATGAAATATCGGGTGACATGCTATGGGTGATGCATGCAAGTCTTCTAAGATTTTTTGTTTCAAATCCAAATCAAAGGTGAGAAATATGCAGTCTTATACCTCAATATGTTTGTGTTCCATATATACACTCAGGGAGGGTTCATATCTTCTTGAATCCTAGTGATGAGGTGTCTAATTATGTCTTGGGCCAACCATTCATGTCACTCTTCATCAAGTCATCTTGGGACTAGTAAAGATAAGGTAAAGAGTGAACACTCCTCTTCAAAGCATATATAAAGCATCAACCGCCACATTGTCATGCCCCTTCTTATATGATATTTCATAATCATAATTGAGCATCTTTGTGACCCATTTTTGTTTATTGGGATAGAAAAAACATTGTTCAAAGAAATACTTGAGACTATGATGGTCTGTCTTGATTTGAAAATGTCACCCTATCAAATATGGTCACCATGTCTATTTGCATGAAGGGTAGTGATCATTTCTTTATCATAGGTGGATTTTCCCAAGTTTCGATCACATAGTTGTTTACTAGTGAAGGCCAAGAGGCATACTTATTGTGAAAAGACTTCTCCTAGGCTGTGACATGAGGCATCATGTTCTAATATGAATGTCTAAGTGAAATATGACATGGATAACACAATTTTAATACACATGGACTCCTTAAGTGTAGAGAAATCTTGCTCTATTGTCTCATTTCAGAAGGAAACATTATTTTTCAGCAATAATGTAAGGGAACAGAATTATTTCCATAGTTTGACACAAACCTATGGTAGTATCTTGTAAGTCCAAGGAATAATTAGAGCCACACTTACCCCCTTGTAACTCACAATATGACCCAAGTATTCAACCTTAGTCACCCCAAAAGAACATTTGGAGCATTTCAAAAAGATATATTGGTCCTATAATAATTGCAAGGTTTGAGTAATATGATGGAGGTGAATTTCCCAGGTAGGATTGTAGACCAAGATATAAACAAAGAAAACCAAGAAAAAATGGTGGAGGAAGGAGCATACAATATTATTCACGAGTCTATGAAAAATAGATGGGGCATTGCAAAGGTCAAAATTCATAACCAAGACTCATAATGACCCTCATCCTATTTTCGGTATATTCATCTCTTTCATCCTAATTTGATGGTATCCCAAATGAAGGTCAAGTTTGGTAAAGAATTTGGAACCCTACAACTTATCTAAGAGATCAGCAATGATTGGATTGGGAAATTTATATTTCATGGTGATTTTGTTGAGAGTCTAGAAATCAGGACACATGTCAATCACCTTTCTTTTTTAGTACCATATTCATGTTTATTTTTGTGAGAAATGGGAGATGCTTGAAATTATAAAAAAATTATGAACAAATTCAACACTTACGAATTTCATAAATCAGCCATATATGCATCTTTATATCAGACACATATGAATCTCATAAATAAATCATCCACATAAATTAATCAACCATAACAGACAATATATACCCGAGGAAAACCCTCCAAACATAGAGGATGAAAAACCCAACAATTCTTTGGGTATGATAGAAAGATTTGCAGATAATGGTTTACAACACATAATAAAGTTGTTTGATGAAAGATATCACTTGAGCGGTAGAGAAGAGAGATCCACTGAAACCCTGCAAAAACCACTGTATGCAGTTGTATTGAACTTTCCATATTCATAACATATTAATAACAAGACAAAAAACATAGAATGCAGAAGGTAGCACATAAGAGGCTCAATAAAAACACTTAGAGCACCACATAGTGCATTCACAAGGAGGAGCTAACTAGAACTACCTCCATGCAAACATTAGTGCCCTTCCTTTCCTCAAGTAGCTTTAACCGAATGTTCATTTTCTTGAACTGAAAGTGAACTAACTTGAACTTAATGTTAATTGACTTGAAATGAATGTTAACTTTACTTGAATTGAATGTTAATTGAATGTGAGCTAAACTGAATCTTTAACTAACTCTTGATTACTTCGTTAACATGCTAACTTAAGTGTCATCAGTGCTTCACTCTTAGTGGCATCCATACACAATTTCTATTATTAACTTATGCATGTTGATTGATGAACATTAAAATATTCTTAAATGATTTCATTCATTACTAGTTCATCTTATTACATTCATTACTATTTCACTTGATGCTTTGACTGAGGCATTGATTGAGACATTCATATTTTACTAAATATTTATAACTTGAGTTCACTCATACATTTGCATGGGCAATTTGAATTCTCTTTCTCTATGCTTTATCTCATTATCATTAAATGCATGGTACATGTGTGTATTAATTATTTATACATCTTATCATATCATACTCATAAGAATTATTTCATACTAATGATCATATATATTACCCCGAACCATAAAGTCATATGCTAAATCAATTCACTCTAGGGGTAGCTAATCCCTAAAGGAGACTTATAGAACTCAGTGACCATGACTAGAAATATATCACATAGTATAACCACCTCAAAAATGGAGGCCCGCAGTTTTGATACAACACAAGACTTCAATCTTGGTAAAACACAAGATCATCTCCACAATTGGAGATCCATTCTCATAGAGTGCCTTCAATGAGAATACTTGACTTGATATTACTCACGAGTCTAGTCTTGATATTACTCACAAGACTCAGCTTGATATTACTCACAAGTTTTACAATACAACATCACCACCTCCACCATATGAGGATACATAAGACTTGATATGACTCACAAGTCCAACTTGATATTACCCACAAGTCGGGAGACTGACTCTTGATGGTGTACAATCAACACTCCTTCTCAATAAGGGAGATATTCTCTGCTTTACCAGGAATTTCCATCCATACCAAGATTATCTCAGAAGCATATAAGCTTCATTACTGACAACAGCTTGCCAATTTTGCAATCTTATCATCTATACTTATGTACTGAAATTTTATTTTTACATGACAATGAATTCGGTGAAGTAAAACTTCATCTGAATGTGTTATATCATAACACATATGTTTTTTGATAAATCTTAACTATTAAAACTTACTAACTGTAGGTTTTAAGCATTTCACCCTAGTAGGAAGCATCCCAAGCTACACTACTCCTCAGCAGGTACTACTATTTGTAAAATCCATTTAGCTTATGTAGTGCTAACCATAATAAACATAGATAATATGAATCTATATAATATGTATACTATGTATCAAAATACAATAAATATCATATTCTAATGTACCTCAAAGGTACTCAAACATATTCTTATCCACAAGCATACAAATTTAATAGGTATGCTAGGTACTTTAAGAGACCACCCACCTACTTATTCAAAGAAGAATCATCTGGATCTAATCCAGAATGCAGTTTCTCTAAACTAGAAACTATTGATTTCATATCCATTATATGCAACACATTAAATGTGTAAAATTATGTAGAAACAAAGGATTCTTTTTTCTTTCGATATTCAACATTTGTTGACTTCAACAATATTCTATCATCCAAAGAAGTTCTTAGTGACCTTTTCCATTCCCTATGATGTTCTTCAAGGCTTGATCACTTCCATTGTTATTTCATATCAAAGTACGCCACATAACCAACTGTATGATTATCTAACCTCTCCAAGATGTTTATTTTTTCCCTGGAGACCCATACTATAACTATTCTTAAGTATCTAATAGTCTATGATACTTTGAACTTGTGTCTTATCATGTGCATTTTCTCCACAAGATATCACGACCCATGGATGCTTTAGTCATGCATCACGACTAACTAGTTTGGGGAGTTTTAACTGTTGTTTCCTGTGAAGATGAATCATTACTCCCTTTTCAACTAGAGGATCCTTTCATATTATACAAATCTTGTTTCGAACAAAGGATTAGCAAATATTCTATAAATATTGCCCATCCATGGATATGTACACGAGTTAAACAACTCTTTTCTGCACCATGTCTAAGATATAATTGAATAGGAAGCTTGTAAATATTTTAGTTCCTTACAATATGCGCTATCTGGAGCAACATCTTTGATGTAATATTTCTCAATCACTGAACCAGTCAAAATCCATATGTCAGTGAAACTTACTTTAAATAACTTAGACATGTTTGAATCTACATACACATGTACCAAGTACGTAACACAACACATATTTTGTTGTACATGTCTATGAACTGATTGTAAACCATATATTTGATCATGAAACCTGTATAGGTATATCTAACATCTATGAGACCCTACAAATATGAATAATAATCAGATTTAACTTCATGTGTGTGTTCATGGACTTATAGTATAATGTTCTTGAATCCTTTCAAGAAATCTACTGACCATTTTCCTCGATAAGAAGAAAATATTTATCTAATTACTGTTACAAATCTAAACCTTAATAATTATCCAAGATTCTTACATATAGATTCATCTTGAATCATACATGATTTCTTCATAGTAGGAGGTTAATTTAACTAGCTCCACTAGTTTTTCTAGGAGCTAGCAAATATAGCTTCTCCCTCTCAACATATAGGATGTGAGAATCATAAATTTGAGTCCCCCATCACATAGACTCATACTCTTTTATATATAACACATATATGAATAATATAATTAAGATAAATACATTACCTTCAGGAGTTGTTACGGAGAAAACTTCCTATGGCTTGGGGTGGACCACAACAGAGAGTATGACACAAGAAATCAATCCACTTCCAATATACTAAAGAGATAAACAATTATATTGTTGAGGTATGATAAGTGTACCTTATTCCATACGTTCGTAGAAGATCCTCATTGAGATTTCAATCACACTTGAACCTACATTTCATTCTCAATAACAACAAAACATACAAGCATGATACATATTAAGTGTTAGAACCTACTCTAGCATATACAAATACAATATATAATCAAAGAAACTACATGCATGGATAAAAATATTCATAGTTACACATATAATGGATGAGAAATGGATATTTGTATTAAATATAAACATAGATACAAATAACAACCTCTTTCGGCACCTCATCGAAATCGAGAAACCAATTCCCTCACTTGGGTCTCCCCACTCGAATCCTCCATATCAAGGAAAGCTGACCAGACAAAGGAAATCTTGGGAAATATAACCAATTGATGCTCCAAGGATAAAGGGATGCATACTAAAGTATGCAAGAATGGGGCACAAATCCACTATAGTCACTTTTCTCTCACAAGTTCTCTTGTTCTTCAATGCTTCCAAGTAGCTCAATATATAGCCCCTCAATGAGAAGTGAAGGTTCGAGTCAGAGCATTTCCAGAAATATAGAAGACCAAGAGTCAAGTTATTCATTACTTAATAAAGGAAAACTCCAAATATTTTTTTTTTGAGCACATTTCTCAATGTGCGTGGGTCATAGTGGAGCAAGATGCGTGTACACACGGTCTGTAAGTTGTTGACCTGTGTATACCCATAAAAATGAATTTTTAAGGGGATTCTCTGGAGCATCAAAGTTATACTAATCAAAGGGGGTCCAAAGAGTCTGTATAGGGACATGGATAGGCCATAAAAACATGATATACCAAGTGTGCTAAAATCAACTGTAACATATTCCCCCAATATTGTGAGGTTAGAGGGGTAACATGATGGTCGAAATACATTACAATAATCCCAGAAGTGGAGTAATGAAGACCCAGGTGGAAAAATAGACCACTCATCAATATAATACAATGATAGGTATTTGCATGTGAATGCAAATCTAGAGTGTAGCAGTCCCCGAATACATAATATTACAATGGCCATAAAGAGGCATAATATACATATGTCACATGTGGTCATCGCCACATACAATATACAGTGAAACAAGATCTTCATACTGAATGAAGACATTTTATGGTACACTAGATTCTGGTCATGAGAATTGATATCTCATAGATACTAGCATGATCAAGGAGATAGCATATATGGAATGCCACCAAGCTCAGAGGTCTTCTACACAAATCATCGCTAGTACATGTCCCATCATGCGAATAAAGGGGTCGAGGTCAAACATGATGGACCATTGTATGATTACCATTCATTGATGTATACCATTAATAGATGAGATATATACCACCGATAATGATAATGGGAATCAAGGTACATAGTGGAATCAAACAAGTGTGAATAGATGTGTTGATTTTGAACACTTGAGAGAGTCCATCAATTAGGGGACATTGATGTATTCCCAAAACTGTCAATGACGGGAGAACCTACCACTGATGATTGCAAGTCTCAAGGAACTCAATGGACTCTATATCCCTATTCCATAATAAATGATCTGAATTCGATGGAATGGAATCTGGTGGAAGGAGGGAATTAAGGCATCCCCCATCAACCAACGCGATGTACACATCAACGCTGGGTAATTTGGAAGAAATTGGATGAACATTATGTGCATAAACCAATAATTGTATTATGAATGGACGACATGCAAAGAAAATATAACTGAGGAATGGTTGAATCAGGGCCATTAGAGGAAATTTCAACTCAAAATGGGACTCCTAAGGAAAATTAATAAAATAATATTTATTAATTTTGGAGGAAGAAAAGAAAAAACTACTTTTTTGTTCGTATTTTTGACACATCTCCCTGTGTTTCTACTCAAATTTCGATTGGTAGAGCTCGTTGGATGTGGAATTAAATTCCACATCCAACGAGTACCCACTCGACATACTTTTGACAGGCCCCACTACCCCAAAAACAAGAAATACCTGGAAAAATGTGATGATGACATCATCACATTTTTCTAGGTATTTCTTGTTTTTGGGGTAGCGGGGCCTGTCAAAAGTATACCAAGTGGGTACTCGTTGGATGTAGAATTTAATTCTGCATCCAACGAGCTCCCTCGATCAAAATTTGAGTAAAAACATAGGGAGATATGTCGAAAATACTAACACAAAAAGTAGTTTTTGTTATGATACCTATCCCCAAATTTATATTAAAAAATTGTTTTAGAGGTGCTCCCTTTTTGAATTTTAAATCATTTTGATTGGATAATACATGATGACATGGAATTTCTATTATTTTGGAAGGCCCATTTTAAATTGAAATTTCCTCTAATAGCTAAAACCTCCTTCGAGCAAGAGCATAAGGTGCATGAAGACTCATAGGAAGCATATAATCAACATGAAAACTGGGACAACTCTGAGACATAGGAAGAATCAACAGAGACTCCATAGGGACTGGAAGCATAACTAGTTAGTGGAGAAAAATCAAAGTAACGAGTACAACTCTTAAAGTCATACTATTAACCCACCCAATGGATGGAATATACAGTTCTTTGTTTGAAGGAGAAACAACACAACAACTGCCAAAGTAATATAATTTCTCGTCTGGATTTTTATGTTTTATTTTTTTATTTTGTTGGTCTTTTTCATATTGGAAAGATTGAAAAGGAATAAAATTGCTTATAGTACATAACTAGGAGGAAACGATTGTTGCGGTAAATCAAAATAGTTCCAAGTAGTTGAACATACCTATGCTCAATGCAAGGAAGCATGTGCAGGATAAAGAAATTCAGTGGGATGTCTCCTCTGGGTATCGGGTGATTAAGCTGCAAAATATGTATGAAAGTTTCTTCTTGGGTAGGATTGAGACAAGCTCAGTCTATAAGGCTTATAAAACTGAAGCAGGGAGCCGGCATAAAGCTCAATACAACAAGCGAATGCATGAAATGAAATTACAACTTGATATAAATGGGAGTCCCTGTGGGAGATGGCATCATAAAGTTCTAGAAAGAATATGAGGTTATTTCTCAAAGATATGGAAGAACTACAAGGGACTCCCAGACCTAAGGGAGGACACTCAACAGGGGTACCAAATGGAAAAACGAGATCTATCTAGGGACCCATGAGTAGGAAGGCTCTATCACTTACGTAATGCCACTTTTAGTAGTAGTGTGAAAGTTCACTAACATCACGAAGTTCATTTGTACCTATAGTTAAGGAGACTTTCTCATTGAACAATGCATGATGCATGTGGACAAGTGATCATATCCTATATGTCAGTTCAATGTTATACATGTTACGGACATGCACAAGTCAATACCTCAATGAAATTGCACCCAAAACGAGTCCCTACACACCAATATTAAGCCAGAACAGCTCAAAAGAGTTAATAAAAGTCCAAACTATAGGCTAAGTGGGTAAAAAATTTCAAAATAAATTTGATAAATAGTAAAAATTTGACATTTTCACCATATCATTTTGTTTTTTACCACAAATAGTGCATTTGGATCCATTTGGACTACAAATTTCAAACGTTGATTCCAGGATCTAAGAGCAACGAAAACATGAGCCATCAGGACCATGTAGATCCTAATCTCATTCTTCACCTATTCCATGCATTTATTTTCAATTTCCATTGTGTATTTTTCAATTTAAGGCAACCATAAATGGGTATCTCGTCCCATGCGGGCCACAAGTTATTAGGTCACATATAGGGTCTGATGTACATGGGAAAAGCACATCCTTCCCATGTACATACTCTACTGTTACCAAGAAAAGTCATGTATGGGGCCGTGTATACCTAATTTAATGGGAAAAAGTCATACAAATTGAATTTTGTTTACAAGATCATGAGAATGAGCATGTGGATAGGGAATACCATCGAGACATAAACATTCAGAAAGCTATAAAAATATGATATTGTATAATTTTTGGAAGATTAGGGGTTTGAGGGCCTAACCAAGACTTTTTCAGATGTTTGTTGACTACCAGGACTAAAACACAGAGGCTTTTCAGCTAGATGGGATGCCACTGAGACTAGAAGCAGAAGATATCCACTTCACTATTAAACTATCCCACCGAGAAGTAGTAAAATTGTGAGCTCATGGGGTTGGTGTAGGTCTTTCCATAGAGGAGTGTATAATCATATATTGTCTTCTAGATATAGAGAAAATCAGAAGTCAGGTTCCAGTGAATTCCATCTAGAGCTCGAGTATGAAGGTGATTTTTCGGGTACTAGCCAGGATATCGGGTTTGGCATCACTCCATCATGCCTCCAAGCCTCTCATGTTTTATTCAGTAGAGTGTATGATACCTACAGTGTATGATTAGAACACATAATTGATGAGCACTATGAAACAACAAGTGACATACTACAATATGGGCAAGATAAAGAACTTTGGGTTCACCAGCATACTTAGAACTTTCTTTTTCGAGTGAGTACTGGACCTTAGCCCAAGAGTCGATGATAGATCATGGTCATGGACAACTATCCCTATGCGAGGATCGAATTCCATAGAGACCTGGAA
This sequence comes from Pseudotsuga menziesii, assembly GCA_001517045.1. Taxonomy (NCBI): domain Eukaryota; kingdom Viridiplantae; phylum Streptophyta; class Pinopsida; order Pinales; family Pinaceae; genus Pseudotsuga; species Pseudotsuga menziesii. The sequence continues at coordinate 85,743 of LPNX011063348.1, forward strand.
ATGACACTACCACTAGGTGCCGCATACGGTGACATAGGTAAAATCCCAAATGTTTTTTAAATTATTTGATTTTTTTGTATTTTATATATATAAGGAAATCAGAAACAATGTTTTTGGTGGTATCACGTACTGACATTGATCATGTGTATGCAGATGTAGTTTTGAAATGGACCGATGGATTCCCCCGACCTCATAGGAGGGGGGGAGGGGATGAGATGATCAGTGCAGATGCGGAGTGGACAGTCCAAAACATACATGACAACTTCTCCAAGTTTACACACATGGTACCCATGGTGCAAGTCAAGGACTTTCTTGAGGCTATGTAGTGACATGTAGTAAGAGTACCTTGTCCCTAGGTTAGAGTATTCTAGCAGTTTTCCAACGCAGTTGTTTTTCATCATGATAATAAACCTAGCCTACAAGCACAGCTTCCTAGTTGGAATTTTTGTATCAACCATATAGGTTTTTGGTGGCTTAAAGCCCCAATTTTGTATCATGATATTTTTTAGTGTGACACCATTTTGAACAACATTCAGAAATAAAAAAATTATAGTGATCAGATTGATGTATTTACATGTGTGTTTAAATATGAATGGAATGTGTATACTTCATTATTGATGTGAGAAGTGCCAATCAAGAACATAGTTTTCATATGAATCGAAAACATGATTGTAAATCCTAGGTATATGAATGTATGTTATGTAGCCAAATTGTCATTCTAACAACCTTACCCATAATAACCTTCGTAATAAAGTATGATCCCTGATACGACACAAACCATTTAACTGTGATACAACTAGATGTGAGTCAAGGCGAACCTCAAGAGATTGATTTCCATTGGAAATGGCATTGTGTAGTAGTTCAATCATGGCGATATATTTGGCAACATTGTTTGATGATGGCCAGAGACACATACCTCCTGAAGACACCGCATGACTCTCGATTGCATATATGATCCAAGAATCCAAAGCTAAGTTCTAGGTATGGTGTTTGGAACCATCCATGGATCCTAGGTATACCAAAGAATCCATCGACATCTTCCAGAAAAAGAGGAAACATGTCAACAAACCAATAACACTTTAAGGGGACCAAAAATAAAGCTATGCAAAATATAAAATAATATACAAGATATCATCCTTGGTTGAGAGTTAGTCATATTTTTTTTTGAGATAAATCCCATTTTTAGGCTCCACTAAGGTAGTCCCTTCATAATATTCTAGCTCATAGGCGCCTTTCTCTAATACCCATTTCACCACGTAAGGCCTATGCCACATGGGGTTGAACTTATTCACCCCTAACAGTTCGCTAGCTTGGTCATACAAGAGGAGCAAGACACCTTCAGTAAATCTATGGGGACTGACAGAATTATCATATTAAGTGTTAAAACAATGCTCCTTAATCTATAGAGCCACTACGACATCCCAACACTACTCATCAAGGTGCTCTAAGTGGACCAAAAGATCTTCCAATTATGAAGTTTCTGGTAAAATCTCTATGGCTAGTTTCAATGAGGGAATTTCACATTCAACTGGTAAAACTAAATCCACCCCATGTACTATTTGATATGTAGAAAACCCGATGGAAGTCTTAACTATAGTTTGGTAAGCCCACAAAGCAAGGTAAAGCATAATGTGCCAACTAATTTTGGTCTTTGTGTAATGGTTCTTTGTAGAATGGACTTAAGGTATTTATTTACTGCTTCAACCTATCCATTTACTTGAGGGTAATATTAAGAATATTATTCTTTAAAATACCCCAGTCCAAAGCTAACTCGTGCATCATTTTTTTTTTAAGTTCCTTCCATGGTCGGTGACAAGCTCTTTCGGGATCCCAAACTGAGTGATAATATGATTGAATATGAAATGAGTGACCGTCTCACCATCAAATTTAATTGTAGGAATAACTTCTGATCATTTCATGAAATATTCAATGACCAGTATAATATGATAGTGCCCCCAGCCGAATCTGGGTTGCAATACATAAATTCCACCCCCAACTTGGTAAAGGGATCGATAGTGATAATAGGATGTAATGGGGCGATATGTGAGCACACATTTCATGCAAACACCTGGCAAGGGTGGCACCGCTTGACTACATTAAAAAAATATTTGAATTTTGATGGCTAGTATTAACCCTCTCTAAGGATATTTTGAGCCGTATAAATCTCAAATAAATGACCACCACATGCCCCACCATGGAAATCATTTAGCACAAACTCAGCCTCATCATGGGTCAAACACCCACGCAAAATGGAATCCACCCCACGACGATACAATGCATCACCAATAATTAGGTAGTTATTAACATTATGTCATAAATATCGATGTTCATCCCATGAGAGGTTAGGAGGGACCTTCAAAGTCTGAAGATAGATGATGATATCACCATACTAGGGAGATCAGACATGAGCTCTGCAAAAAACGAACAACTTCTTATAGTTTTTCGAAACAAACTCGAGATCGAATTATTGAAAAAAAACAATCCATTTATTGTACTTCCCCCCAATCATTTGTCTAGTCAAGACAAACTGAAATTAATTGATATGAGCTACAACCATAGTCTAGCGACGAAGTATGTAATGTCTCAACCACTATACTGCATGAACATTTGCTAAGGCTATATTCTCGACGTGATTATATCAAATTTTTGCATCAATGATATTATGGATAAGATAATAGATAATGTGCTCCTAGATTTCGTTGTCCTCTTGAACCAGAACCATCCCAATCGTCTGTTCAGATGCAACCATGTATAATAAAAATCATGGCCATATTTAGGTGGAATAAGCACGAGGACCAATACCAAGGATTTCTTAAGTTCATCGAAGGACTCCTGGGCTTGCTTATCCCATACAAACAGATTATCCTTCTTTAAAAGGAGCAGAAAACCCTTGGTCAAATTGGAGATATTAACGTTAAACCTCTGTAAGAATTTAGCCATCCCTTGGAGACTTTGAAGATGTATAATTGTGTGTAGGGGATACAATAGAAGTATTTCCTCAACCTTAAATGGATTGACCCTAATCCCCTCCTTGGATACAATAAACCCTAGTAAATGACCCATTTTCACATAAAAGATGCACTTTTGAGGGTTTAACCGTATTTGATAACGACAACATCTTTCAAAAACCAAGTGCAAGTGATCTAGATGATCCACTCTTAGATGAGAGTGAACAGCTAAATTGTCCAAATAATATTTGGTTATACGCTTAAGGTCATGGAAATAAAAAGGTCATATCCCATTGAAAGGTAGCTCTAGCATTTTTAAGGTAGAAAGGAATCTTCCGGTACGCAAACGTACCCCAAGGAAAAATAAAATCAGTCTTCTGTTGGTCCTTGGGCTTAATTTCGATTTGATTATACCATGAAAAACTATCCATAAACAAGAATACTGCACTCCCAGCACACTCATCCAAAATCTGGTCTATGAATGGTGTGGGGAAGTTATCTTTCAAAAAAGCTTTATTTAGGTATCTGAAGTCTATGCACACATGGATAGTTCCCTATTTCTTATCCATCAGAACGAGATTGGATGCCTGTTCATCCAATCTTGGTCAAGTGACCTGGATAGATAAATCCAAATTTGAGTAAATTTTCCATCTTAGCCTTAATGGTGGGATCCTTACGAGGGTTCGTTGTGTGTAAATTTTTTCAAAGGGGTTTAGCATTAGGATACATTTTACTATCATGTTCAACAATACAAGGGTCTATTCCTGGCATATCGTCATATGACCAAGCAAAAACATCACAAATTATTTAAAAAAATCGATGTATGCCTTTATTTCATCGAGAGAACAACCTGCACCAATGTAAACATTATCAATCTTTCCAAAAATATGATAAATATTGATGGGAATTGTAGGTGATAGATTCACCATGTTCCCTTCAGCATATACACCATGAGTGCCTAATGGGACCACCAGATAACCAACATGCTCGCTAAGGGTTGTCCTAAAGTCATCATGCTTGATCTATTCGAGCTCCAGTAGGAAGTAAGATAGATGGTACAACTCCTCCCAAGGACATTCAGGACCATTCATGGCCTCGAGAATCACTTCGTTTGAAATAAAAACATCATCAAGGAAATCATGTGAGTTGGGTTGTGAAGGACCATTCATGGCTATTTGCCTAAGTCAGGTTGTGAAGGACCATAATCTTTTGCATGAGTCACACCATTAGAAACATACATCATGTTGATACACCCATGGCCACATTCTTCATTCAATGGGTTTTACCACTATAAGTACATCCATCGTTCATGTTCCTTGAAGCCATATGTTAATTGTGAGGTAAAGGATCAGTCAGTAAAACTAGGCTCTATGCAATGAAATTTAAGGAGTCATCAATACAAGGGAACAAGTATGTGAGATGGTCTCCCACACAACGATTACAAGGGAATTTAACCTTCCTCTTAGGTTTCTTGTCACCCCCAACATTATCATCATTCTTGTCATCGTTCTAGTTCTCCTTCCTATTCCCACCCCTTCTATTATTTCTTCCCTTCTTTTTATTCCTTCGAAGTTAGTGGTTACCCATGTGGTCTGATGAATGTACATTGTAGATAGATAATATAAATCGATTGGGTGGGATGGGATGAAGTCATAGCTTGTCCAGTCACAGATGGATTAATAAACAAATTTTGCATTTGATTCAAAACCTGGTCTACGACTTTGGTACTCGTGGAGCCAACAATACCATCGGCATGTGGCCAAGGTTTAAAATTAGGCGCAAAATTTGACTGTGGTGCATTAGGGATAACCTCATAAAGGATACCAGACTGAGAATAAATCAAGTCTAACTATTGAACTCTAAATATAGCCTACTCCTCATTCATTACTCTGGATGTCGAAACATCCTTCACAATATAAGGAAATAAATATTTGAGGAAGCATTTCAACAAAAACTCGGGTGGAATGTTGTCCTTAATCAACCTCTTTCATGTGCACTACTCTTGAATATGGTCAGAGATGTGTGCGGATTTATCTAGCCAAAAAGTCAACAAAATCTCAGTATCGACATCGTAATGTACTGCTAATTGAAAGTGGTTAATAAAGGTCATGGCTAAGTCATTAAACATTCGATATGTGCCCCCAAGTAACTCTATATACCATTTCAGGGAAGGACCCATGAGGTTGCATTGAAATAGTTGTAAGAAAATAGAGTTATGGTTCAGTCAACTCAAAGAGAACCATAGGTGGAAAGTATTCACATGCTCTCTAGGGTCGTCACCATTATTACCTTCAAAATTTGGGATATTTGAAAGAATCTTGGTGGGAACAACTGACCACATCAGATCATGAGATACAATATCATTGGTCAAATTTTAAAGGTCAGGAAAATTCAACATAGCTAAGAAAGGGATCCTAGGTTGTGCCATATGGTTCCACTCTCCTTGAAAAGGTTGGTTCATATAAGGCTGATTGTAGTAAATACCATGGCCTTGTCCAGTCGGATAACAAATCCCTCCTGCATGACCCATAAAAGGATGCAAGAAAATATTGTAGTTTGGTATACCTTGAGAATGACATACCACATAACCATAGTTATAGGATTGATAAACAGGTTGAACCCTGGACATATAAGGAGGCATGTAACCTCCTGACACAAAACACCAGCTGACAAGGTAAAAACATGGTTAGATGAAGCACCATGTACCAAAGGACAGTGCACGTCATTAGGAGGGTGCATCACAAGAAAGGAATTTGGAGGAACATGTGTGGTGGATGATGGGGCATAAGATGGAATGTAAGCACTACCTCCAACTTTCACATGTCTGAGGGTCACCTTCATAAGAGTGAACATCAGTGTTAATACAGAGGTAAAATCCTCCCACGAATGGAGTGGAAGGAGAATTATCAACATGACAAGAGTTTGCAGTGTCCCAAGCCTAACACCAGGGTCAATACTAGGATGAATGACAAATGATGGGATGGTAAGGTATATGACATGCCAAACCTAACAGTTCTTGTTTTAGAGGGAATTTGATGAGTCTCACTACTTGACCTTCACGAGAAATATCTATGATAAGTAGTTGAAAAGTGTGATAGGTTGGGTCGTGTGTTATAGGAAATACAAGCCCCATGAGAGTCGGTGTCAACCGGAGTCCCAGGTCTCAAAATGGTATAATTCCCCATTCCAAAGGATGGAGAAGGAGGGATCTTCAGGTTCTCAGATGTAGTCCTCATGGTGAGAATAGTGTGTGAATCACAGTGTGTAAAATTTCACCTAGAGTGTTTAGTCCTCTTCTGGGGAAGAAGAGGAGATCCACAAGGAGAAATCCCTGCTAAATATCAAGATCGACAGAGTTCCAGAACTCGATCCATGATGACTCCACAAAAATAAGAAGACTAAACAAATTACGATCCCTAAAGAAAACTAGCGCACAAAGAGCACACCCCTAAGTAAATCTAGGCCATATGCAAACAATCCAAGAGGGAGGATAAGTGAGCTCTCGAATGCAACATGTATGTCTATCCTAGGAGAGGATTGAGACTCCCATAGACTACAAGCAAAGGTGTGTAACTAAATATAGTGGCCCTCAACTTCAACACATATAGCAACTGTGTTGTCTGACCCCTACCTAGCCAGGAAACTCACAAAATAACCTCTACAAGTACCCCCTACGATACTTAGGTAAGGAAATTAAGCTCACCCCAATATAACCAATGCTTGGGAAGATAGTCACATGTGAGATCTACAGTATGGGAAGGGTAACAAAGCCTAAATCTATAAAGCACCAAAGGTACCTGAAAAGTCCCCAGACACGAATCATATCCTAGAAATATATCTGGCACTCAACAGAAAGTGGCAAGGGCTTATCCCCATAACTAACATGTGTGTTTCCTCATGCTTAAATCCTGTGTAAGAGGAGCCTCCTGAGAACACTAATTATACCAAGGATTTCTCTTCTCTCCTGGAAAGACAAGTAATTGTTTTATTTCATAGTCTTGGAAAAATTTGCTCATGACACCTTATTCCAAGACTCCACAATGTAAGGTTTTTGGTGCACCTCTATTAAATAAAAAGTGTAATCAATTTTAAGTTAAGTTTTAATTTTAATGGCTATGATTACTCAAGGGTAATGAACGTGTAAATAGTGATATTATGAATCGACAGTGAAATAAATATGCACACCTAAAAAACACTGCTAAGTGCAATTTGTCTTTAAATATGAAAAAGGGGTGCGCCACTACATGAAATGCACAAATTTCTTCTCAAATTCCTATGCAATCATTCCTACATGAAATCATGAGCACTATTTCATCTAAGCAAACCTAATGCAATTACCATTTCAATGCAAATGCATAATAAAAAACATGCTAAAAGTAAAAGTAGTTTTTTATTTTAATTATAAATGATATGAATATGCAATAAATAGACTCTACAAATCCCTAGACCTTGCAACAAGTATCAGACACAATCCAAGCAAGAAACTGAGACCAATAATCCTAATGTACTAATGAAAAAACAAAAAGGAGATAAATGAAAAGAGAAGATTTTAAATAAAAGCAAAGAAAATGAAGTCTATGGTTAGTATAGAAGTGATAAACAAGTGTTATCAAATGAATCTACTCATGCAGACTCAAGCCAGATCTCCCTAGTCCAAGTGGAACTTGAACAAATCAAGTACACAATAAAATCTACTTTCCTAGATCAAATAGAATATGCAAGTCAACAGATATATTGCTTACCTGCAATATGAAAATCCTCTTCTCTTGTTGTTGATCCAAGCTCTAGAGTCTTCAGATCTTCAGCTACAAAACCATGTAGAGCAAGTGGAAACGAACAAACAATACATGTGTATCCAAACATTAATTAATCTAAGCTAATAGTTAAGGAATAAATATCTAAACATTATTAACACAATAACATTTATGGAAAGAGATTTGTATTAATGTAATCAAGGAGATACATAGAATTACATAGGAAATAACATCACAACCTAGCCTTATCGCTGCAATATTCCATCCAACAATCCAAGCCAAATCCCAGACTCCAAACAATGATAGGGATCACCTAGAAATTTAACCAACATAAAATTACCATAGTCCTTCCTCCCTTCACAATGGAGAGAGGGTTTAATTTATAAGGATAAAGGAATAGGGTAGGTTGAGGATTAGGAGGAGGAGTCTAAGGCATCTTCCCCATAGTTCAGGAACTAAATGCCACCCCACCTAGATGATAGGGATAGACCTCCACCTCATCCACCTTTGAGAATGGTTTTGAATCTCTATGTTTTTCCCTCAAAATGCCACCAGTGCACCTTCCATGAAGGGAAAGAGCACCGTCAGTGCACCTAGCAGTGGGAGATAGAGAGCCGACATTGGCTCACCTATCATGAAGGGGAAACACACTGACCTTCCTAAAGAGGGAAAAAAGGCAGAAAAAACCTCAATATCAATCCATTTTAGCAGAGAGAAATTTGGGGATTACGAAAAGGGTTGACACATGGATCAAGAGGATAATATTTTGGTGTAACAACAAGCACCACAAGCACCCAGGAATACTCAGCAACAATCACAACCCACGTAGAATATCCCAAATATCAATATATCAATCACAAATATGGATGTATGTGATTGTTCAAAAAAACCCACATGTATATGCAATTGTAAGTACTACAACCCGCGTGTATATGAGATGATTACCTCTATGACCTGCGTATATCAAGATATAGGTGGTAAAGAGATAGGCCAAAACTCATATTAATTATAATGAATACCAATGGGATAACACACTATTGAACATGACACAGAAACACAGAGAATCAAAAAGCAAATCAAGTACATTATGTACCCAAACCCCAATAAAAAGGAAAGTCCCCAGTGGAGTCACCAATTATGTTACAAAGAAAACTTCCTATGGCTTGGGTTGGACCACAATAAATAGTGTGACACCAGAAATCAATACACTTCAATATGCTAAAGAGAGAAACAAGTCTAACACTAAGGGATGAGAAGCATACCTTGTTACAAAAATTTGTAGAAGATCCCCGTTGAACTTTCAATATCGCGTTCACCTCCATTTCATTCTCAATAACAACAATACATACAAGCATGATTGATATTAAGTGTTGGAACCTACTCTAGAATATACAAATCCAATATATAATCAAATAAACTACATCCGTGGATAAAAGTATTCATAGTTACACATATAATGGACGAGAAATGTATATTTCTATTAAATATAAACAAAGATACAAATTACAACCTCTGTCGACACCTTGTCGAAATCAAGAAACCAACTACTCCACCTGGGCCTCCACCACTTCAATCCTCCATATCAAGGAAAACTCACAAGATAAAGGAAATCTTGGGAAATATCACCAATGGATGCTCCAAAAATAAAGGGATGCACACTCAAGTATGGAAGAATGGGGAACAAGTCCACTATAGTATCTTTTCTCTCACAAGTTATCCTATTCTTCAATGCTTCCAAGTAGCTCAATATAGAGCCCCTTAATGAGAAGTTAAGGATTGAGTCAGAGCATTTCCAGGAATATAGAAGTACAAGAGTCAATTTATTCATTACTTGATGAAGGAAAACTCCAAATATTTTTGTTTTGAGCACATTTCTCGATGTGTGTGGTTCATAGTAGAGAAAGATGCGTGTACACATGGTTTGTAAGCTATTGACCCACGTATACCCATAAAAAATGACTTTTGAAGGGGATTCTCTGGAGCATAATATTTTTACTAAGAAAAGGGGGTTCAAAGATTCTGCATAGGGACATGGATATGCCATAAAAACATGATATAACAAGTGTGGTAAAATTAGTTATAACATGAGTCTTCACATTTATCCGAATAGACTTAGGGGTTTTATTCTATCTTCATCCTATGAAACATAGGAACCTGTCGATCTGTTTTTTTCAGGATCACCCATCTGAATGAATCCTTGTCATTCTCTTCGTGTAAGGTCACGACTTATGTTTTTCCCTACAAGAAAAATTATTCAAATGATTAATAACATTACATAACCATGAAATGCAATCGCATGAAAACTTTCAACATAGTGGCAATGGTTCAAAGATTTATGTACATACACTAAATCAATGTTTTGAGATAGCCCCATTCATATCTTATGTGATGTTTTGAAACCCTATATTATTCCTATATCAGTTCAAAAATTCATATTTTATGAAGGGATTATGCAGTCCCATATTCATATCTCATGAAGAATGAATGAATCCATTTATCTGATATATTATGTGTTATAGTGTGATTTGCCACACCTGATACATCATGTTTCGATGGAATTTACATGTCCTTATGCAGACTCATTTTATCCCATTTTATCACCATTACCCAAATGCTCCAATGGAACCCCTAAAAACACATTTTTGAATATATATGTGGGTCACAAGTTTACAACCTGCGTATACACATCTTGCACCACTGTCACCTATGTACATCAAGTTTTATGCTAAAAAAATAAAAATATTTCAAGTTTTACCCATCAAGTAACAAATGACTTGATCCTTGGCCTTCCATATGCCCGGAAACGCTCTGATTTGACCCTTCATTTCCCATTGAGGGAGAGAGAAATTTGGAGAGTAAATACATTATAGTGAAATTGTGCCCCAATAATATATTATTGAGTCTGCATCCCTCTGTCCTTAAAGAAACCATTAGTGAAATTCCCCAAGCTTGCCTTTGTATTTATGAGCTTTTTATTATATGGAGGAATTAGGATTGAAGTGGTGGAGGCCCAGGTGGAGGGACTCGGTTTCTCAGTTTTGACTAGGTGCCAACAGAGGTTGTCATTTGTATCTTTATTCATATTAATATAAATATCTATTTCTAGCCCATTACGTGTGTAATTATGAATAGTTTTATCCATGGATGTAATTAATTTGTATACATGTTGGAATTGAATATGTTAGAGTAGGCTCTAACACTTTATATATACCATTCTTGTATATCTATGTGGTATTGAGGACAAAGTGTAGGAATAAGTTTGATGGAAAGCTCAATGAGGATCTTGTTCAAATGTTTGGAATAAGGTATGATTCTCATCCCTTAGTGTTATTTTCATTTATATGTCTAACACGATTTGAAATGGATTGATTTATGGTGTCATCATGTTTGTTGTGGTCCATGTTAGGATTATTAATCCTCCCTTGTCCAATTTGGTCATATGTCTAAATCAAGAGTCATGTCTAAATCGGGAGTCCATCTAGTCTATTTTTAGTCACTAGCACCATTGGGTCCACTTAGCCTAATTGGGGCACATGTTTCAGTTACTAAAGTGTGGGGAACACTAATTGAGGCCTACTGCCACTGATTGCACTTGATTGCATCAGTTTAGGAGCCTCCTAGACCAATACCTACAATTTAGGAGCCACTGGGAGTGTCGAAACCAACCAAGGTCAGTTCCGCTCATTTGATGACTAGTCAAGATAAGTTAGGAGTCATTTACATTGAGTTCTAGTCCTCTACATTTAGTTAGCGCTAGGATTACATGGCTGCAATCAGGAGGGGCGCATTTCTCACCTAGCACTGTCAGTTAGCCTTAGTCAACACTGAATGTAACATTTGAGTTGTGTTTTAGAACTCCAATGAACTCCGGTTATGGTTTAGACAAGGTCAATTAACTCTTGAGTCCTCCGCTAGTGATTTAGACAAGGTTTTAGTTACCTATAGTCAAGTAGAGTCTAATCAATTCGAATTTCCTCATGTGGATTCGAATTGCATATGGCTATTAAAGCCATTATACATTATTGTAATTATTATCTAATTACCTTTTTGATTAATGAAAGCATTCATAGTTGCAAGCCATTTTTGCACTATTTCATTCTTCAATTGCTAAGTAAATTGTGTGATATATTTTATGAGTTGTGTGTTTGTCCACATATCTATGTGCTCAATTTAATATGGTATCAGATCCTTGGTGGACAAGAGACCTCTCCTCCTCAGATCTCCAGCTGGATCATTTTTTTTGAGAAAATTGCTCCTTCTAGTACTGCACCAGAAGTGGAGAATTTACCACTTAATATCCCAGGTTAGGAAATTGTTGATCAAGCTTGCTTGATCAACTATGCTGGGTGTGAAGGAAATTCCAAAAGTGCATAATATCCACCTTAATTTGTATTTTTTATTGTGTGACAAGTTATTAGCTCTTCTTACAACATTTGCTACAAGAATCCCTTTCTTCTCACTGCATTCGTTACAACAAATCAGTCCTTCTTACTACATTCAAAATGGCTCACCCAGTAGAGCTTCTCACTCCCTTCAACTATCACTAGTGGAAGGAAGACATGGTGGTAATGATCCATGTTAACCCAAAAAATCCCTCACTAAGCTCTCTATGACCTACATCACCCAAGGACACAACTTCAAGACCCTCCATTAGACCCCCACACCCTCAAAATAGCCTAAGGATGAATAAAAGGGCTTAAAAACCCCAAAAAGGAGCCCAAAATACTCTCCTAGGAGATAAAGACCCCAAAAAGGGGCTAAAACCCTAAAAGGAGCTAACATTAGGGTAGAAGGGGCTAAAATCCAAAAAAAGGGGCGAAAGCCCGAACCAAGGGCTTAAAACCCTAAAACCCCAAAAAAGCTATAAAAGGAGGTTGGGGGGTCACTCTCAAAACACTTCTCCCTTGCATACTGTTATGCTGCCCATGGATTCCTTGAGACCTTTTCCTCTCAAGCCACCCACACTCCCTCTCCTTCATTTCCATTGAGCCATTTCTCCCCCATCCAAGAGAGGTGCTTCCACAAGCTAGGGCATGGTGGCCCATTTCCACCAGAGAAGGTATAGCTTGTCTTTCATGTTTTGTTTCTTTGCTTTCTAACCAATGTTTCATTTGCAGGTTTATGTTTAACATTTTTTTGCAGGGTTTATTGTAGCTTAGGATTTGTTTGTAGGTTATTGGAGGCGGAACCCTAACCCTTGTTTGCAGAGGGGTTCACCATTGCTTCTCTCTTCTTTTTGTTCTTAGTTTAGTTGTTGTCCATTTACATTACGTTATCATTTTTAGTATTTACCCACATGCAGGAACCTACCCTCCTGTCCTATAGATATAAGGGAGCTATTCCTGCTCCTGTAGCAAGGAGAAATATCTACTATAGAACTAGCGACCATACCAGGTCGATCCTAGACGATCCCTGAGACAAATTTTTAAAAAATTCAAGTTTTTCAACTTTGCACTAGCTTTTCAAATTTCATGTTAAATCCACTTTAAATCTAGTTTATTTTCAGTTATCAGTATTGTCGAATCCTTTGCTAGGAAATCCTGAGTCAGTTTGGCCACAGTACAAGTTACTGTTAGCTGAATCTGACTCTGGATCTCAAAAAACACCAAATCTGGGGCAGGTCGCTCTTATCGGGCCTGAAAGTGAGGTGAGGGCACACTTAATGGCCAAACAGGCATGCCTAGGGTGCACTTAATCCCCTGATAAGTGCGACTTCACTCAAAAACACAGTCCACAACTATTTCTGCATTCTGTGCGACCCCCTCGGCTTTTTGTGAAAAAATATTGCGGCCCCCTCACCAGATTTGATCAGAAATGTGCGGCCAATCAAACAAAACTTCAATTTCAGTTTAATAAAGGTTAAATTTCAATTTCATAGGGACTGTTAGTGTGGCTCAGCCACCTCTTTCCAGCACTGCAAGTCAATTTCAGTTTTTTTTTCAATTTCATGCAATTTCTTTTACAAACAATGTGTAAATTCCAAGTAAATCTTAATGGATTAATCAAATGAATGTATCTCAACTAAAATCAACCTAAAACTAAATATCTTGCTTACCCTTCCTCCTCTACCCATTCATCACCCTCCGGGGTATTCTGGGATACGACGAAGGGAAAGCTCGTATAGATCTAGGCACTCCACTAATATTGTTCCAAACCATTAAAACCGGATGACCTGGATGGTAGAGGGGGTAGAGAAGGAGGGATTCTCATTATGCTAAGCGTCCTCCCTGTTGACCAACCTTGCATCTGGGAGGTGACCTGAGGATCTATAGATGGGATTAGTCCCATTGTCTTGAGAGACCAGCACCTTCTCTTGGTTGAAGAGGAATATCAGTGTGAAGTAGACATCTAGTTAGGCCATCAACATTCAGGGTTAAAAACTATATTTGTTCACAATTTCTGATTATTCAATGCATGCATACACAATGACATGAACTCTGCCATGATGAATTCATAAACTATTTGTAGCAACCAAATACCAGAAAAACAAACAAACAAATACACCATACCAACTAATTAACCCAACTCAGTTCATGACACTGAGTGAGCCTTAAAATTTACCAATTTACACTAAGTACAAACAAAACTGTAGTCTTTGAGGACATAAGTCCTTGACTGCTTCAAGTTTCCAAACATCATTCCCACTAGTTTCATACATAAAATCGAACACAATTGATCCTCCATGCTCTTCCTCATGCCTAAGAGGCGAACCACCACCATTTGGAACACTCAATCGACACTGTTGAAATCATTCTCAGTGATCTCCCACACCATCAGAAGTCCACATAGCCTCTGATTCTGATTCAGACCCATATCAATCTAAACTAGACCTCCACACCGCACCATGAAGCCCCTTGGCTGGTGTAAATTTGGATCCATTTTCTGGCTTAACCTTAGCAAGTGGACCCATGTCCACACCACCACCTGTAAGCACAGTCATGCAGACTATCATTAGTCAGCTACCACCACCCATAGTGACCAGCCAAGTTGACCCACTGGAAACACATGGGGGTAGTGACCCCTCCACACTCACTGCCCCTCCTGCCACACAGGGGGGCAATGGACTATCCACTTACATTGCCCCTACTTTCATGCATGGGGGCAATGTCCCCTCCATTCACACTATCCCTCACATCATACTTGGGGGCAGTGGGCCGTCAACTCACATTGTCCCCCCCACCACACTTGCAGGAATTGGCCCATATACAATGGTGCCACCACAATTGCCCCCAGCCATGCAGGTGCATTATGCACCTGCAAACCCCACCACCTTACCTCCCCCATCCCACGTCAACCTGGGGTCAAATCTACTTTTCATGGCTCGTCTTAACTTTCTTGATTTTGCTCGATTGACAAATGACCCCATTATCCACCAAGATTTTTGGCCTCCAATGCCAACTAAGCTTCCATCAGACATCCTCAAGTTTGAAGGCAATCCAGGGGAATGTCCCCAAAACCACATAATGACATTCCATCTATGGTGCTCATCCAACAACATCGTAGACGACTCCATCCGGCTGAGGCTATTCCAATGCACCCTTACAGGTGCTGCGGCCAAATGGTACATTGAGCTGCCACAAGCCAAGTACCCGGACTTCAACTCCCTAGCCTTCATGTTCCTATAGTATTTCCAACTCCCTGTTAGATATGATAAAGGGGTGGAGGTCCTACTATCCTACCATCAAAGCACTGCCACTCATATAACTAACCATATCCATGAGTGGCAGCGACGTTATAGCTTATGTAAAATCCAACTTGATGACAGGATCTTCTTGGATTGGTTCCTTAAGACCTTGCTCATGCCCATAGGGAAGGATGTCGCATCCGAACGTCCCAAATATGAAGAAGAGGCCATACTGAAATCCCAACAGTTTGACCTGATCTACGCTCAGTCTGGATATCTGTACACGTTCATTCCAGATGCTCCCCGTCCGAGTACCTCCTACCGTGATGCACTGGGGGCATCCCATGTTATAGATGGCATCATAGACTCAGTCTCCCAACAACCACAATATCATTTGACACCACCTGTAGCTCCACCACAACCAAGTAATACTGCTAGTGTTTCTTACATGAACAAAACTCTAGACTATGCCAGAATGATGTCCCATTCTGGAGCAATAACTTCCTATGCACAACCTGTGCCACCGCAGCAGACTCAGGCCATGGCTTGGCCAACATAGTAAGATGTGGGGAAAATTCCCACATTTATGGCATCGCCACCCCTACAAATATACTATGCACCACCAGTGCAAATAGTTCAAGCCCTCGCCCTTGCTCAACCCGCTCCGTTGGAACAAGTGTTCACACAACAAAACCGTCCCAACCAGCCTACCCCCAATAATCAACAAGGGAAAGATTGGAATAACCAGCCCCCCAACCAAGTCAATAACCAACCGCAGGGAGGCGATCAACAACTGAACCCTCCCAACAATGTCGCGGCAAACCGGCCAGCCAAAAACCCCCCATGATAGAATGCACCAAGACGCAGCGCCCCGTTGTGCATGATCCAACCATGCACACTCTGTAATGTTTATGGGCACTACACATTCAAGTGTCCCCTCATGGCTCATGCAAAGCAGGCCATTCAAAACGAGGCCCAACAGGTCACCAATGCTGCAAATCATGCCCAACCCAACCCAACATCACAATGACCTCCTCCTATGGTGCTTCAAAACCCATTCCCTGTCCAAGGGTTGGTGGCAAATTCACCCCCTCCCCAACCCAATCCAAATGCTCCGGGGGCACCTCCCACGGCCGAAATAGGTGTTCACCACCTGCTAGCCATGACAACTGAAGAGGTCAACTTGCAAACCCGATGGAATCAGTACGGTATGACCACCGAACCCGTTGACACATCAGTGGCATCAACATCCAAAACAGTCAACCTACATCTTTAGTTACCCCCGTTCCCATGCCCCCCCATACACAGAATTTCCAATAACGCCACGGCTGTAGTTGTAGTCAACTATAGCATCGTGGATGATTTGGCCCAAACACCAACCGCCATGTCTGCTCTTGAGGTACTTAAAATGTGTCCAATGCAGCGAAAATCCTTACTAGCCACCCTAGGGGTAGTAGACCCCTTCAACCTCAGGTTTATCACATTCGACACGGAGAACAGAGAACCATGCATGCCATCGACCATCGCCTTTCAAATCCCAGTGTTCATCCAGAATTTGGTTGTGCACCAGTGCATAGTGGATGAGGGGGCATCCACGTGTGTTATGTCTACCTTGGTTGGGCAGAAACTTGGATCACCAATTCTGCAACCATCCTCCACAAATCTGTGGGCCTATGATGGACATCCCACTAAAGCCCAAGGAATCCTCCCCCATGTCCCCATCACATTAGCCAGGAAGACAGTGCTGATCGACATAGAGGTCATCAACGCTCAACTGGACTATACTACCTTCTCCTCGGAAGGAGTTATATGTATGCAATGAGAGCAGTCACATCAACTGTCTTCTGTCTCATGATGTTCCCCCACGACGGGAAGATTATGATAGTTGATCACCTCACTTATCATGATCTGCAAGGGTTAACAACACCTGCCAACGTTATCCTGACCATCACAACCATTGAGCCGCAAGGGACGACCACATACGCCAATGTCATCCCTGCAATAAACACCATGGTTGAAAAAAAACCAGCCTACCCATTGTTGAATGTGGGCCCTGGGTTGTTTGTCGATCCCACCATGATGGCTCCTTTCCCCTCCATGTCACTGCCACTGACACAAAATGAGACTGCAGACTTGTGCATGGTCTCATCTAGCACCACTGCACCCAAAAAACCATCGCAGCCGAAGCCCAAACCACAACCACAACATCATCTACAGCCGCAAAATCACTCGCAGCAGCAGCATTTCACTCGCAGCAACAACATTTCATCTGCAGCCGCAAAATCACTCGCAGCAGCAGCATTTCATGCAACCGCAAAATCACTTGCAGCAGCAGCATTTCATGACCAAGATGGTAATGGCCACCTTAAGCCTACCCAACTTTACATTGGGAATTTTGGTATGTTCTCTTGATCCACCAGCTCAACCACCAATGCCCCAGGTTGTGTTAACCCTGGTGCAACCCCTTGCGGTCGAGCCTCACCCTCCACCCAGTCCGAAAAATCCAACCGCTGCACCTACACCCGCACCACCCCACCCAAAAAGAGCTAGGGGAAATAATGCCAAAGCCACCGTAGAACCACAAGAAGTCCCACCTTGCGCCGTCTGTGAGAAACAGGTCCATCCAACTCAGAGTTTCCCTAAAATCCCAATGATCAGTGTGCATTTAGATTCCATGGATACAAACGAAAACATCCCCGTGGTTGAACTCCCAACTGCACCAATAGTCAGAAACAAGGCATTGAGAACAAACCACGCTTGTGCCCTCTGCGGGTTGTATGGACATTACTCTCACCATTGTCAAGAATTGCCCAAATTTCAAATGGCTCTAGCTAACCTCTGTCAACATTCCCTTGAGTTTGGAATCACCTTGATCGAAGAATTTCACCCCCGACCGCCTTCTTCAAACACCATGTCCATTTACATGATGTCCAGTTCAATTGACCCGTTTATCTCCACCATCACCGACGGTCCATTAGACCTGTCTCTTCCATTGTTTCCCCAGCAACAGCCGCAACCTTAGTTGCAACCTCAACCTTAGTTACCAAGGAAATAGTGGGGTTCATTCCCACTCAACATGATCCTTTTCCTTTTCCTTTTCCTTTTCCTTTTCCTACCATCCGAGATCATGAGTAAGTCTGTATTGGAAACCTGCAATCTCTAGGATTTCACACTGGGATATCCTGTGTGGTACCTTAAACCACCTACCCTACCTTGGAGGCCCCAAGATGTGTTGACTCATGTCCAACCAATTGAGATGATGTTTAACCTACCTCCAGGTCCATCAAAGACTCCTCCCGTCTCCAGTCCTGCCCCTCTTCTTCCAACAGAGACTGGGGGCAAGGCAACCAAAGCCACAATTGATACCATTTACATAATCTCTTGAACCCGTTTCCCTTCCATCTCGTTGGCTATGGAAGATCCACCTGATCTATCTCGGAATCACTTATGCAATGACGGAGATATATGTAAGACCGCCTTCGGTTTTACCCCATTCCCTTTAAACCATAGTGTGGAATTGGTTCTTTCCATAAAAGACCAGATTCTGTCACCCTGCATTGCCCAACAAACTTTGTCTCAGCAAGGGGGCATACCTCTTCTCTGACTTAGACGGTCAACTCTTAAAGAATCTGCGCAACGGGCTCCACCTCAAGAGATCCTCTGCCTAATACCACCATTATGAGTCCCTTATAGCGTAGTTTTTTCCCTTTTTGTTTTTCAACATTTTTTTTTCACCACAAGTCAGGGGCAGCACCATTAGCTGCTAATCCAAAGTCACTCGGAGCCTGTTCGAGACACCTCTCACACCTCAGGGCCCAAATTTCCATCTCCTTATGAGACCACCGTCTCGTGTTTAACAAACAAATTTCGGGACCGCTCCCCAGAAGTCACCTCGACTTATGAGCTACAGCATCGCGATGCAAGTGTCTGCGGACCTGTACTTGCATCACTCTTGCCTATCGATACTCATGTGGGTCCTCGGGCCACCTCCCGTTAAGGAATGTAATTTTTTGTTTTGTATTTTTAACACATAGTTATCTTTTCTATTCACCGCACCTTGCATGGACCTTTGGACCACTGTCCACAAAATAATTTCTTTTTCTTGCATATATTTGGCATATAAGTGCCCCTGAACTTGCACTCACATCACATGTAGTCAAGTCCATTCACTGCAACACACACACATGCTCTTCTGATCTCTGTCCAAGAGCCACCTCAATTTGCGTGTCTTCTACCACACCGACTCGCTAGCCTCTGCCGTGATCTATCCCATGCATGTATTGGTATGTTTGAGATCCTTCTGCTCCATCCATACTTCACGAATGACCTTTGGACCTCTATCCACCATCCCGACATGGGCACCGCCTATGCCACCACAATCGGTTGACCACATTGGAGTTTCGTTTAAGCACTTTTTTGAATCCTTAAAACAATGAAAAGATAGCCGAGCGCGGCCGCTTCCTTTCTTGCTTGCTAAAGTATAGGAAATGGCATCTACATCGTCTCATTTACCTCCTTTTGTGGACCATGTAGACCATCAATTGAAAAGGACCTCCTTGGTACACTCAAGCTAAGACCGTTCCCATCTGCATACTTTTATGCTTTCTTGGGCAGAGGGGCCGCACCTTATGAAAAAGCTCACTACCAATTGTCGTTAATCTCTTTTCCAGTCGTATCGTCAAGAAAATATTGCTGAACAAACTTGGTTTCATTCATGCTCATAAAAGTATCTGAATGACCGTCCAGTCAGTATAGGTTTAACCTTTTTCGGCCTGATTGGACTACCAACGGTAAAGAAGTCTCTCATCCCCTCCAGGATGGGTGAGCTCTCCTATGCATACGTTTATCCTTTTTTGGGCACAGGATACTACCAAAGAAAAATATCCCCCACTGGAGTCTTCTTCGTGCTTTCAGACTCTCTAAAATTGAAAGCACCATCGAGCATTTACCTTCTTGGGCTCACCAAAAATCCATGAGATCTTACCATATTGATGTCCCTAGACACCACCCCACAGAAAATAGTTTGGTAGCATTCCCCTGTTGGGTCACCTTTGTTCAGAGTACTCTGCAATGTGTCTTCCTTGGATCCCATCAATTTAAAAAGTGTCTACCTCCCCCAAGCA
This sequence comes from Pseudotsuga menziesii, assembly GCA_001517045.1. Classification (NCBI taxonomy): domain Eukaryota; kingdom Viridiplantae; phylum Streptophyta; class Pinopsida; order Pinales; family Pinaceae; genus Pseudotsuga; species Pseudotsuga menziesii. Next base: position 106,192 of record LPNX011063348.1, read on the forward strand.
TTTCCCATCTACAGCGACATCCCTGGTATTACGGCTATGATCCCATTCCCATGAGTCAAGTTCATTTGCTGCCCGGTGTCACATGCCCCATTTTTGCAAAAATAATATTATCTTATTTGATTTTATTTAAAGACATTATGTTAAATTTTATGCTAAGTTGTAATTGATGACTCAGCAGAGTCAAGGATGTTGAATGTATTTTTGAATATTTTAATTATAAATAAATAAAAGTGGAGACAACAGCTTAGGATAGCTATTAAAAGAGTGTTTACTGGTCAAGTTGGTGGAGGAGACTGGGTAGAGAGAAAACAGACATGCGGAAGCATCCTCTAACACTTCCAACTGTTACAGGTGGAAACCTCCCCACATTTGGGGTCATGATCCCCCAAGAAAGTGGGATCAGAGCAGGTGGCTCAATTAATGACAAACTGACCCAAAAGACCTAGGAAATCTTATAAAAATGCCCATTGAAGAGAGCTGAGGCTGCTCGTTCTAGAGAAGTGATCATTCATATGAATGAACTTTAGAGAATTCAATGGCAAGGGAATTTGTGGAAAGAGTTTGAGGGGTTAAACTGCTGAGTGATCTAGTGCAGCTTTTCAACTGAAGGATCTTACTGTTGTGTGTAGAATCATTACAGAGTCATTGGACTAGTTTTTTGTTTGCTTGCTCCACCAATTCTCAGCCAAGGAGACTGGGAACAAGCTCGGGGGTCCTGAGGAGACACTGTTTGAGTGCTCTCCAAGAGTTGGTAGGGAGGAACAACCTCCTAATGCTGTTGTTGTCCAGCTTAATCAGGTTCTACAATCTTTTTGTTTTACTGTGTTAAATGATAAAAAAATGAATCTGATTGTTATGTTAAATGTTTAGTTGCAAATATTAGAGTTAGTAATCTTATATATATTTGAAAGAATGAACCTGAAATAGATGTAAAATAATCGTAACCTGCATTTTTCCACACCTGGAAGGACCAGACCGTACTCCAGCACAGGCAGTGTATTTAAAATAGATGAAGGATATGATAGGAATCTGAAATGAATAGATGTATTATGCATTTCATAATATCAAAGTAATATATTTTTGTATGTAAGTTGTTATCAGAAAAGAACATTGACCTGTTATTTATATTTATTGTTTAAACTAGCTTGTTGATGTAAGTATGCTAGAAAAGAAATAGCCATAACTCTTTACAGGTAGCAGGTTTATCATATTAATAAGTTATTCAAGTAGATAAGTTATTATTCTTACACAGTACTTTATTTTGTGATTAAAATCAAAATATGCAGGAGGGTAAACTGTGATATATTATATATAAATAAATATACTTTTCCTTGTAATTATATTTTTAACCCGTAGCAGAGGTAGTAGAAATAACTCAGACAAACAACTTTATTTTATTCTGCTAAGTAAATATTTAAATAAGAAATACTTAGTTTATTTACTGTTAATAATAACTGACGATATCCACAATTATTCGAACCTCAAGTAGAGTGTTATTATCATAATTAAATTCTAAAGAACAAACAAGTACAGAGTTTACACACATCTTATCAAAGAACTTTAATAAACCCTATCTGTATTTTATTAAATTAAAACAACTAAAATATGATAATAAATGTTTATTTATAAAAAGAACTATTTCTTTTAACCTATACAAACAACTATACTTGTAAAAGAAAATACAGGGTCGAAACCTTAATAACAAACAAAATAAGTAAATGACAATCATTTAAGCGATAATCCAATTATTTGGATTATTTATTATTAAACAACTAAACTGTTATAAATTATTACAGTCCTTTAAGGATAGTGAAAGGACAATTATAACAATATAACTGGAAATTTACACTATATACATGTAACAATAATTAAATCAATTAAACTAAGTAACTAAATCTTAAAGAACAAGTTGAAGAATTTATTTTACACAAGGGTTACCTACAGGAAACCCTAGCTCGAATTTCTGAGCCTGTAGTTAAATAATTATATAATATGATGGAATAACAATCTTAATCCATTAATAATATTCTTTAGGAAAAATAATCAATATACAACAAAATTTCTATTTCACAGGCGATAGGGTAAAAACCCTAGTTTACAAAGTCACCATAAGAGCTTAGAGATAAATTGAGTCTAAGCTCAAAGGATAATATTTATTCTTTAAAAGAAACTGTGTATTTCTTGACAGGCCGTAAAGGCTTTAAATATCAACATTGTACAAAAACGAGAAACAAACATTTACAAGTCACGACTTGAGTTGGAGCTACCCTGTTGTAAGCGAGGGTTTAAACAAAAATCAAAACTAGTAAACTAAAGAACAACAACCCAAGACTGGGTAACAACCATGCCGTAACTTTTTCCAACTGGAAATTGTCCCCTAAGGATTGCACAAGCAGGGAAAGCCATTTGATAACCAGGGCTTATCCGTAGCCAGAGCGCCAGTCATTTTGTGAAGTGTTTTCTGTCAAGGGTTATGTGAACTGTCACCTACAAAATGAAAATCAAAGTTCAATTAAAAACTTGCTTTCAAAACTAAATACTAAAAACAAAATCTAGTTTTACAAACTCTCAAATGCTTACATTACCTAGAGGGGAAGGTTATGGAGCCACGAAGGACCAACAGCACCGCAACCATCGTAACAAGAAGCCAAACCTTCATACTCGTAGTGACAAAGATGAAGGGAAGTCATGTACAAGCCACACTGACAGTTTATTTGGGAGTCATATATACAAAACTCTTTTACATAGTTTATTTGGGATTAGACTTTCATAGACATTGGTTGTTTCTCAACATGGCATTTTGCTGGTAAATTACCATGTCCTTATACTTAGTAGAATGATTTTATGCTTACACAAAATAACTGGTGCTTAGCATAGGATATAAGGTTGATATTTATAGAAATATCAACCTTCGAAGCTATTGGTAGATAGTAACTTAATACAAGTAAAGTATTATAGGACAATAAGAATTTAAAATGCATTGATCCTTCTCGAGTCTATAATCAATAGAACCTTATGGTTTGACATAGATTTAAGAGATGTAGACAACAACGTTTTTTTATGAAAAGACACTATTGTTTTTACACTAATCAACTTAACTGTCAAAAGTTTACAGGCTGTAAGTTTCCCTACAGAAGTTAAATATCAAACAACTTGATACTCAAATAAGTGGTATGATAATGTATAATAACTCAAAGTACAATCAGTATAATGTTTCAAGTAATGCTTATTAAAGTAGAAGTTATCAAGCAACTAAGATTACAAATTTAGAGCCACATAAAGTATTTTACTATCACTATGTACAATAAAGAAAGAAACTCAATCATCTAAACTTTGTTTACAAGAACAACTGAAGAAAACAAACTGTTTTTACCTCATGGAAGTTCGTTTGAAATATAGCAGCTTATTTACTAAGCTTTATTAATTGCAGCTAGAAATACTGCTAGATACTTTATGAAATTAAAAATGTTACTCGATTATTCATACCTATAAACTTGTAAGAACAAGTAATCTTTCTGCGTTAGCATAAATGCTAAGTAAGCCCAGGATTTCAAAGTCAGATTCCACCTACTGGTCATAAAGAAAACTCATCAGTAAAATAAAATAAAACAATGCGCAAGTTAAACTTAATCTTGTTACAAAAAGGAAACTGCTGTGTTAACATAATTGAGATTATGTAATACTAATCTTTTAACTGTTTCTTTTATTGCTAACCTTTAGATGTTAGTAAACCACAGTTTTAGCATTTTATGTTATCTCAAAATTTTAATTTTTTGTGAAAAATTGGGGTTTTTACATGTGGTATCAGAGCACAAGGTTCAAACACTAGGCCTTGATGAAGCCCAACTAGCTTTTATGAAATAGTAAATTGAATTATTATGCTGATGTACTTTCCTTTAAATGTTATTCAACAGAGAATTTTTTTTCTGAAGTTTAACAAACAGGTATGGAAAGGCTGGAAGAATATGCAGAGGAGGAATCTCTAGTTACTGAACCAGGAAACTTACCAAGAGATCCTATACCAGAGGACTTAACTACCAATTCCTCAGAATTGTTACAAACTGTAAAAGACCTAAAATCTGAAATGGAGTCTGTAAAACGAGAGAATGAAAGGATTATGAGGGCTCAAGAGGACCTGAATCAAATCCTAACATAAATATTTCAAACTGAGTTTAGGGGTAGAATAACTGAATCAGAAGATACAAGTCATAAACATAAATCTAAAAAGATGAAACATACTAAAACTGAAAGTAGTTCATCTTCAGAGGTGTTTGGTGAACAACGGAATTACCATTCTACTAGTGATAGTAGTGATGATAACCAGTACACTAAAAAGAGGAAATACAAACCTTATGAGGAAATTTCTGGCGAATTCAAAAAGATAAAACCACCAGCATTCAATGGAGAGACTAAGAAGGGGGAGGAAGCTGAATCCTGGTTATCTGGGATGAAGAAATACTTCCAAATATATAACTATTCTAACCAGTTAAAGGCTAGAATGGATATCTATAACCTCTCAGGAAAGGCTGACATTTGGTGGTAGGACTTGAAGAGAGTTAAGGAAATAAAGGAGAAAAATGTAATTTGGAGTACCTTTAAGAGGTATTTTAAAAAGAAATTTATGTCTGAGCAATATTATGAAGAGAGAAAAAGAATTTTATGAGCTGAAATTAGGATCAATGACAATGAAAGATCTGAAGAGAAAGTTCTTAAGTCTACTTAGGTATGTGCCATACCTTGTAGATGAGAAACCAAAGGTGCAAGGATTCCTCAGTTGTCTACCTTATCATATTAAGGATAGAATTGAATATGACGATCTAAAGACTTTGGAAGAAGCTATGAGGAAAGCTAACTTCTATTTTGAACAAAATCGAAAGAAGAAAAGCTTGGCCAACTGAAAAGCCATGAAAAATAATAACCAATATGAACAAAAGAAGAAGGATTTTGTTCCCAACAGAAATTCTAAGAACAATAAGGCCAAAAATTATGCTAATAATAAGAAATTCCAAGGAAATAAGAATAATACACCCAGCAAACAGAATAATTCTAAGGGTAAAGAAATTGCTAATAATCATCGAAATTTTACCAAGATCTTTTAGTGCAAAGAACATATAAAGTGCTGGGAGTGTAATGGCCCACACTGTGCTTTAGTATATCCTAATCGAAAAAAGTATGTTAGAAATATTCATACCATACAGGAGGAGATGACCGTTGGGGAATTAGCGAGGACTATGCCTAGAATCAACGCAACCTTGGAGAATCGACAAGCAGGATATCAAACTTCCACCATGGTGGAAGTAGAAGGTATGATAAATCAAACCTTTGTAACTATTTTGATTGATATAAGAGCTAGTCTCAGTTATATTGCACCTAAAATGGTAGAAAAATGTAAGTTACCTGTTGAAATATTCAAGAATTCTTGGTTCGTTTAGTTAGCCACTGGTGCTAAAAGAAAGGTAACTTGTTTTGTAAAAGAATGTGCAGTAGTTATGGATCATTTTGAAACTGTTGTAAAGCTTAATTTATCGCCTCTTGGTTCTTATGATTTGCTGATTGGTATGGACTGGTTAGAGCAACATAAAACCTTCACATGTTTAAATTGTTATGATAAAACCTTCACATGTTTAAACAGTGATGGAAAACCAGTAAGTGTAAAAGGAGTCCCTAGAAAAACCACCATAAGGCAGATTTCTGCCCTACAACTTAAGAGAGTTGTTAGGAAGGGATGTAAAGCTTATGCAATAACAATAACTAATGAGGAGAGTCTAATTAAGACAGATAAGATAAAATTGGAAGACATACCAGTCTTAAGAGAATATGTTGATGTATTCCCTGAAGAAATTCCAGGACTACCTTCGAAAAGGGAATTGGATTTCACCATTGAGCTGGTACCTAGTGCAGTACCTAGCTCAAAGGCCCCTTATCGAATGAACATACTAGAACTTAATGAATTAAAGTCTCAATTAAAAGAACTAATTGATAAAAAGTATTTTCGACCAAGTGTGTCTCCCTGGGGGGCACTTGTCATCTTCGTTAAGAAAAAGGACGGAACCATGCAACTTTGCATAGATTACCGTTAGTTGAATAAGATGACCATTAAAAATCGATACCCATTGCCTTGCATAGATGATCTGTTTGATCAACTATGTGGAGCCACGATATTTTCAAAAATAGATTTAAGGTCTGGATACCATAAAATTAGGATTAAAGATGAAGACATCTTTAAGACAACATTCAGAATTAGATATGGTCATTACGGATTTGTCGTCATGCCATTCGGGCTTACTAATGCCCCAGCTATTTTTATGTGTTTAATGAACAATGTTATGCATAAGTATTTAGATAAGTTTGTGGTCGTGTTTATCGACGACATTCTAATCTATTCAAAAACTGAAGAAGAACATAAAGAACATTTAAAGATTATGTTACAAGAGTTGTGAGATCATCAACTCTTCGCAAAAATTTAGTAAATGCCATTTCTTCAAGGATAAGATTCAATACTTAGGTCATGTGGTGACCAAGGAAGGGATTTCGGCAAATCCTGAAAAGATAAGGGAAATCGAAGATTGGCTGGTTCCTAAGGATGTGAGGGATGTTCGATCTTTTATGGGAATTACCAAGTACTACCAGAGGTTCATTGAAGGTTATTCGAGGATTGCAAATCCAATAACTTCTTTGCAGAAGAAAGGAAAGAAGTTTGAATGGAACTAGAAATGTGAGGAAAGCTTTAAAAAATTAAAAACTTTATTAACCAGCGCACCTATTTTAAAAATAGCTGATCCTAATAAAGAATTTGTAGTATGCACTGACACCTACAATGATGGCTTAGGCGGTGTTCTAACTCAAGAAGGACATGTTATTGCCTTTGAGTCAATAAAATTAAAAATTCATGAAAATAATTATGCAACTTATGATCTGGAATTAGCTGCTGTTATACATGCTTTAAAGATGTGGCGACATCACCTAATTGGTAGAAAATTTATTTTAATGACTGATAATAAAGGATTGAAGTATTTATTAGATCTACCTAATCTAAATGCTAGACAAGCTAGGTGGTTAGCTTTCTTAAGCGAGTATGATTTCAAAATTCAGCACATTAAAGGAAAATAAAATAAATTTGTTGATGGATTAAGTAGGAATGCAAGGCTGAATTTTGTAGCAGCTATCAGCACTTATGCTACAGATTTGGATGAACAACTTAAAGAAGAAATAGAACAAGATGAAATTTACCAAAGTTTACAAGCTAAAACTAAAGAAAATCCAATAGAAATCTTAAGTAAACAATACAGTTTAAATGCAAAAGAATTTTTATTGTATAAAGACAGGATGTATGTATGTAACGTACCTAAAGTTAAGCTGTTAATTCTGGATGAAATTCATAAAACTCCATACTCAGGTCATCCAGGATATCAAAAGACTATAATTGTGTTAAGAAAAGAATATTTTTGGCCAAATATGAAGACAGAAGTAGCAGAGTATATCGCTAGGTGTTTTGAATGTTAGTAGGTGAAGACTGAACATCAACACCTAGCTGGATTACTTCAGCCGTTACCCATTCCTAGCTGGAAATGGGAGATAATTAGTCTAGATTTTATTATTGGACTGCCTAGAAATCAGAATCAAAATGATTCTATCATGGTAGTAGTTGATAAGTTAAGAAAAGCAGCTCACTTTATACCTGTTAAAGCTACTTATAAAGCTGCAAACATAGCTGATATTTTTTCTAAAACATATTTTCCGATTGCATGGAATACCGAAAGTAATAATCTTAGATAGAGATCCTAAATTTACAGGAAACTTTTAGAAGTCTTTGTTTAAAGGGTTAAACACTACATTAAATTTTAGTACTTCTTTCCATCCTCAAATAGATGGATAGAATGAAAGAGTAAACCAAGTACTGGAAGATTTTTTAAGAATGTATGTGAAAGATCAACAATGTAAATGGGAGGATTATTTGCATATGGTAGAATTTGCTTATAATAATAATTACCAGACATCAGCCATATTTAGTCCTTTCGAAATTTTGTATGGACGGAAATGTAATACTTCTATCTCTTGGAGTAATCCGGTGGATAGATTGGTATTAGGTCCTGAACTATTAAAAAAATGGAAGAAATTGTGAAATAGGTGCAAGGTAATCTGAAGGTTGCATAGGATTGACAGAAAAGTCAAGCAGACTTAAAAAGAACTCCAAAGGAGTTTCAGGTAGGTGAAAATGTGTTCATCAAGGTAAGGCCCAAAAAAAGCTCTCTGAGATTGGGGAGTTGTGCAAAACTAGCACCTCATTATTGTGGTCCATTTGAAATTCTGTCCAAGATTGGACAAGTAGTTTATCAAATAGCATTACCACCAAATTTAAGAGTACATAATGTTTTTCACATTTATGTATTAAATAAATATGTTCATGATGCTACTCATGTTGTTAACTGGAATGATGTACAGGTGGAACCAGAAGGATATTTTCTGGTGGAACCGGACTCTATCCTCGGGCAGAGGGAGATCACATTTTGGAACTGCACCATTGGACAGGTGAAGGTGCAATGGAAGCACCTTAGTCCAGAAGAAGCCACTTGGGAATTGGAAAGTAATATGCAAGATGCATATCCAATTCTGTTTTAGGTGAATTATGAGGATGAAGAATAAATAACATCGAGGATGATGTTATGTTCTAAGGGGGTGTGTATGTCACATGCTGCAATTTTGCAAAAATAATATTATCTTATTTGATTTTATTTAAATACATTATGTTAAATTTTCTGCTAAGTTGTAATTGATGACTCAGCAAAGTCAAGGATGTTGAATGTATTTTTGAATATTTTAATTATAAATAAATGAAAGTGGAGACAACACCTTAGGAAGGCTATTAAAAGAGTGTTTACTGGTCAAGTTGGTGGAGGAGACTGGGTAGAGAGAAAACAGACATGTGGCAGCATCTTCAAATACTTCCAACTGTTGCAGGTGGCAACCTCCCTACATTTGGGGTCATGATCCCCCAAGAAAGTGGGATCAGAGCAGGTGGCTCAATTAATGACAAACTGTCCCAAAAGACCTAGGCAATCTTATAAAAATTCCCATTGAAGAGAGCTGAGGCTGCTCATTCTAGAGAAGTGATCATTCAGGTGAATGAACTTCAGAGAATTCAATGGCAAGGGAATTTGTGGAAAGAGTTTGAGGGGTTAAACTGCTGAGTGATCTAGTGCAGATTTTCAGCTGAAGGATCTTACTGCTCTGTGTAGTATCATTACAGAGTCATTGGACTAGTTTATTATTTGCTTGCTCCACTAGTTCTCAGCCAAGGAGACCAGGAACAGGCTCGGGGGTCTTGAGGAGATGTTGTTTGAGCGCTCTCTAGGAGTTGATAGGGAGGAATGACCTCCTAATACTATTGTTGTCCATCTTAATCAGGTTCTACAATCTTTTTGTTTTACTATGTTAAATGATAAAAAGTGAATCTGATTGTTATGTTAAATGTTTAGTTGCAAATATTATAGTAAGTAATCTTATAGATATTTGAAAGAATGAACCTGAAATAGATGTAAAATAATCCTAACCTGCATTTTTCCACATCTGAAAGGACCGGACCGTACTCCATCACAGGCAGTGTATTTAAAATACATGAATGATATGATAGGAATCTGAAATAAATAGATGTATTATGCATTTCATAATATCAGAGTAATCTATTTCTGTATGTAAGTTGTTATCAGAAAAGAACATTCACCTGTTATTTATATTTATTGTTTAAACAAGCTTGCTGATGCAAGTATGCTAGAAAAGAAATATCCATAACTCTTTACAGGTAGCAAGTTTATCATATTAATAAGTTATTCAAGTATATAAGTTATTATTCTTACACAGTACTTTATTTTGTGATTAAAATCAAAATATGCAGGAGGGTGAACTGTGATATATTATATATAAATAAATATACTTTTCCTTTTAATTATATTTTTAACTTGTAGCAGAGACAATAGGAATAACTCAGACAAACCACTTTATTTTATTCTGCTAAGTAAATATTTAAATAAGAAATACTTAGTTTATTTACTGTTAATAATAACTGACTATATCCACAGTTATTCGAACCTCAAGTAGAGTGTTATTATCATAATTAAATTATAAAGAACAAACAAGTATAGAGTTTACGTACATCTTATCAAAGAACTTTAATAAACCCTATTTGTATTTTATTAAATTAAAACAACTAAAATATGATAATAAATGTTTATTTATAAAAAGAACTATTTCTTTTCACATATACAAACAAGTTATACTTGTAAAATAAAATACAGGGTCAAAACCCTAATAACAAACAAAATAAGTAAATGACAATGATTTAAGCGATGATCCAATTATTTGGATTATTTATTATTAAACAACTAAACTGTTATAAATTATTACAGTCCTTTAAGGATAGTGAAAGGACAATTATAATAATATAACTGGAAATTTACACTATATACCTGTAACAATAATTAAATCAATTAAACTAAGTAACTAAAGCTTAAAGAACAAATTGAAGAATTTATTTTACACAAGGGTTACCTACAGGAAACCCTAGCTTGAATTTCTGAGCCTGTAGGTAAATAATTATATAATATGATGGAATAACAGTCTTAAGCCATTAATAATATTCTTTAGGCAAAATAATCAATATACAGCAAAATTTCTATTTCACAGGTGAATAGGGTAAAAACCCTAGTTTACAAAGTCACCATAAGAGCTTAAAGATAAACTGACTCTAAGCTCAAAGGATAATATTTATGCTTTAAAAGAAATTGTGTATTGCTTGACAGGTCGTAAAGGCTTTAAATATAAAAAATGTACAAAAATGAGAAATAAACATTTGCAAGTCACGGCTTGAGCCGAAGTTACCCTGCTGTAAGTGAGGGCTTAAACAAAAATCAAAACTAGTAAACTGAAGAACAACAACCCAATACTGGGTAACAACCATGCCATAACTTTTCCCAATTGGAAACTGTCCCCTAAGGACTGCACAAGCAAGGAAAGTCATTTGATAACCAGGGCTTACCCATAGCCAGAGCACCGGTCCTTTTGTTAAGTGTTTTCTGTCAAGGGTAATGCAAACTGTCACCTGCAAAATGAAAATCAAAGTTCAATTAAAAACTTTCTTTCAGAACTAAATACTGAAAACAAAATCTAGTTTTAAAAACTCTCAAATTCTTACATTACCTGAAGGCGACGGTTATGGAGCCACGAAGGACCAACAACAGCGCAACCAGTGTAACAAGAAGCCAAACCTTCATACTCTCAATGACAGAGACGACGTGGACTCATGTACAAGCCACATTGACAGTAGTAGCAAGAACAAGCATGAGTAACGACCATGAAAGAACTAAACAACGAAGTTGGAGCTGTCACCAACAAGCAAGGTGTGAAAATGAAAATCACAAACCCTACGATGAGGGAAATTCTTTAACCAACAATGAAAGACCATGGATGAACAAGAAGGAGCCATATACAGGTCGTATCCTTATGCTACAAAACTCAACAAACCCTTACAAAGATAAAAACTCATAGTACAAAGAATGAGTTATAAAACTAAATAGTGGAAGCTGAAACAACTCAAATCAAGACTCATAGCACAACTAGCAACCAGAAGGGTATCATGGCCACCATGAGAATGGTTGCAAAGCAGCCCGAAGGCCCAAGAACCACAGAGGGAAAAGACAAAGAGTAGGGTTAAAAAGAATTTATATCTCTAATGCACAGACAGGAGAAGTCCACGTGCCCATTGGAAAAATTAAACAATGCATGGGTCGAGCTCTATAGTCACCTGCATGCCAATAATTTACAATTATTTATATAATGATTCGTGAACAAATAATGCAGGAACTATATTGATCAATCATTTATAAAGTTCATCGTTCACATAATATGTTTATAACATAATGTTGTTTGGGCATTAGATAACAAGAAACCTCAGATCATTGACCAATCGAAGGTATAGTAATCATATAATTCGATACTATTATGATTGTTTATATTTGATTTATAAAACATACCCTTTACTCATAAACCAATCAGTTTGGGGTGGAAATGATTCCTCAAATCATTTACAAATGTCGATATTATAATGTGAACATTATGATTACCATGTTTATCCACGTTAAAATATAATAACTATTTGTTTAATGTAAACTCCAATATGAAATGTGCAAAATCATAGAACAACTATATATTTCTATGTTTCTATATATGATGCTCAAAGCAAGGATAGACTCTTCTAAACCCATAACTCTAGTGGATTTTATGATAAAATTTGATTAGCACAATAAAGATTAGAATCATAAACTCTTTACAAGATCAATGTTGTTTAGACTTGTTTAGGAGCTTCAAATTAAATGGCAGAATTGTATGTTTATAAACATAATAATAATATATATATGTAAAACCAACATTCGATTGGAGATAAATGATAAAGATGGCTAATATGGTAAAATAATATATACAAAACTCTTTTACATAGTCTATTTGGGATTAGACTTTAATAGTCATTGGTTGTTTCTCAACATGGCATTTTGCTGGTAAATTACCATGTCCTTATACTTAGTAGAATTATTTTATGCTTACCAAAAATAACTGGTACTTAGCATAGGATAGAAGGTTGATATTTATAGAAACATCAACCTTAGAAGCTGTTGGTAGATAGTAACTTAATACAAGTAAAGTATTATAGGACAATAATAATTTAAAATGGATTGATCCTTCTCAAGTCTATAATCAATAGAACCTCATGGTTTGACATAGATTTAAGAGATGTAGACAACATCATTTTCTTATGAAAAGACACTATCATTTTTACACTAATCAACTTAACTGTCAAAATTTTACAAGCTATAAGTTTCCCTACAGAAGTTAAATATCGAACAAGTTGATACTCAAAGAAGTGGTATGATAATGTATAATAACTCAAAGTACAATCAGTATAATGTTTCAAGTAATGCTTATTAAAGTAGAAGTTATCAAGCAACTAAGATTACAAGTTTAGAGCCATAGAAATTATTTTACTATCGCTACGTACATTGAAGAAAGAAACTCAGTCATCTAAACTTCGTTCACAAGAACAACTGAAGAAAACAAACTATTTTTACCTCACGGAAGTTCGTTTGAAATATAGCAGCTTATTTACTAAGCTTATTAATTGTAGTTAGAAATACTGTTGGATACTTTATGAAATTAAAAACATTACTCGATCATTCATACATGTAAACCTATAAGAACAAGTAATATTTCCGCGTTAGCATAAATGGTAAGTAAGCCCAGGATTTCAAAGTCAGATTCCACCTACTGGTCATAAAGAAAACTCATCAGTAAAATGAAATAAAATTGTAAGAATAATATATCAATGCTATGAGCAATGATGCTAATAAGAAGCAAAGGAAATAGATATTTCTACTAAGAATTCTCACAAGCATACACAGGAAAAATAGAGAGAAGAAAAGGGACTGAATCACATGAATGAAGAGATGAATATTGGTGTGTATCCTTCCATTGAATAATTATGAATAATAGTTTACATAAATAGTACATCCCTCATAGGAAAATCAAATTGTATGGAAACAACTCATAAAGCTCAAAAAGGCTGACTTACCAAAATATAGCAAACCCCCATAGGTGGCTAAAGCACTTACCAAATCTATCAAGGACCTCACGAGTTGGAAAAAGCATGAGTGAGTTGTCAAGGAGATGGAAAAAACATGCCAATCCTAGAAAATGGATAAAAACTAATGGAGGATGGTTTGGAAACAAAAGCTCTCAGTTTCCTAGTTGACTAGCTTTTATCTTATCCATAAAAAAGCAGGAAAAGGAGAAAAAGAAGAACAAAGCAGAATCTGTTGTAAAGTCCTGTATAATAATTATGGATGGTCAAAAGGTGGTCAATATCAACCCAAAATTGAAAATGAATCATTCCTAGGATATATATGGCATGTATTGACTTTAAGGTGCAAGTGGATGCCAACTAATTAAGCTAGTGGGTGAATAATTAATCAAATAATGATTAATTATTTTATCCTAAGTTGTGAGTGGGTTTAATATATTCCTACACCACCCTATAAGTCTGAATTTATAATGGTATGACAAAAAAAATATGGATGCATATGGATGCATATAGGGCCCAGCAACAAGGCTATGGTCACCCTTTAACAATTATTATGTCCAAAAAAGTGAGGAAAGTGGCAAAACCACATGGGGAAAATCCTCCCTCAAGATAGGACAAGGCACATAATTTGAAATGTGTCTTCAACATATCTTCATCTTCACTTTAATGAGTTGACTGAACTACTTCTAGATGAAGGACTTTTTGAAGAAATCATGAACTCCATGATCATGCGCTGGAGTGTAGAACCTGCAAGAAGGAAGAGGAGAGACTCCATGTATCTTATCAACTGATGAAGTAGGAGAATTACCTGAATGCTTATTTTTGCTCTCAAACTCTAATCTGCAAACATAATCTTAAATGGAAAAGAGATCTGTGCATACTCTTTCCCAAAGAGTACAAAAAATAAGGCAATTTATTTCACACCCAATTCCCTGAATAGCTGCAAACTTGTGATGTGGATCACATGTCAATATTAAAATATGATGTAGCACCTATATAGATCTGATATGAGGCTCATAAATCTATGATATATCATAAATATTATCATATGGAACAGCAAGGACAAAGGCTTCAATGGCTCCATGAGGATATAGGGCTAGACTAGGAAAATTATGAGCAACTGGGGAAAACTGATAGGTGTAAAAATATGAATGATGGATGGGCATAAGATATGAAACATAAGTGTTTATAACAGATACAAACATGTTTAATATCAATCCATATATTACTAAGGTCATGGATAAGCATCCACTGAAAGTTAGGAAAGAATTCAAATCATGTAAGATAAATATCACTACATAAGAGACCAATGGGGAATCAACTAGTGAGCTTGGGATTTGTATAGTATTTGGATTATTTAGAGGTAGGGTAGATAGTATGGATGTTGGTATTATATGTGTATCAACCTATAAATATTCTTCTAAATCAAAATCCAAAGGATCACATATAATCATATCAATAGACTCATGGGAATACACTGGTAATGAATCCTCTGTATGAAAGGAGGAAAGAATGAGATGTTCACAATCTTGAAGAAGGCTATGAGTATTGATTTCAAGAACAAAGGAGGATATGCTGAAGAACATGAGATCAAGTAAGGTAAGTGGTATGACACAAATAAGGCTTGATGTGGCTAAGCAAACATCCTGTAAGTCACTGGGTTGCGCACCATCAATGAGAGAGGTCTGCAAGAGGTGTAAAGAATATGGCACATAAATCTTAGAATCTAAGATAGGATATAGAGAGAACAATGAATGGGTTATAGGATCATAATAAATATCAGCAGCAGCTCCATATGTTACTTCTTTTTCATCAATAGTATCACAAGAAGAAAAATCACCTTCAAGAGACACAGAAAAAGATGGCTCTTCAATATTTGCTTCTCCATTGAAGGAGGAAGCATTCGAATCAATGAGGGTAGCAGCAACATGAATTGTATGAGAAAATTCTTCATCATGATCAACTTCATCAGAGAATGTAGATACCAAGAAATATTGAGAGAGAGAACAAGAGGAGATGCTAGGTTCGCTCCATGCTTCATCTTCAATTTCCTGCAAACCAAAAGCTTTGTTCAAAATTTTCCAAAGCTCAAATGGAAATTCAGCAGAATATATGAGATGATATACATTTGGAGACATTCCCAAGAGATGGAAGCACTCCTCAACTCTGTAGAACTTGATCAACCTTGCTGCTTTGATACCATGTAGAAATAATAGATCAATTCTATGAGAAATGATTCTAAGAAGAAGCACAGGAAATAGATCTTGCTACTAAGAATTCTCACAAGCATACACAGGAAAAATAGAGAGAAGAAAAGAGACTGAATCACATGAATCAAGAGATGAATATTGGTGTGTATCCTTCCATTGAATAATTATGAATAATAGTGTATATAAAGAGTACATCCCTCATAGGAAAATAAAATTGTATGGAAACAACTCATAAAGCTCAAAAAGGCTGACTTACCAAAATATAGCAAACCCCCATAGGTGGCTAAAGCACTTACCAAATCTATCAAGGACCTCACAAGTTGGAAAAAGAATGAATGAGTTGTCAAAGAGATGGAAAAAACATGCTAATCCTAGAAAATGGAGGAAAACTAATGGAGGATGGGTTGGAAACAAAAGCTCCCAGTTTCCTAGTTGACTAGCTTTTATCTTATCCATAGAAAAGTAGGAAAAGCAGAAAAAATAGAATAAAGCAGAATCTACTGTAAAGTCCTGTATACTAATTATGGATGGTCAAAAGGTGGTCAATATCAACCCAAAATTGGAAATAAATCATTCCTAGGATATAGATGGCATGTATTGAATTTAAGGTGCAAGTGGATGCCAACTAATTAAGCTAGTGGGTGAATAATTAATCAAATAATGATTAATTATTTTATCCTAAGTTGTGAGTGGGTTTAATATATTCCTACAAAAACAATGCACAAGTTAAACTTAATCTTGTTACAAAAAGGAAACTGCTGAGTTAACATAATTGAGATTATGTAATACTAATCTTTTAACTGTTTCCTTTATTGCTAACCTTTAGCTATTAGTAAACCATAATTTTAACATTTTATGTTATTTCAAAATTTTAAATTTTTGTGAAAATTTGGGGTTTCGACACCTAGTCTGCCGTGTCGTCATATTGTGAACAAAGAAAGTTTGATTCCACCACACTCCCCCTACCCTTGTTAAATTATTTCACTCCACCTCCCCCCCCCCCCCCCCCCCCGCCCCATTCAGTGGGTCACTCCGTAGATTGTCTCACACCTTTCAGTTATCTCCCTCATGCTCCTGGTCAAGGTAACATCATTGTCTTGACTAGGGGCAGGTCTCCCTCTGTCGACGCCAACACAAATATTCCAAAGGATAGACCCAAAGGTCCCTGTATCTTGGTTTCATTAACATCATTGATGAGTTTCTCGGACCACCTGAGAGGAGCCCTTAGTACCTCTCGGGATGGTTGTTTCTCACATGCTCGACTTCAACTACGTCATTGCACCATTGAGATTCGTACAGGGTTTGGTCCATGCAGTATTTGGTTGAATACCCCAGATGTCACCTGACTCTAGCACATTGATGATTCCATTAGAGGGACCTAAACAGGTTATGTCCCTTGTGATTTTTGGGTTGCGTTGGAGACAGTTTTCAGAATCCCTAGTAGTGCTTCGATGTACCTTTACGATTGATGGAGCATACTTGTACCAGAGATACTCTAACTCTCAATCAGCGAGTCCATACAACTATGTACCATTCCAGATATAGTACACCATCAGTCATGAATATATAGCATTCCATGAGAATTCCATGGGTCCAATGTACCAGATCAACATTGTATTTAGCCTCACATGGAGGAAACCATTATTGTAACATGAGTTGTATATGATCGGCTCTTGTATTTTAGAGCATAGATCAAATTATTCTTTTGACATTGTCACAAGCATGGGGATTAATGCCTCATCCATATACATGTCACACATTATTTGTATCTCACCCATTGATGGGAACCATATTAATACAAAAAACCAAAATCCACCATGCCCCAGCCCCAGAAGCACCAGCTCACCACAGCAAATCCTATGATGTCCGTCAGCCATACGATGAGCTCTTGATCTCACACATCAGGGGGCAATCTATTAACCCAAAAAATCCCTCACTAAGCTCTCTATGACCTACACCACCCAAGGACACCACTTCATGACCCTCCATTAGACCCCCGCACCCTCAAAATAGCCTAAGGATGAAGAAAATGGCTTAAAAACCCCAAAAAGCAGCCCAAAATACTCTCCTAGGAGCTAAAGCCCCCAAAAAGGGGCTAAAACCCTAAAAGGAGCTAAAATTAGGGTGAAAAGGGCTAAAAGCCCAAAAAAGGGGCTAAATCCTGGACAAAGGGCTTAAAACCCTAAAACCCCCAAAAAGCTATAAAAGGAGGGTGGGGGGTCACTCTCAAAACACTTCTCCCTTGCATACTGTTATGCTGCCCATGGATGCCTTGAGACCTTTGCCTCTCAAGACACCCACACTCCCTCTCCTCCATTTCCATTGAGCCATTGCTCCCCCATCCAAGAGAGGTGCTTCCACAAGCTAGGGCATGGTGGCCCATTTTCACCAGAGAAGGTATAGCTTGTTTTTCATGTTTTGTTTCTTTGCTTATTAGTTTTATTTGCTTTCTAACCAATGTTTCATTTGCAGGTTTATGTTTAACATTGTTTTGCAGGGTTTATTGTAGCTTAGGATTTGTTTGCAGGTTATTGGAGGCAGAACCCTAACCCTTGTTTACATAGGGGTTCACCATTTCTTCTCTCTTCTTTCTGATCTGAAAAAATGTTGTTGTCCATTTACATTACGTTTTCATTTTCAGCATTTACCCACACACAGGAACCTACCCTCATGTCCTATAGTCTACATAAGGTATCTATTCCTGCCCCTGTAGTAAGGAGAAATCCTTGCTACACTCCACACCAAGCAGCTCTTCAGACTCATAGAAGAAACAGAGGTAGTGCCAACTTTAGATAATGACAAAGAAAAGTACTTGAACAGGCTTGATGAATCCCATGGACACTTGCTCTCCTCAGTCTCTAGAGATATTCGATTCCACATCCAAGAATTGAAGACTCCCAAGGAGGTTTAGGACAAGATTGCCTCCTTATTTGATAAGCAATATGAGATGAGGATCCATCAGCTAGAAAATGATCTGATCACTCTTAATCCATCCAACTTCAAATCAATGAATGAATGCTTCACAAAGTTCAAGAACTTGATATATCAGTTGAAGCAATGCAAAGTGGAGAAGGATGAAGATCAGGTCATCCTTTCCATTCTCACAAAGCTCAATGAAAACTACTCAGTCTTTGTATCCACCTTCCTAACAGCAAGTCTCACTACTCCAAATTGGAAGATGCCCAATCTTAATGCCTTCATCCAATCTCTTATTTCTGAGAATGATAAGTTGATCCAAATGGGGATCATTCGATCTTCCAAAGATCTAGCTCTGGTTACAAGAGGAGATAAGGTAGTGAATGAAAAAGGGAAGCAAAGAGATGAGTATCTTGTGAAGAAAGAGCAGTCAAAAGAGCCTTCAGGTTCGAAGAGAAGAAAGAAGAATGGCAAAGGCAAGGTCCTCTGCTCTTACTATGGAAGGGGATTTCATTCAGAAATCTCCTGTATGAGAAGACAACTTGATGAAATGGCTCTTGTTTTGAAGAAACATAACATTTCTGTACCTTCTAGTGCAAGGAAGGATGACTCTAAAGAAGAATATGAAGAATACCAAAGGAAAGGCCATGCAGTAAAGGCTTGCTACACATCAGCACATGTCTTCCTCATTGATTCTGGAGCTTCCAACCATATGGCTACATCCAGAGAATCATTCTCTTCTTTTCAGTCCTTTGATGGTCCTCGTATTCAGATGGGAAATAACAATAAAGTCAAAAAAAAGGGAAGGGCTCTGTCAACATTGAACATGGAAGGCTCAAAGATGTGCTATTTGTTCCCTCACTAGCTTCAAACCTATTATCTGTCTATCATATGACCCATACTGGATCTCCAAAGTGAGTGATATTTGGTCCTGACTCAGTGGAGATCACAGATATCTCTACTGGGAGCATCATAGAGAAGGGTGTTGTAAATCATGCTTCAAAAGCATATGAGTTCTCACATTTCATGCCTCCTTCAGAACCAATGCACTCTCAGCAGCCACTTGCAAGGGAAGGTAAAATCATTGCATCTACTTATTTTACAGCTTCTACTAGTATTGTAGATCCATCTTTATCAGTTTATGAGATTGAGATTTAGGGTGACTTAGATGTAGATTCAATCCCTACTTCCAAACTGGAAGCTAGGAGGATGACTAGAAACTCACTTGACACTCAGAAAGGAAAGACCCCTGTGCTATGCCATGCAATATTACCTCCTTTAGAGAGATGCAATAGAATCCCTATAAGATGCTATATGGAAAGGTCTCGGTCTCACTACCTTCAGAAGAATGGATATGATCATACACCTCTTCATCCAGCAAGAGACAAAGGTTACATTCCTCCTTCCTTCCATCATGATTTTTGGAGAAGAAGGAGAAGTCTACATGCCAGGCCCCAGAATACCTGTGCACAACACACCATGCATGTTGCTTTGCTACCTGATAGAGTTGAAGATTGCAGAAACATATTTTCAAGTTTTTCAAACTTGAGACCTGATTCTACTTGCTTAGATAGAGGGGGGGCTTTTTTCCCATGTGGTTTTTCCCCCAGCTCCTTGTATTAGCAGTTACTTTATTTTACTTGATGTAATGGGTGACCTATGGTCTTATGTACCAGGGCCCATAGATTGTCCAAGTTAG
Organism: Pseudotsuga menziesii; assembly: GCA_001517045.1. NCBI lineage: Eukaryota > Viridiplantae > Streptophyta > Pinopsida > Pinales > Pinaceae > Pseudotsuga > Pseudotsuga menziesii. Next base: position 126,641 of record LPNX011063348.1, read on the forward strand.
CTTTTAGGGGGGGTGTTAGTATTATTAATCCTCCCTTGTCCAATTTGGTCATATGTCTAAATCAGGAGTCATGTCTAAATCGGGAGTCCATCCAGTCTATTTTTAGTCACTAGCACCATTGGGTCCACTTACCCTAATTCAAGCACATGTTTCAGTTACTAAAGTGTGGGGAACACTAATTGAGGCCTACTGCCACTAATTGCACTTGATTGCATTAGTTTAGGAGCCTCCTAGACCAATACCTATAATTTAGGAGCCACTGGGACTACCAAAACCAACCAAGGTCAGTTTAGTTCAGTTGATGACTAGTTAAGATAAGTTAGGAGTCAGTTACATTCAGTTCTAGTCCTCTACATTTAGTTAGCGCTAGGTTTACATGGATGCACTTTAGAGGGGCACATTTCTCACCTACCACAGTCAGTTATCCTTAGTCAACACTGAATGTAACACTTGAGTTGTGTTTTAGAACTCCAATGAACTCTAGTTATGGTTTAGACAAGGTTAGTTAACTATTGAGTCCTCCGGTAGTGATTTAGACAAGGTTTTAGTTACCTATAGTCAAGTAGAGTCTAATCAATTCAAATTTCCTCATGTGGATTCGAATTGCATATGGCTATTAAAGCCATTGTACATCATTGTAATTATTATGTAATTACCTTTTTTATTAATGAAAGCATTCATAGCTGCAAGAAATTTTTGCACTAATTCATTCTTCAATTGCTGAGTAAATTGTGTGATCTATTTTGTGAGTTGTATGTTTGTCCACAGATCTATGTGCTCAATTTAACATTCCACTCGAAGACATAGGAAGTTTTCTCCATAACAGAATTGGAGAATCCAAACTTTGTTTTTTCTAGCATTCTGAGCAATTTATTTTTTGAGAGGGTACCAACTCTCAACACTAGAGTTGAGGTCCCTCCTCACAGTCTACAAGATCCATCCCAGACACATTCGATGGAGGGATGCAGAGGTTAGGGGGAGGTAGGTCAACCACTCCTTTCCAAACTGAATTCTTCCATTGGTGGTGGTGATAGATCATCACCATAAGTAACTATCCCTATGCTAGGATCGAATTCCATAGAGATCAAGACATGCCATTACCACCGAGGTCTCATACAAATATATTGGTAATATCCCATTTATATTTTTTAATTATTATTGATATATGTGGAAATCAAAAACATGTTTTGGTGGTATCATGTATTGACATTAGGTTTAATTTTGCACACATAGGTCTACAACGATCGGATGGTTTACCTCGACATCAACAGAGAGGATGAGGGGATTAGATGATCGACATTGATGCCGAGCGGACATTGTAGAACATAACTGGAGAGATTGCTCGATTGCCACACATGATACCCATGGTGCAAGTTGAGGATTTTTCTGAGGCGATGAAGAGGCATGTAGTTGGGGTACCTCATACATGGCTTAGGTTTCTCAGGTGGTTGTATAATGTTGTAGTGTGTTATCATGATCATCACCTAGGACCACATGCATAGATGTCGAGATAGGTGTTTTGTATCGACCATGTATATTTTAGTGTCTTAAAGCCCATTTTTGTACTATGACGCCATTTTTTTAAATCTATTCAGAAATACAGACTTATAGTGATTGGTTTGATATATTTACACATGTTTTTGAATGTGAATGATTTTAATGTACATACTTATTCATTGATGTTACAAATTCCAATCTAAAATGTAATTTTCATATGAATCTATAACATGATTATAAAGTCTAGGTATTTGAATGTATGCAATGTAATCAAATTGTTGCTCCAACAATATTACCCTTAAGAACCTTTGCAACAATATAGGATCCCTAATACGGTACAAGCCATTTAATTGTGGCACAAACAACTGCGAGTCAATTCAAACTTCAAGAGATCCAATACCATGGGAAATGGCATCATGTAATAGTTCAATCAAGACACTATACTCAACAACATTGTTTAAAGATGGTTGGAGACACACACCTCCCAAAGACACCAATTGACCCTGAGGTGCATAGATAACCCATGATACTAAAGCTAGGTTCTAGATGTGAGGAATGGCACCATCAATGAATCCTAAGTATATCGAAGACTCCATCGACATCTTCCATAAAATAGGAAGCATGTCAACAAACCTATAACACTACAATGGAACCAAAAAAAAGCTATGCAAATTGTATAGTAATGTACAAGATATCAGCCTCAACCGAAGTTTAGGCATAGTATTTTTTAAGAAAAATACCATTTATAGGTCCACCAAGGCATTTCCTTGATAGGATTCGAGCTCATACAAACCTTTCTCTAGGACATGTTTCACCACGTAAGTCCCATGCCACATGATGTTAAACTTACCTGCCCCTAATGGTTCACTAGCTTGATCATAGAAGAGGATGAAGTCACCTTCACTATATTGATGGGGACATACATACTTATCATACTAAGCCTTAAAATGATCCTTATTTATCTCTAGACCCACTACGAAATCCTGATGTTGCTCATCTAGGTTCTCTAAGTCGACCAAACACTCTTCTAACTCAGAAGTATCAGGAAAAAACTCTATGGCTATCTTCAATGAAGGGATTTCACATTGAACTAATAAAATCGAGTCCACCACATGCACTAGTTGATATTGAGAAAATGCGTTGGAAGTATTAACTCCACTATGATAGTCCCACAAAGCAGGGTAAAGAAAATATGCCAGTTTTTTTCTTTGTGTGATGGTATTCTATAGAATGGCCTTAAGGGATTTATTAACATCTTAAACCTGTTCATTCGCTTGAGGGTAGTAATAAGAAGAATGTTCTCACTTATACCCTAGTTTCAAGGCTAGTTGTTGGCCCAGGAAAGGGGCATAAGAAGGAAGTTCATGTGTGCAACCAAGGAAAATGTGTCGTGTGCGTGATAGAAGCAATGGAAGATCACGAAGGATGTAAAGGGACCACGAAGGCAGAGCAAAGAAGTGTGTGCTAAAGGAAAGGAAAGCACGCAAAAGGAAAATGGCTGTAAAGCAATAGATGTAGAATCTAGATCATGGCCGTATAGGGCGGCGTAAGCCTACAAATACGCATGTATGAGAAGATATTTGTAATTCAGGATAATAGTGCCTCGTGTCAAGTCATGATCACCACAGCTGTAACCAGAGGGGTGGCTGATGGTGATGGCTAACAGACTGCTGGTATGCAGTTGGCCCTGCATGGCCATGTAAATTAGTATAAATAGGATGGATGCAATGGTTAGAAGGTTGGTCTGTGAGGTTTTCGTTGATACTTGTTCAAATTTCAGTAGTATTTTGCTATTCAGCAGTAATCTATGGAGAGGGATGTTGGTTTTGTTGTAATGTCATATCAATCAGAAGAGGAGTAGACTTAGGAAGAGTATGGTAGCATTAGAGGGGATGTTGAGCCACAGATCAGACTTCCATATGAGCAGACCGCTAGGAGTAGGAGTAGAGTAGAATAGTGAACCAGATAGCATGAGAACTATAAGTATGAACTTAAAGACATATCGTAAGATCAGTCTGCATCTCGCAGACTGCAAGGTGCTATATCCTTTCTCATGCTAGATGAAGATCACCTTGGTGATTTTTCCCAGATGAGTTTCCATGTTATTTCTTATGTATGAATGAATGGTTGATTTCATGAATGTTTACATGATTGATTACTAGTTGCTTTCCATATAATATTAAATGTGCTTGAGTCTCTGTTAGTTTCTTGCAATTGGTAAATGGATCAACAAAATGCATTGTTGAATTGAATCTATATACATATCATTCTGTATGATTTCTGTTATGAATCCTAAATTACGTTGTAGAGCCAATTGACATGAATCAGCTGCGCCCCATGAGTTGCGCAAGCTGCGAGGTGGAAAGGAAAGTCAGGTCATGTGTGATGACATATGGTTGTGCTCGGTCATGCAAAACTGACTACTCTGTCCAACCATCTTGCTGCCTTTATTGAGCTCCTTGGTGGCGAGCCGAGGGACTATACTCCCTTGACAATCATGGAAAAATGGTTTCGGAGGTTACCCATCTATGAGATATCTCGGGTGAGACTACGCCTGCTTCACAAGTGTTGCCGATGGCGCTTGCTCTATCAGGTTGGTATCTCAGGTAGTTGTTGGATCGGCGGGTTGCGCAGAACTTGGGTCGCGTGAGTGGGAAAAAGTGGCCAACAAATGGTTTTTTTGTTGGGACCTCTTGATTAAATCAGGGAGATGTTGTGGCACCCAACGAAGGAGGAGATAGAAGATTGGTTGGACGCTAAAATGCTAGTGTTTTCTCAAGAAGAGAGCGCAGGAACACAATTAAGCGTTGAAAGATGGTTAGATGAATATAGAAACTTTGATATTCACGAGACATTTTTTTCTGAGTTCCCCGTTCTACTACATGAATGGTTAGTAAGATTGGAATCTAGATGGAACAATTTCTAGACAAGGGAGATTAGTGAGTGGAGTGACCAACTAGTTTAGGAGGTAACCAATGTAAGTAAATATGTCTCCAGATCTATTGATTTTTGGGTTGATAGTATATTGCAAAGGTATATTATAGAGTTTGCAGTAGATACTATAACTTCATATTGAAGCTAAAAGAAATTTCTTCCAAGGACCACGAAGGAGATACTTATTGAGTATAAGTACAGGGATAAAATTACTTGCTTATGAGAAGGGTCTTTTGCACTTGGATAGTTGATCCGTGTGTCTAGGAGGGGGATATTTCACTAACAAATAGGTAAGAACATGGGGAAGAGTGCATGGAGATGTTCCCCAGAAGAATAGAACCTGAACTCGAGGTTGGAGTCCTAAGGAGTGCGAGAATATTCATATTAGGAAAGAGAAGGAAAACAGAAAGGGGCTGATGGAATCCTAGTTTGTTCGAAGGAAGCAAACATGAACTTCAGTCATGCGAAGACAAAGGGTCTTGCGATGAAGAGGAGTACTATAGCCTTATCTCGAAAGGACCTAAATATCTAGAGAGATATGGTGAGACATCGGGGTCTGAGCACAATTATATAACACCAAAAATATCACCTGAGATGATATCTAGAGTCTCATCCCCTAAAGGACCTCTAATATGGATAGCACTAGCCGTAAAACTAGTGTGCAAGAAGGTGCAACTCAGTTGAACCCTGTCCCGGAAAGCCTGAAAACCAACCCAATGGCTGGGATAGGAATCTGGTTACCCACATTTAATGGAAATGGAATGGAAGAAACTGAACAACATTGGTTCCTATGTGAAGCTGTGTGTATGGTACATTTAGTCCATGGTGTTGAAGTCAAGAAAGCGTAGATGATCACGACCTTAAGGGGTTGCGCCTTGGACTGGTTCATGAAATTTTATGCCGCACCAGCTGGAACACCACAGAAGACCCTTGAGAAAAATCTAATCTGCACTGATCTATGAGTTCAGGAAACCCAAATCAGAGTCACAATGTATTACTAAGATTAAGGAGATTAAACATGCTCTAGAAGAAACTGTGTTGGATTTTGATCAATGATTCAAGACACTGATGGCCAAAGTAAGATTCCAAATGTTTGATGTACAACATAAGGAGTGGTTTATCGCTGCCATACTACAACTCATCCGAGGGATATTGATGCAGCAAAAGATTGAATCACAGACAGAAGCATTGGAGCTGGCAATGAAGCTAGAGGCCTTGCCTATTGGTGACGGTGCCGTAAGAATGGTACAGATTCAGTCACAGCTAGCCAAACTCACCATACAAATTCAATATATCAAGAAGGGAAAAGAATCACAAGAGGACTTGGGGTGCACAAAATGTAGAATGGATGGACACACAAAGGATAACTATCTGACCTTCATGAATTATGTCGTGTCTGGTGCACCTAACCCATTAAATGACCAAGGGCTACCATGGTTTCATATATTCCAGTCAAGAGGCCACTACGATGAAAAATGTGTGTATTTGTAAAAAGCTATAAGTACCCCTACAAACTTATTCTGTAAATTTTGTAAATCTGTAGGACATGAGGAAAAATACTGTAGAGCATACTAGCTTTTGAAAGAAAAAATAGTTGATACGTACTTAATGAAAAATGAGTGGTTCCCTAAGGTTGAACATGTGCAAGCCTCGTATCAACCTGCGCAGTTCCCAACTAATCAGTACCAACAGTCAAATGCTTTTCTACAGCCATATGCGTAACAAAACCCCTATAAGAAAAACTACCAGCAAAACTAGTACGCACCACAACAACTACACCCTCAGGGAAGGGGTGGTGGAAACTTTACAGGATGAGGTGGTGGGGAGGATTTAGTAGGGGGAGAGGTCCAGTTACATGTTGTAACTATGGAAAACTATGTCACTTTGCTAGAGATTGTTTAGATCCTACAAGAACATGCTCATATTGTAAGGGACAAGACCGTAATGTTGAACAATGTCCCCAGTTGATCGCAAAGTGGCAAGCAAGGACCATTTCTGCACCCAACCCCCCACCAAACTTCCGAATGCAAATGCGAATGTTTAGATGATCGTGACTGAACCACGAGACCTGAACATTGCTATCGTAACTAGAGGAGGTGCGACGACTAAAGCAGAATAAGATAACCTAAAAGAACAACCACATCCACAAGTGAGGCCGGTGGAGCAGAAAAAGGAATCAGCGACTGACCAAAAATAGAAGGAAATATTATGGGATGTGCAATCAGACTTCATAATCCTTGACATATCGTCAACTTCAGCAGAAGTCAAGGACATGCCTGAATGGTTCCAACACCTATTGCAAAAGAAGGCTTCATATGAGGTTAGTAAGCTGAGACCTCTTCTATCAAGTTATTTGATGCTAATCCAAGATAAAGATGTTATTGCAGAGCTATAAGTAATAATAGAAGAGATCCCTTTAGAGCCACAAATTGAGAAGAAGGTTACCAGGTGCGACAGAAATGGAAGACTGGCCGTGAATTGAGAATTAATGCGTAGATTGGTGATTATGACATGGACTATATCATTTTAGATATGGGGTCAGATGTTAATATCCTAACATGCCAGACCTGGGAAAGCATGGGAAAGCTGCGCTTAGAATGGTCTCCTATCCAGCTGCATCTTGCCAATCAGGTGAAGGTACTACCCATTGGTCGATTGACCAATTTCATTGTCGATGTCGAAGGATTGCACATATATGCATACTTTGAGGTCATCAACATTGTGGATGATACAAATCCTTACCCCACAGTGCTAGGGATAGATTGGGCTATAGACAATCAAAAAATTATAAATTTCAAAAAAAGGATCCTCTCCTTTGAAGATGAGGAAATGAGAGTAGTCTCGCCCATTGATCCACTTGAGGGGAAAAGATATGTTCAGCCTGTTTATAATGAGGGGTAGGTTGATTATCTCGATGAAATCTACAATTTTACAGCTATGCATGAAGATCGTATAATTATGATGGAATATGGGAACCTAAGTTGGAAGTGTGAGAGTTCATGTACGTCTGATTTAAGAGTTACATAAGTATCCATGAGAAGGTGTGCAAGAGTTACAAGGTCTGTGTGACAGGTGGAGACTGAGTCGAGGGAGTTACTCACCTATGAGATTTTCATATACACTTTGGATGTGGCACCCAAGACCTGTGATAACTCTGAGCAGCTAAAACAAGGAACCCATTAGGTTGCGCATACAATTCTAAGTGCTGACAAACACCCTACAATTCATGATATAGTCCAGGAAGAAAAAGGGGGTATAGTCGAGAAGATCAATGACACAAATGCTCACCAACATAGCGCAGCTACTCAGCAAGACAATATACCAAGGGATACAAAGGATAATCCAATTAACTTCAGTGGGCCAAAAACAGTTGAAACAAGTAAAGATTGAAGAGTAATACAAAAGTGCTCATAGGGTGAAGCAATTGTACAAATCGCAGATCTCTTGCAAGAATACTAGACCCTCTTCCCTCTCAATGACACAAAAAAAAGGGAATGGTGGAAGAATTAGAGGGGATGAAGATACATTTGTGATTACAGACTAAGCCAACTCAACAACAGCTGCCGGCACTACATTATCAATATATCAGGGTGAAGCCATCCACAGAAGGAAGACTTATCCTACAATATGACAGCAAAGTATTCAAACAACCACACAAACTAAAGGAAACTTGGCTAAGGTCATATACCATCGTGCAAACTATGGATATGGGCACAACACAGCCCCAGAAAAGTCTATGGTACCCATGTCGCGAGTTTGGTGAATGACAGTTGCCTGAAACCTTACTACGACATGTGTAAAAAAAAAAAGTGACCAAAAGATGTAAACTATTATGTTGCAGGATTGCGACAAAACTAATAGAAAGCATGAAGAATAAACCACCCAATAGTCACATCATTGCATAAACCCAGGCGGGCAACCTAAAGTGTGCAAGGGGCAAGGCAAGAAGGGGCCAAAGGATGAAAAAAGCAGGAATGGAAAGGTGGCTAGCATTAACCAGTGGACCCTTGCCAAAGATTTGTATGATTAGGGAACCTGTGTGGCATTAAATAAACATAGTACAAGGAGTAGGGTGGTGTACTTTTAGATCTCATCAACCGTCCTAGCACTAATTACATAACTAGTCTGACAAGTACAACCAGAAAGGCTAGCTACATAAATTAATGGAGAAAGCATTGGAAAAGGAAACCCCAGAGATTGATTAGACCTAAACCTCCTGTCAAATAATGATTGAAAGACACTATGGAATATGTAAATATTTGGCTTCCCCATCAAGCAGTTTTCTTTTACTCACAATTCGAACAAGAGCCAAGCCATTGCAGAACTACATCTTGTCACCTGTCTTCCATTTCGATCAAGCCCATGGTAACTAACATTCCCAGTGAGAGTGAGGCATCAGATGCAACTGTCATCTCTATTTGCCTCATTGATGAGGAAGTAGAAACCCATTCAGTCGAAGTCCCACAAATGCAACAACCACCAGAGATCGATGCAATGGAAAGAATAAGGAAGCCATAAACAATTCCAACCCCTAGTTCACATCCTGTGCCTAACCCAGTCCAGGGAATACCAGTTATTCTAGGTGAGCCATATGCACGACCACCACCAAGACAAAGGAAAAATAAGGTTCCAACCACTCCAGGAAAATGAGGAAATGCACATGATGCTGAGCAAAGAAATGATGGTGGAGATGAAGCCTTGCTACCGCAGATAGAACCAAAGGTAGAGCGAGCCAACCCAAACCTCCCATGCTACATTCAGCCAAGAAGACCTGGTGCAGCGGATGTAGATCTTTCAAAAAAGGTAGTGACCACTTTTATAGCACCATGAACCCCCATTGGCATGACATTGATGAATGATATCCTCCCTAAATTGTCCGTGTTGAAGTTCCAAGGCTACAACACTCGAAAGCAAGAGGGGTTGCAGATAAAAGACTGCATGAACATAACCCAGGCCGCTACATGTGCTGTCAAGGTACTCAAGCCACAGAAGTGGGCCGAGGCACTAGCCATTACAGGACTAACCAACATTCTCTTCATACCTCACTTCATCCATAGCATATAGGTCAATACATATGTAAAGCAGTTACTGGTCTGCTTTCATAGAGGATACTTATGGCTGGACCAGCCATATCCGGTTAATGTTGAATTAATAGCGAGAATAACATGAATCCCAACTGAAGTTAAAGATCCTCTACCTTACCTAGCTAAGCACAATACTAAACCCATCAAGCAAAAGCACAACCTTCAGTGAGCAAGACTGGGCTACTTGCTTGGCCCCATATAGGACAAAAGTGTCCGTGTTGCTGCAAAAATCTTGTCCTGTAAAATATTTCATAAGATGATACCAACATAGTGTTCAACAGTGGTAGTAGAAATTGCAAATTTATGTGCACAGGGAGAAAATTTCAACTGGTCATGGTACTTGCTAAACGCACTGATCGAAGATGTGATGCTAGCTCAACACACGAAAAGTCACAAATTTTGCTATTCCTAGTTACTAATTTTGATTTCCTTTACTAGGCTGGGATGACCCCTCGGACTATGTACACATGGATGTCCCAATATCTTGCTTGGGGAAAAGATACAAGAATCTATGAGAAGACAAGGTTGATAGCAACCACCAACATGATAACAATATGGTATTCTTCGTGCACACAGAGGTGCTACGACAAGTTGTCTAGAAAACTCACAGGATCCACGCCACAACTATGCACAGGTACGCCTCTTTTGTCAAGTTTGAATTGGATGTACATAATATAAATCTACTGCCTACAAAAGATCCACTTCAGCAGATACATCAAGCAATATTTATAGTGACTGACAATGATGTGGATGCAATTGTCAAGCTGTGTCCTGAGGAATGGCGCGGCCGACTCGCAGAGCCACTACCTGAAGAACAAAATGAAGAAGAACTGCCAATTCATCAAGTTAATGGTGAATACCATGAAGGTGACAATTCCAAAGAGGATCCTTCACAAGCAAACATGGAGGATGATGATGACATGGAGGACTCAGAATAACATGCTTTAGAGCAGCCACCTAGTGGAGATTAGACGTAGAACTGTGTGCAGCCCGAGGAAGGCCACTCGTCTCGAAAGAGATAGAGAGCCAACAAAATGACGAACACAACTATACTAACTAAGAATGAGTTATAGGAACTTGCCAATGCTGTTAAGAAAGTTGTGTAAGATAACCTTAGTGATCTAAGGGCCTAGCAAGTGAGCATTGATAACCAAGTCCAGGGCCACCTCAATAAGTTGAAAATGGCTATCAACGATATCAAGGACACTGTGGACGTCGAAACATATGGTGTTGATCCTAACGTGCCACTAGTAACACCAACGTTACTGCCACCGATCAAAGTGCTCATTCAGAAGTAGGCACTTGAAGTGAATGAATAGAAAAGTGCAGGTACTGGTGATAACAACGTCGAGATAGACTTCTCCAAGTTTCTCTTGGAGGAGATCTATAGCATCCAGTAGGAAACCGAAACCAAACTTTGGCTAAGGAAAAATGTCATTGCTTACTAGGCCACAAAGCAAAAAAAGAAGGCCAAGTTATGCAAGGCCCTATTGGAAGGAAAGGATCAGGAACTGCAGGAGCACACCAACCTCCTAGCCTATAAGGAGCAGGAAATATTATCCCAGGAGCAAAGCTCTGTAATGTTGGTGGATTCTATTAAGAATGCAATTGTAGCATTCCTACCAGAGGATGGGAAAGAAGATGAAGACTCCTTGGCTAAATTCACCAGGTTTGTAAAGATCACACAAGATATTCAGCACCAAGTAGAAGATATGCAAGCTCGACAGAGACCAAGCACACCCCCGGAGGTGCTGGTAGAAAGAAGAACAGTAGTGTCTGAAGCTGCTGAGAAAATCAAAGACAGAGAAGCACTCTGCGCAAAGGCCGTAGATGCTGTTGTGACCATTTGGGAAACATTGCTAGAGGATAACGCAACTGATAAAATAAGGCAGCATATATGAGAGACAGATGAGAACATCACTGGTACGAAGGTGGAAATGCGGAAGCTTCCCCTCCAACAAAAGGTCATTAAGAATGCAGAGATCAAAAGTCTCTAGCAGGAAGTGCAGACTCTTCATGAGTAAGAGAAAGCTAGGGAAGCCGAGGTTGAGGGATTCCAGTCAAAAGCAGAACAAATCATAGAACATATTCAGTCAATGTATCATAAACTCCAAAGCATAGTGCAATAAATAGAGAAAGACTTGTTGGAACATGTACAGTCTGACCGTGTGGGGCAATTGGCTATGCAAGCAAAGGAAGCTATGGAAGAAGTTTCTAAGGTAGAAGTAATGGTGCATGAATTCCAAGGCAAGGTCCGTGCTACTACACAACCAGAACCAGAACCAACAAGTTCAAAATAATGCAAGCAAATACAACCAAGGAACTCGGCTAAAAAAAAAAGTTTGAAATTTTGAAATTTTTGAATTTTGGAGGACACCATAGCTCTGCGTGTGCATAACAAGGATGTGTCACTAGAAGCACAAGTTGTGGATAAATGATGATGCAAATTAAATCTATGTCCAAACCATTTATGAAGCAAATGATGGCAAGTCCAAGGAATCTGGCAAGTACTGACAGACTGTTAAATGTAGCAAGATTCAATGGAGATTTGGCGTTTGAAATAGGACATCACTGCAGGAAGATCAAGCGTGGGAAACTCTGTAACAGTGGCCATCCAGCTCATCACCACATGATCACGACTATCAATACCAAAAAGTGGCGATGCCAATAATCATAGCGTATCTAAGAAGGAAATCCAGTACATAAGGTGAGGGTCTTGTCCTAATAATGCAACTAGATAAGCCTGCATGGAAGATGACCCGATGCTCTTCCTATAAGATCGAGATTCACTTGCAGCAAGAATACATCACTAAGTTGTGCTACTAAACTACCAGATGTAGTTACGAATGAGTTGGGAAGTGTCTTGATGAGCAACCTTGAGGGCTAAAGCTATTGCTGCAGCTTTTAGTGTGTCGGGTGTATCCAGAGATAGCAAGAAGGAAGATGGCGATAGTCTCACAGTTGCTTGGACCCAGTGACAAGCCTCCAGTGAAGTCATCCTTGGCTATTAGTAGATAAGTAGAGTAGCAGTCCTATTGGAAGCACCAAAGAAGACTCCAGTAGGGACCAGATATTTGACCCATTTTGACAAACTCTATGGGGTTCGAACTAGAGTTTCTGTCGTCTTTCACAAAGTCTGCAGGCTTGGAAGGTGGCCATATCTTCCACCCATCTAGGATAGGTCTCCAGCTCTTAGCAGACTATGGGAGGGCCAATGGGAAAATGTTGTCTTGTACTCTATGCTTCTCAGGTGATATTTGTTACAGTTTGTCAAATCACTCACCTCTACCACCCTGGATAGTGGGTCTTGTCTAATTTTCAATATGGAAAAATCTTCAAAGTTCATGTCTATGGAAAAAATGGTGGTGAAGAATAAGCTACAGAAGAAATGAACCCGAGGAAGAGAAGAAAGAGAACAAGATTAAGAAACCCACAACAACCATGTGTCAAACCCCCGGAGCATCAGAATGGCAGAATAACCAAGGCCATTTGTATTGTTGTGTCACAATGGGACACTAACCACCCTTGGTGAAATTGGAGATGGACTATGACAAGATGATGAAAGAGTCCCAGAGAAAAGACAACATTCCTATTTGCAGGGATATTGGTCCCAATAAGAATCACATAAGCTTACCTTATCAGCTCAAGCAAACTCTAAATTTGAATCCTCCATTACCCATCATCTAAATGGTGCCAAGAAACAAGCTATATCGGTCTGCTTACCCCGTAATGCACCTAAGTTTGTGAAAAAATTTCCTTGAAGGAACCTGAAAAAAACAAGAAGTAAGGAGTAGGATCTACAAGCTACGAGGCAGCCGAAGCTACGCACAAAAAATTCGTAGAATATGCCATGTAGGTCAGGCCGCTCATATGTCCCTTTCTTCTTGGCTTGAAATAAGCCATAGGTGAGTGTTGGGGGCCTGTTGGCCCGGGAAAGGGGCATAAGAAGGAAGTTTGCACGTGCAACCAAGGAAAATGTGCCGCGCGAGCGATAGAAGCAAAGGAAGATCACAAAAGGACGTAAAGGGCCCGCAAAGGTAGAGAAGAGAAGCGCAAGACAAAGGAAATGAAATCATAAAATCATGCAAGGGGAAAATGGTCGAAAAGAAACAGATGCAGAATCCATATCATGGCTGTATAGGGCGGCGTAATCCTATAGCTACACACATATGAGAAGATATTTGTAATTCAGGCCGACAGTCCCTCGTGTCAGGTCATGACCACCAAAGCTGTAACCAGAGGGGTGGTTGATGGTGACAGCTAATAGACTTCTGGTATGTAGTTGGCCCTATGTGGCCATGTAAATTAGTATAAATAGGAGGGATGCAATGGTTAGAAGGTTGGTCTGTGAGGTTTTCGTTGATCCCTGTTCAGTTTTCAGTAGTAGCTTTCTATTCAGCGGTAATCCATGGAGAGGGATGCTGGTTTTTTTGTAATGTCATAGCAATCAAAAGAGGAGTAGAATCAGGAAGAGTATGGTAGCATTAGAGGGGTTGTTGAGCCATGGATCGAACTGTCATGTGAGCAGACCGCTAGGAGTAAGAATAGAGTAGAAGAGTGAACCAGAGAGAATGAGAACTATAAGTCTGAACTTAAATACATAGCTCAAGATCAGTCTGCATCTCGTAGAATACAAGGTGCTATATCCTTTCTCATGCCAGATGAAGAGCACCTTGATGGTTTTTCCCAGATGGGTGTCCACATTATTTCTTGTGTATGAATGAAAGGTTGATGTGGTGAATGTTTACGTGATTGGTTACTAGTTGCTTTCCATATAATGTTAAATGTGCTTGAGTCTCTGTTAGTTTCTTTCAATTGGTAAATGGATGAACAAAATGCATTGTTGAATTGAATCTATATACATATCCTTTTGTATGATTTCTGTTATGAATCCCGACTTAAGTCGTAGATCTGATTGAAGTGAATTAGCTGTGCTGCACGAGTTGTGTTAGCTGTGAGGTGGAAAGGAGATTTAGGTCATGCAAAATGACATACAGTTGTGCTCAGTTGCATAGACCTGACTCCTCTGTCCAGCCATCCTGTTGCCTTCATTGAGCTCCTTGGCAGCGAGCCAAGGGACTATACTCCCTTGACAATCGCAAAAACATGGTTCCGTCGCTTACCCATCTATGAGATATCTCGGGTGAGACTGTGCCTACTTCATAGGTGTTGTTGATGGGGATTTCTCTATCGAGCTAGTATCTCAGGTAGTTGTTGGATCAGTGATATGTGCAGAACCTAGGTCACGTGAGTGGGGAAAAGTGGCCAACACTAGTTCTTCCATCATCTTGTTTTGAAAGTGCCTTCCATGGTCAGTGATAAGCTCCTTCGGGATCCCAAAATGAGTGATAAGTTTATTGAATATGAAATGAGTAGTCATCTCACCATTATATTTGATAATATGAATAGCCTCAACCCTTTTCGTGAAATAATCCACGGCCACTATAATGTGATGGTTCCCCCCAGCCAAAGTTGGGTTGCAATCCATAAAATCCACCCCCCACATGGTGAAGGGACCGAGAGTGATAGTTAGGTGTAGAATGGTATGACATGAGTGCATGTTCCACGTGAAAACATGGAAAGGGTGAAATCGCTTAACGACATTGATGAAATCTTTAAATGTCGATGACCAATAATAACCCACTCTAATAATTTTTTGGGTTGTAGCAATCCTAGATAAATGAACACCACACACCCCAGCATGGAAATCATTCAACATAACCTCATCCTCATTGTGAGTTAAAAAATGATGCAAAATGGAATCCACCCTATTAGCACGCTGCAATTTTTCTGCGGTTACTCCAGGAAGTCATGGGGGTAACCATTTCAACCAAATTTAGACTGTATTCTAGCCAATATAGTCAGAGAGGGATCTGTATTGTCACAAAGGAAAGAAACACATATATATAAATATTTGGACTTCTCATAGAAGGCTATATTTCTGATGGTAACAAGGGATTGGTATATTTAAAAAATGGAAAAACAGATAGGCACAAAAATTTATTGGGCAATGGAGTCAAATCCCGAATCAATCAAGGGTATTACAGAAAAAATGAGAAGGGGAATTTCCTTTATATTTTGAGGCAAAGTAAGTTTCAAAAATACTCAAATAACTTGAAAGGGTGGTAAGGGGAAATGGGGAAAAATCCCAGTGCAACAAGAGGCACCTATCTGTGGATGAATCTCTTACACCACCTTTAGTTGAATAAACAACAAAGGTTGGTATCTATAGTGGAGCATAGATGATGAATTCCAAAACGTTTACCAGAAACACACAACAAATGCAACGTCTGACACAAGGAGTGCTTAATTGAGAGTGAATTCCTCATGTGTAACTAGAGTGCATTGGCATAAATACACAGAAATGAACATGGATAAACAAGAAAACATAATGAATGATATCATCGTAATGAATCTCAGAAATGCTGAAGAATATTTCTCATTAATACTTCCAAGAAAGTTACAAAGAAAAAAAACAAGAGCAGAATGATCTCTGAATGAAAATTCCAACCCTTTCATCATCAATTGAGGTCTTATTTACAATGACATGGATCTCAGGACCAACCTCAAAACATAGCTCAATTCTGTTACAAAAATTGGGAATTAAATCCCGGATCATCATTCAAACCCTAACAACTTTCTAAGGTGGCAGGCCTGCCATGATTCTTTACCCAAAATCGGCCTTATAGCATAGTAGACATGCTAGTCCTAAAACGACAATGAAGAACAATAGAAGCATGCTTGATTACTCTGATGGTGATGACCGAGATATTCCTAACGATTTATGTTTCTTAGGAATGACCTATGTCACTAAATATTTCCCATACTCCAACCAGGATTGGAATCTGTGCTGACCTTTTTCCCTCGTGCACCTTGTGTCACATGATGTTGCTTCTAACCATAGATATCATCCACGTAGAGATCAGTCATCGCATGATGTTTCCCTTTACGCTATTTTCACGATCGTTACCCTGGTTATCCTCCCTACACCTTTCGTCGATGAAGACTCTCTACATCATTGATCTGGGTCAAATCTCTGTCGTTGAGAGATGCGATACCCCTGAGCATGTCACAAAGACCTCCTTCATTAATCATCATGCACTTCTGCCATGCGAAACATCTTTCCACTATGGATCAAGTGCACCATCAGATCTTGTCCATTCATAAGCATGACCCTACTATCCCTTTGTAGTGCTCTATCATGTTAACCACCGTGCATGTTGTCGCCGCAAATCTTGTTCCAACCATAGATCACTATTTTCGAAGGATCGCGACCCTCAATTATTGAAGAGAGATACTAATTTCACGATCCTCCATAGTTTAATGGACTGTGCTCCTTCCTTTCAAATAAAATTTCCCACCATCGATCTATCTTTTCCATGAACTGATGTCATTGATTTTTAGGGTCTACGGCGTTTAGTCGTGTTTTTGGGATTTTCTCTTCAATCTCTCTTATCCACCTTGTCCTCCCTTCAGCTCAGGATGGGGCCAATCCCATATGCTAGTTCCCTTCAATACTTAGCACTGGTGCAAGCCAGGTGTGAACAACAGCTCCAACTCAGGTATTCTATCCTCCCTGAGAGGTAGCAAAGAACTAGGTAGACCATGTGTCTTATCCATTGGGCCTCCCCAACCTTTCATGCATCTCTGAAATTCACCTAAAAAAAACAAACTTAATGATGGCATCCCTTGAAGACCTTATTTCCTTCACCTCGGACTTTATATCTTGCTAGAGAGCCCTCCACACATGCAATATCAAATTTTTTTAAACAAAATAAAATGGTATATAGAATGAAAATGGGACTGAGTTCTCCTACAAAAAGTAATGTTTGAGGAGCCTCTCATTAACCGTAGCTCCAGATACCAATCCACCTTCCATTTCTTCCAACATATAGGCATTCTTACCTCAGAAGGAAGAGA
This sequence comes from Pseudotsuga menziesii, assembly GCA_001517045.1. NCBI lineage: Eukaryota > Viridiplantae > Streptophyta > Pinopsida > Pinales > Pinaceae > Pseudotsuga > Pseudotsuga menziesii. Next base: position 144,076 of record LPNX011063348.1, read on the forward strand.
TCTTATATGGACCTTTCCATACGTTTTCAAATTTTCCATGCTTCCCTTTCTCTTTATGGGGTGTGTCCCACTGCAACACCATGTCACCTATGTGGAAATCATCGGGTTTTTTTTCTATCAAATATTTCTTTCATCTTGTCCTAGAAAAGATGGGTCCTGTCGAAAATCTGCTCCCTTTGCTATTGTAGGTCAAATAATTGATACATCCTCCTCTGAGTAGTGTGAGTCTCGACGTCCTCTTCTTGCAACAGTCTCATTATTGGAAAGCTCAGGGAATTGGGAAAAACTAATTCAGAACCATAGACCAACTGGAATTGTGAGGTTCCTATAGACTTTTCACACTAATTTTGTATTACCACAAAGCATGAATTATCTTAGTGTGCCAATACTTCTTATTTTCCTGCAACATATTTTTTATGATGCTCATGAGACTCTTGTTTGAGGATTCTTCCAGTCCATTTCCCTCGGGGTAATAGGATATGGAATTCCCCAGCTATATTTTATATTTGAAATAAAAGGTGATCATATTATTTGATTTAAATGGTGGAGTGTTATCAGTGATTATTTTTCTGGGAACACCAAACCTGGACAGGATATGCTCCTCCAAAACCTGCATGATTACTGTTTTGGTGGCCTATCTTATGGAGATGGCATTGATCCATTTTGTGAAGTAATCAGTGGCGGTTAGGATCCACTTGTGTTGTCTTGAAGAGTAAGGTTAATCTATCTGATAAAATATATCCCCCATTGCTGGAAAGGGGCTTCAACTTGGATGGGCTTTAAAAGAAATGACACCAATTTTCTCCTGCCTTCAAAAATCTGACATTTAGGGAAGGCTGTGACCTTTTTATCAGTATTAGAAAATATTGTAGGCCAATAGAATCATTCTCTCATGATTTTGTTTACTGTGGTATTCCAGTAGTGATTCCCCCCACACTCCCCTGCATGAAATTCTTCAATAAGTCTCTTGGATTCGTGTTCGTCCATGCAGTTCAGCAAAACTACCCCTGGCTCTTTCTAGTAAAAATTATCGTTTAGGATGTAGAACCTTCTCGCTTTCTATTTGAGTAATTTCATTCTAGTTTTATCGATTCCTTGTGAAGCCTGCAAATTTTGTAAGATGAAAATGACATTAACATACCATGGTGACGATAGAAAGTGCTCACCTATTAGGGGACCGGGATGCTTCTGAGGACCCTACTCTTTAGCTGATAATTAAGTGATCATGTGTAGGCTGAGAGCATATCAGTTGGACTAGGACATAATTTTAGTTAACCCCTGGCCCTTGACCAACTTTGTGGGTTTTATTTCTAGGTCGTATTCGAGCAAAATCACTATCCAATTTCCCCTCCGTCCCTCCAGATACGGTTGATTCAGAATGTCCTTCACCGTGCTGGTGGGAACATGGGAGATCATATAGGAATGTAGGATGTATACACTAAAATAATTTAAGTCCTGCACTATAGCATATTCCTATTTGTCTAGGATGTTGTAGTTCAAGGGGGTGTCCCTCATGGTCTCTCTATAGAAGGCAATGGGCTGCTCATATCCTTCCTACTTATTTTGCAGCAGTACTCCTGCCACTCTATGCTCAAATGAAAATGAGAAGATGAGAAAGTATTTTGATAAATATAGGCTTGCAAGAACATATGCCTCAGCTATGGACCTCTTTACACCTTTGAAGGAATCTCTGGCCTAGGGAGTCCACTTGATTTCTTGATCCTTCCCTAGAATGTTAGTTATATAATTGACTATTTGAGCAAATGAAACTATAAATCTTTTGAGGAAATTTACCTTTTCTAGGAATGATTGAACCTCTTCCTTATTCTTGGGGACCTCTATTTTGATAATTTCCTCGACCCTCTTAGGATCTATCCTGATGCCTTCCTGAGATATTATGTGCCCCGATAACTTCCCTTCCTTCATAGCAAAGAAAGACTTTTTAGGATTTAGGGATATGACAAACTTCTTTCATTTCTTGAATGTTTTCAACAGGTGGGCAACATGTTCTTCATTAGACTTAGAGAAAATAGTGATGTCATCCAGATAGATGGCCAGGATTTTGTCCTTTTCATCGGCAAATTCTATTTCCATGTCCCTCTCGAAGGTTTGATTCGTGTTCATAATTCCAAATGACATTTTAGTGTACATGAAGGTGCCCCAACAATTGGTGAATGTCGTCTTCTCTTGGTCATCTAGATGAACAACAATCTGGTTATAACCCGAGAAACCATCCAACGTGGAGATCCTCTATGAACCCACTACTCTTTGTAATATATGGTCCATTTTGGGGAGGGGGTAATGATCCTTCATGGAAACTTTGTTCAAGTTTCTGAAGTCAATACAGATTCTTATTTCCCCATTCTTTTTTCTAACAGAAACCAAATTTTCCACCGAACATGAGAATTGGAGGGCCACAATGATTTTAGCTTTGAATAACTTCTTGATCTCCTTTTCGACCAAGGGAAATAGTTTGGGGTTCATCCTCCTAAAATTTTGTTTGAACGACATCTCGTCCTTCTTAGTTGGTATAGTATGTTGGATGATGCTGGTGTGGTAATCCTTGAGTTCCTTCTAACTCTATGCAAACACATCTGAATATTCCTTCATCAGTGAGATATATCTTTATTAGGCTTCTGGCGAGAGTTTCCTTTCATTTTGATGATCCTAGGCTGCTCTTCTATCCCAATATTCACCTCCTCAACATCTTCATAGTTTGGGACCAATTTAGGTTCTCTATCTAGATCACTGGGATAGAAGAGTTTCTCCAGAGGGACCAGACCTCTCCCTTTAGCTGCAGAATTTGTTTTTCCAATAGGTTTTTCTTGTATCCCTGCTGGACCTTAGAATACTATAATTCAGGCTCCTAAATATTTTCCTTATCATCTTCTTCGATGTCATTCATAGAAACAACCTCCTCTTCCTATATTATTTCCTTCAGATCTGTCGTTTGGTTTCATAAAGGACCTTGAGTGGGGGAAACCTCCTCCAAAAATTCATTTTCTTTGTCAAAATTTGATCCCTCAAACTCCCCAGTGAGGGTGAGGAACAAGTGGATTTGTTTATCATCTTTGAACACTTTCCAGCTCTTCACATTATCTGGGATAGGAGGTCTATGCCTCACTTCAATTTCATATTTCCCTATAGGATGGATGGAGACATTGAAATTTGTTGCTAATGTAGCCACAAAATCCTCCATGTAACTCTATACTCTAGGACTCATATTGAAATTGCATTCCTTGAATCATTCTATGAGGTATTGGGAATCGTTTCGGTAGCTCCTCATTCAAGGATTCCTGGCATAATATTGGTCTGTCATTTTCTTGATTATCAACTCAGAATCTCCATGTAATGCCACCCTCTTGGCCTAGAACTCCTTTAATGCAAGAATAGCTAATATCATAGTTGTGTACTCTTCTTCATTGTTCGAGTAGTCGAATGCCAATTTGTAATAGTAACTCAAAGCTCGTCTTCCTAGAGGTCTCATCCATACCCCAACCCCTGCTCCTTCTCTATATATTGACCCACCAAAGTCCATGTTCCATACCCCGCCTAACTCCTATTGAGTAGGCATGAGGGAAGGATTCCATAAATAGGAACTATATTCATCACCTTCAATGAAGAAAATAGCAGATCCCATTTCTGTGTCTAGCGAGTATATGGGATCATTTTGCATCCTTTCAGCACTGGTCACTATATATGCCATTTTTTGTTCTTTGAAAAGTATCCTTTGTATCCCAAAGATGGGAATGGTGGCATATGACATGTCCATATGGAGGGCGTCTTTGAGCTTGGTTACCCAAGATCTAGATAACATCATTCCAAACTTCAGAGGATTGTCATCCACCACCATGTCCATGACCAATATTTTAGCAGGGATTTGAGAGAGAGAGATGACCAAGTCTTTGATGAGGCCCAGACATTTGACTTTATTGGAATCAAAAGAGAAAATATCCTTGTAGAGTCTAGTCACTTCCAATCCTATTTGATCCATGATCCTTCTAGGCATCGGGTTGTGGTAGGTTCTTGAATCGAGCATGGCGTTGTGGAGGATAGAAATTTGTATGTTCAGGATAACATAGAAAGGGGGAACTTATTCATCAGAGGGTTCATCTACATGGGAACCAAACATGATGGTGAGCCTTTCATCTTGAAAATTCAAGCTATCCGATATAGCAGAGATTTCCCGTGGAGGTCTCAAAATTGTGGCAATTTGGGAATGATATTCTGAATTATTCAGCAGCTCAGTGAGGGGGACCAAGATTTTAATCTTTGTAGTTTCAGCCTCCAATATGAAATAAGTTTGTCCTTTATCATAGCCCCGGGGATTTTCTTCCCTTCGTTCATTTATTTTGGGCTCGGGGGCATTCTTTGGGTTATCTCTGGGAGGGGGGTCAATTTTAGGCTTCTTGGAGGAAGCTTTGTTCCCTGCTTCTTTATTCTTCATGACTAGGACATCTCTATTCCTCAAGTTGATTTGTATCTGTACGTCTAGGACAATGAGTTGGTACCCTCTCTTGAATTCATCTATCTTGTCTGGAGGTGTCTCTCCTCTTTTTAGGAAAGAATTGTCATGTTCTTCCTTGGTGAGGAAAGTGGCAGTAGATTTCGTATCCAGCTGACGAATTTCATCCTCTGTTTGATTCTTTCCATCCTGATCCATGAAATTTTCTTGAAATGGAGGTTTGAAAAGTGGATCAAGAGGATTTCTCTTCCTCTTCTGGACAGTTTGAGGCCTTCTAGCATTCTGATTCCTATTTTGTTGTTCTTGATTCTCCCTGGGAGGGGATCTTCCATTTACAGAGAGCCTGTCCATCATTCTTTCTAGGGTTCTCAGCATAGTGTCAATTATGGCCTCTTGCGAGCCCGAGGTGGAGGGTTCCTCAAGTTATTTGTCAACCTTTCGCTTCCCCTCCTCTCTTCTACATTCCCCTTTTTCTCTTTTCTTCTTTCTTATGGAGACTAGGTTCACTTCCACCTCTATGGAATATTTCATCATAGCTTCCAAGGAGGTTGATCTTCTTTCACTTATCCATAAGGAGAATTCACCATCGAAAGATTTTGGATATTGAATTTGGGCAAAGCTGATGGGAGGTTTGAATTGAGAAGGGATAGAATTGTACACTTTCATGAACTTGTCCAAGAATTATTGGACAAACTCTCTCCCCTTCCTCATCATGGAATGAAACTGAGAGATATATTGCTTAGGGTTACTTGATCTTTCAATTTATCTTTGAAGGCATCTTTGAAGGCTTGATAGCTTAGAATAGAATCATCTATTAGTTTTTTATACAATTTCCTTGCTTCTCCAACAAGGGTCTGGGAAAATAGGATGAATTTAACATTGTCATGGTCTACCTCTTCCAGGTCGACCCAATCTGAAAACCAACCCAGATGTTCCTTGGTCTGAGTACCCTCTTTCTCCATAGAGCTACTTAAGACTGGTGGAGAATCCAAGTGGGAGACCATGAAGAACCATAGGAATTCGTATAGGAGAAAATATATTTTCCATCCTTAGGGGTATAATAGGGTGTACTAAAGGGATTGGGACTGGTGTGATAGGATTTAGTAAGTTGTGAGGTACATAAAGGTGGTGGGGAGTAGTGAAATTCAAAGATGAAGGTCGATTTTGTCTAGAAGTAGTGGGGGTCGAAGGTGTGAAGGGAAATTTCCTTGCGACGATGAAATTTGAAAAGGACTGATTAGCAGAGAATTTATGGCACTCGGTGTCTGCTAGGTATGGGAAACCCCTGCCTAGAGGCTCTAAATTCTAGGGTGACCGGGCAATGCGGGGAAAGTCAAATGCAGAGGTGTTGGACGCTAGGCTAGAGAGACTAGATTGAGATTTAGTTCTAGGTAAGGTTAATCCACACTCCTCATTTCAATGTTCAGATATATCACTGATAGAAATAGCACTTTCAGTGGGAAAAGACAAATTTTTGACTAACCTTTGCAACCTATTGGCCCTTTGGATCAAACTTTCACGATAAAATACTTCTTGAAATGATTCTGCATCAGGATTTCTTCTCATATGGGTTATTTTGGTCGACAGTATTTCCCAGTGGAGTTGCTTTCAACATTTTCGTGGAGTCACCAGAGCATGCACAACCAATTTTATGTCTAGGAGCGGCTCCTTAGCCGAGTTGTAGAGCTGGAACAACGTCATTGTTGTCAAGGAGATAATAGCAATTTGGATCCCTAGCAATGGATCCAAGATGTTAGCACCCTGTAATTTCCTGTGGTAGCTGCAGTAAGTCACATGGGTATTCATTTCAACAAACTTTAGACTATATTATAGCCAATATAGTGAGAGAGCGCTCTCTCTTGTCACAGAGGAAAGAAACACATATATAAAAATATTTGGACAACTCGCAAAAGGCTAGATTTTTTATGGGAACAAGGGGTTGGTAGATTTAAAAAATGGCAGAATAGACAGACATGAAAATCATTGGGAAATGGAGTGAAATACTTAATCAATCACTGGTATTACATCAAAAATGATAAAGGGAGTTTCCTTTATATTCTGAGGCAATGTAAGTGTCACAAATAGTTAAATATATTGAAAGGGTGGTTAGGGGAAAGTGGTAAAAGTCCTAGCAAAGCAAGAGGCACGTATCTATGGATGAATCTCTTGCACCGCCTTTAGTAGAATAAACAACAAAGGATAATATCTGTAGTGGAGCAAAGATGATGAATTCCAAAACATTTACCAGAAACACACAACAAATTCAGCGTCTGACATGAGGAGTGCTTAACTGAGAGTGAATTCCTTATGTACAACTAGAGCATATTGGCATAAATACACAGAAATGAACATGACTAAACAAGAAAAACTGACTGATTTGTATCACCATGATGAATCTTAGAAACTTCATAGCATATTTATCATTAATACTTCCAAGAAAGTTATAGAGACAAAAAAACAAGAGCAGAATGATCTCTGAATGAAAATGCCAACCCTTTCCTTATCAATTGAGGTCTTATTTGTAATTCCATGGCTTCTGGGACTAACCCCAAAATAGAGCCCAATCTATTACAAAAACTTGGAATCAAATCCTAGATCATCATTCAAATCCTAACAACTTTCTGAGGTGGCAAGCCTGCCATGATTCTTTACCCAAAATCGGCCTTACAGTATACTTGACATGCTGGTCCTAAAATGAGAACGCAGAACCAGAGAATCACGCTCACTTGCTCTGATGGTGATGTCTGATCTCTTCCTAATGGTTTCAGTTTCTCAAGAATGACCCACGTCACTGAATCTTTCCCATACTCCAACTGGGCTTTGCATCAATGCTGACCCTTTTCCCTCACGCACCTTGTTTCATGAGACATTGCTTCTGATAGTAGATATCAGCTGCATAGATATTAGCCATCACCTATTGTGGCCCTTTACGTGATTTCATGATCGTTACCCTGGCTATCCTCCCCACACCTTTTGTTGATGAAGACACTCTACGCCGTTGATATGGACCGCATCATATCTCTACTATTTAGATATGAGGGACCCCTGAGCATGTCGTAACGACCTCTTTTGTTAATCATCATGCACTTCTGCCATGCGAAACCTATTTCCACCATGGATCAAGTGCACCATCAGATATTGGTATTTCATAAGTATGGGCCCTACTATCCCTTTGCAGTGCTCTATCTTGTTAACTGTCACACATGTTGTTGCCACAAATCGTGTTCCCACCGTAGATTGCGAGTGTCAAAGGATCGTGGCCATTGATTCTTGAAGAAAGATACAAATTTCATGATCCTCCATAGTTTAATGGGTCATGCACCTTCCTTTTGGTGAAATTGTCCCATCGTCAATCTGTCATGGCCATGCGCTCACGCCATTTATTTTCAGGGTCTACGGGGTTTAGTCACGTTTTTGGGCTTTGATCTTTGATTTCACCTATCCACCCTGTCATCCATTCAAGTCAGGATGGGGTCAATCCTATATGCTAGTCCCCTTCAAAACTTAGCACTGGTGTGAGCTAGGTGATAACACACTCCACGAATATACAAGGTGTCACTGATAATGAGGTAGTTCTTATATTTATGATGTAAATGTTGATGTTCATCCCTCAAGAGGTGAGGAGGAACCTTCAAAGTCTGAATATAGATGATAATGTCAACATGCCAAGGGTTTGTAGATGAAATGAGAAAGATGTGTTCATCAACAAATGAATCCTCATGAATCTCATCCCCATCTATACTAGAGAGATATAACATAATCTCAACAAATACTAATGAATTATTCAATTTTGTTGAAACAAATTCGAGGTCAAACTCTCACAAGATAACAATCCATTTATTATATTTCCCCATATCATTCCTCTGGTCACGACAAATCGAAATGGATTGATATGGGTTATAACCATAGTTTGGCGAAGCAACATATAATGTCTCAAACGTTGGACCACATGAACAATTTATAAGGCCAATTTCTCAACATGACTATATTGTAGTTACGCATCAATAATATTATGTATAAGATATTAAATAACATGGTGATCGAGCTTATCATCCTCTTGAACCAAACCATACCAATTGTCTCTTGAGACGCATCCACATATAACAAGAAATCCATGCTATAATCAGGTGGAATAAGTGTGGGGGCAATGTGAATGATTTCTTAAGAGCACCAAAGGACTCATGGGCTCACTCATCCCATATGAATGGAGTATCATTATTCAACAAGTATATAAATATCTTGTTCAATTTGGAATAATTGACGATAAACATATGGAAGAAATTATCCATCCCTTGGAGACTATGAAGGTCTCTAATCATGCACAGGGGAGACAATCATAATATTTCCTCAACCTTTAAATTAATGACCCTAATCCCCTCCTTAGATACGATAAACTACAATAAATGACCAACCTTTACACAAAATATGCACTTTTGAGGATTTAATCGAATTTGATAACAACGACATCTTTCAAAGACCAAACACATATCATGTAGGTGATCCAAAATCAAATGAGAGTGAGCATCTAAATCATCCATATAGACCTCAATAATACGTTGAAGATCTTGGAAAGTAAATTTCATGGCCCACTAAAAAATTAGCTCCAAATTTTTTAAGGATGAAAGGCATTTTTCAATACGCAAAAGTACCCCAAGGACATATAAATGCAGTCTTATGTTGATCCTATATTTTAATCTACATTTGGTGATACCCCAAAAATCCATCCATAAATGAGAAAACCTCACTCCTAGTACACTCATCCAAAATAAGATAAATGAATGGTGTGAGAGAATTATCCTTTGGACAAGCCCTATTCAGGTCTCTAAAGTCGATGCATACATAGATGGCCCCATATTTTTTATCAACAAGAATGGGATTGGATAACCATTCGGTTAAGGTATCTAGATAGATGAAGACAACTTTGAGTCAATTTATCTATCTCATCCTTAATGGGAGGTGCTTTATGTGGGTTCATCACATGTAAGCGTTGTCAAACAAGCTTAGCATTTGGATACATTTTGAATTCATGTTCAACAATGTGGGGATCGATCCCATGAATTTCATCATATGAGCAAGCAAAGACCTCACAAAATTATTTAAAGCGATTGGCGTATATTTTTATTTCAACGGGTGAACAAACAACATCATTGTAAACATTCTCAACTTTACTAGAAATACGAGAAATGTTGATATGAATAGTGGGAGGTAAATTTACCATGTTCCCTTCGGAATATATGCCATGAGTTCCTAATGGGATCATGGGATGACCAACATTCTTGCTTAAGGTTGTCCTAAATTTATCACACTTGATCTGTTTGAGCTCCGGGAGGAAGTAAGATTGATGATGCATCTCCTCCCAATGTTGTTTCAGACTAGTCATGGCCTCAAGAATCACTTCATATGAAGGAAAAATATCATCAAGGAAATAATGTGAGCATGACGATAAAACCGCTAAGTAGGAATTGTAAGAAGATCCTCCTCTTCCATCCATGAAAAGGAAGGAACTTGGTATACAGTGTGATTAAGTGTAGCTTGATAAGTAGTCTCTGTTGCAGAAAATGACATCTCCATCCTGGTAGGTCTAATATATTCATATGAAGTACTCAGATAAGGGATATTCCACGACCAAATACATTGTGCGAAATAAGACCGAACTCAAAGATGAAGAACCACCACCAAGAGTAGAACTAATATCTAGAATCGGTGCCAAAATATTAAAAGTTCCCATCAATGATAGATACATTTTGACGCCAACATTATTAGTTCTCGACTGAGGATTATCAGTGGTCAGCATAGTAGGTCCTGATGATGCAAATTAACTAGAATTATCTAATTATATTTGATCAATCGTCACAATCAAATATCAAAAGGGAAGCACACAACTCAAAATACGGATGATATGATTGCTTTCATAGCGTAAATCCAGTTTCGATGCAGTAAAATATTGTAGTCGAAGGGCGCATCAACCACCTCAAATTCAACTGACATAGTCTTCCCCCCAAACTAGAATTAATGGGAGGGAATAATTCTATGTGGTCTGGAAAAAAATACATCAAACACGGTCAACATAGTCATATATTTAGACAACACAGATAATCCAAGGCCTTTCCAACATGAAAAAGAGATCACAAAGGTTGCAATGCCTTCATTAACAATTGTGTGTTTAATCCTGGTATTTAAGCACTCCAATGGACTTGGAAATCAGCATGGTAAGGAAAGAGAGGATAGACCTCAAGAGTTTTAAATATAACCACAGTAGAGGCATTAGGGTAAACTACTCCAAGATCAGACAACAATGCTCTCCTCTATGAAGGACAAGTCTGAAGCACTTCAAGAGACAACATCGCACAAGGAGTCTAGCCCAAATCCTCAATAATGGAAAAATGTTGGGAGGCTTGAGAATTAGGATTGTGCCCCGAATCCTTTAGGACTCCTTTAGGTACATGTGGTATAGCTTTAGGATTATCAATCTACAAAGGAATTTTAGGAGGTGCAGGATATTTCCCCATGTTGGATTGTGATAGACCATAGTCTCAGGAACAAGTCACAAAGTTAGTAGTTGACATCATGTTGATGCAACCATTAAAAGCTTCCATAGTCGGTGGGTTTTGATGCCCACCAAAAATGATTCTAGTGTCTATGGAATTCCAAGCCATATTTTGATTAAGAGGAAGAGGGTTAATCAACACATTTGTTATCTGTGTGATGAAATTCGAGGCATCTTCAATAAGAGGGCGCAAGTATGTGAGATGGTATCCCCCACAAATCTTTCCAGGGAATTTGACGTACCGCTTAGGTTTCTTCCCCCCCTCAAGAATTATATATGTTCTTGTCATCATTTTTATCCACCTTGTTATTCCCACCTCGTTTATTGTTTCTTCCCTTTATTTTATTCCTTATGGGATCTTAGTTACCCTTCTAGTTTGATGAATGCATAGATAGAACATTCATTGACTGGGTGGGAGTGGACGAGGCTGTAGCCTGTTTGATCATAGACTGGTTAATAGACAAAATTTTCATTTTAGTTCTAACCTAGTCTACGACTTTGGTACTTGTGGCACCAACAATTCCATTGGCATGTGTCCCATGTTTGAACTTAGCCTCAAAGTTCAACCGCGGTGCATCATGGATGATCTCATATAGAATCCCATACTAAGCGTAAATCAAATCCAAATGTTGGACCCTAAATATATCATGTTTTTCATTAGTCACTGCATATGTCGAATCATCCTTCACGATGTACGGTAATAAGGACTTCAAGAACCATTCAAATAAAAATCTAGCTTGAATGTTGGCCTTAATCAACCTCTTCTATCTTCACCACTCTTGAATATGATCAAAGATACGGGCGGCCTTATCTTACCAAAATGTTGATAATATCTTCATACCGAAATCATAGCTTACTGATAGCTGAAAGTGGTTGAGAAAGGTCACGAATAAACCATTAAAAGTCTGATATGTGCCCCCATGCAACTCTATATACCCTTTCGCAACATGACCCATGAGAATGTGTTGAAACAATTGTTGGCAGAGGGTTTTGATGAAGGAAATATGAGCAGCACCAAGGGTGATGCGCAATACCAAAGATGATGTGAAAATACCAAGGATGCCACGCAAGATGGAAAAGTTGACAAAGATTCGGCTTGGTCATATTTTTGTATTTTTTGGTCATGATTTTGTAGTTTTGGTCCAAAATAGTTAGGAATTTGTTTAAAGTGGACCATTTTGTAAAAGGCACAAGCCTATAAATAGAAGTAGGAATGGAGTAGGAAAGATCTTATTTTAGGTGATCATATGTTGAAGGATTGAATGATGATTGTATGATCTTCTTGACCTCTGCGAAAGATTGATTCATGTTTTTGTCGCAACTGCGAAGATGTTTTCTGGGAACCTGTTTGATGTAGAAGTAATATGACATGATGGATGTTGATGGAAATACTTTGTTTTATGTCTTATTGTATTTTTCTATGTCAAACGATGTGATCTGAATGAATAGATACTGCAATATGTTTGTTAATTCTGAATGATGCAATGTTTCTGTGTTTTGAATAATGTCATGGTGATCGATCTATTCGCGAGTTAAATTACATAATGCTGCAATTTCATGTGTTGATGTGATCTAACGGTTTACAGTATGCATAAGTGATAATAAAATCATTGTATGGTTCTATGAATGATATTGTGGTAGTAGAGTAGTAAATGCACAAAACCCTCCTTCTTACTATGGAAATGTGGTTATGACAGTTCTCCCTCAAACATCTCAGGTGTGACTTCATATACTTTGCAGGTGTTGCTAAATAGGGTAAAACCTATCTAGGTTGGTGCTTAGAGAGATCGTTGAGTTAAGGGTGTCGACAGAGTGTGATCCCCTATTGACGAATTTGTTGGTTGTGGAGCCTAATCTTCTAGATCCAGAGATATTATTCAGTTGTGATTGTAACCCAGGAGTATTGTACACTCATTCCCCCTGCCTTGGGGTTTGGGGTAGCTCCCTGAAAAGGGGGTTCGGGGGCGGAGCCCTTGAGAAATTTTTTTGGGATGTGTGTTGGACAACAGTATTGCAGACCCATGGTATTGGGTTAACCCTAGAATTTTTCCATTGTATTTCCCCTATAAAAGAAAGCATTGTAAAATGACTGATTATGGTATTGTAGTGTATTGGAAGAGATACTATGAGAGCGTGAAGAGGAAGTGCAGCGGTTTTGCTACAGGGTGTATCCCTTCATCCTTTTGGACTATAATAAAAGGACTGGCAATTTCTTTGTATTAATCTGCACAGTGATCTAGGGACTAAACATAAGTCTCATCAAAGATTAATAACAAATAACTCATGAAGATGGTGTAATCAGGCTACGTAATGAGTAGCCGCTCTGTTTATTCACACAAAGAATGAGTAAATTACAATACAAGATCATGCTGCAAGCATGAATGACTAGCAATTTGAATCCTCAAGGAGGTCATTCAAATTGAATGAGTGAGTCTAGCTTAACTGAATGTAAGCCACAGTCAACACTCAAGTTAACCACTGATCAAAACCATGATTGAATCAACTGAGCCCTAAATAAAGTCAGAGTACAATAAATGACTGAGTCTAACTAAAATTCGCTCAGACACATGTCACTGCAATCCAACCAACAAGTGGTAGCGCAACAATGACTCCAATGAACCTCGATGAGGTTAACTGAAGTGTAACTAAACATCAGAAGTGGTTGGAGGTGCCCCTGTTGACTCCAGTTCATTAAATAATCATTAAATAATCAATTTAATGAAGGAAGGTGCCTTCACTACCCTGTTTAACTGATTGTAACTATCAGTTAGCAATATGGTGCATTAATGACACTCAGATCACCCCCAGAGTGCTTCAGTTAGCCTCCCTGAATGTAGGAGAAGGCTAAGTTAGCCTCCTTTACTGAAGGTAGGCATGGATGTGATCTAGCTGATGTCATATAGTGCTCCTTTGATGTTAATTAAGTCAATAATTTTGAAATATTGTAACTTTGAAGAATATTCTATATGTATCTTTTGTGGTCCCCAATGGTCCTATCGAGAGAACCACTTGTATTATATTGTACCCCGATGCTTCTAATCGGAAGAACTAATAAGAGTCATTAGAGGAAATTTCAACTCAAAATGGGCCTCCTAAAATGATCTAATAAAATAATAGTTAAAATAATAAAATAATATTTATTAATTTTGGAGGAAGAAAAGAAAAAAACTACTTTTTTGTTTGTATTTTTGACGTATCTCCCTATGTTTTTACTCAAATTTCGATTGGGAGAGCTCGTTGGATGTGGAATTAAATTATGCATCCAACAAGTAGCCACTCGGCATACTTTTGATGGACCCCGCTACCCCAAAAACAAGAAATACCTGAAAATGGAATGATGACGTCATCATTCCATTTTTTCAGGTATTTCTTATTTTTGGGGTATCGGGGTCCATCAAAAGTATGCCAAGTGGGTACTAGTTGGATGTGGAATTTAATTCCGTATCTAATGAGCTCTCCAGATCGAAATTTGAGTAAAAACACAGGGATATATGTCTAAAATACAAACAAAAGAAGTAGTTTTTATTATGATACCTATCCCCAAATTTATATTAAAAAAGTGTTTAAGACCTATACGGTATGTCAAACTTAAAGCAATTTCATTGGCTAACACATGATGACATGGAATTTGAATAAAAGTTAAAAGGCCCATTTTGAGTTGAAATTTCCTCTAATGCATTAGGTTGTCCCCTCAAATTGTAAAAGGTGGGTCATTAGCACCCCAGTGTGGTTACTTGAGCCTACATGTGTAACTCGATCCTACATGATTAACTCAAGCCTACATGTCAGGTGAGTTAATTGAAGTGAACGGATGAATATAAATAGAGGTGTAGCTCTCCTCATTTGAGACACACTCTCACTTGTGTAGTGCATTGGTGGAGAAGAGAAGTAGCTAGAGAAGGAGGAGGATCAGGCTTTGATCTCCTTTCTGGTTTTATCTTTTATCTTTTTGGCTCATCTATATTGAGGAATCTTTTGCTGGGTTTTTCCCTTTAGGGTTTTCCTAGGACAAATCTTTGTGTTCCTTTTGTATGGTTGTGCTTGTCTATCTTTCAGTGATCCTGTTTATACGCTTTTGTTATGAAAATGAAATTAAATACTGATGTCTTAGCTAAGCATATGAAAATTTAACAAATAATACTTAGGATAGTGGTTTAACTAGGCCAAATTGACCAAAATGAGTGTGTAAGGTGGTAAATGTCTCCAATACCCCCCCTTAAGCTATACTCAGGAGGAGTAGAAAACATAAAATGCATAAAAATGCTAGGGCCCCAGCAACTAAGTCCATAGGTCACCCTGTACAATGCTGAAACTAAAACAATGCTCAAAAACAAACTGAGGAAAAGAGGGAAAACCCAGTGGGAAAAACCCCCCCTCAAGCTAAACACTGAAAGTAGTCTGAATCACCCTGATGAACTCACCCCCAACTGTGAATGGAGGTAAGTGAACTTCTTTTCTAAAAATATCTTGGTGAATATGTCTGCAATCTGCTCATCAGTCGAGCAGTATTGTAGAATGATGGTCCTGTCATGCACTAGCTCCCTGATATAGTGCATGTGGATCTCTACATGCTTGGTCCTCTACCTAGTAGCTGGATCTATGGATATCTTAATATCACTTTTATTCTCACAAAAGAGGACAGTGGACAAATTACTACCAAGATCAAAATCTGAAAGAATTCCTTGCAACTAAACTGCTTGGATGCAAGCATTCACCGCTCCTCGATACTCGGCCTCTGCTGAAGATAGTGCTATGGCATCCTTATTTTTGCTATAACAGCAAATGGGGCCACAACCAAACATGAATACATATCCATAAGTATAATTTTTATCAATATAATCACCCACCCAATCGGAATCTGTGTATCCAACCAGCTCTAGCTCAAAGTCTGCAGCATAGTGAATGTTGTAGGTCTTGGTTCCCTGAATATACTGGAGGATCGTCTTGGCTGAATTCCAATGAATATCATGAGGCTTCTGCATGTATATTGATACAGCATTCATGGCATAACATATATCAGGCCAATAATGTGTCAAGTACAACAAGCTACCAATCAATGGTCGATAGATAGTGCAGTCCATGGGAGGTGTGATTTTTCCTTCTTCAAGGCTAATCCCTGAAAGGAAAGGGAATGATGCAGGACTACATTCAGCCATGTTAAAATTGACTAAAAGGTATGATATGTATTTTTACTGAGTGACCATAATCCCATCATAATTTTTCTCAATTTTGAGCCCCAAAGATTGTTTTAGGAGCCCCAAATCACTCATTTCAAAGGCATTGTGGAGAGCAGTTTTGATGGCTGAAATGGAAGAAAATGTGCTACCTGTGATCAGTAAGTCATTAACATATAAAAAAAATGATTAAATGACCATAAAATTTTTGTATATACACATTTGGATCTGATCTACACCTTTGGAATTTTTGCGAGAGAATGAAGACATCCAACTTGGAATACCACTCTCTTGGGGCCTATTTTAACCTGTATAGTGACTTATTTAGCTTGCAAAACAAAAATGGGTCAGTGATGTAGCCCTCAGTATGATTCATGTATATCTCCTCATGAATATCTCCATGTAGAAAGGCTGACTTAACATCCATATGATGCACTTCCCAGTGCTTAGATGCTGAAATTGCCAAAACTAGGCGGATGGAGTCCATTTTTGCAACCGGTGCAAAGGTCTCATGGTAGTCCACACCTTGGACCTGAGAGAAACCTTTTTCCACCAGCCTTGCCTTATATTTTAGGTGATATAATTATCAGAAACCTTGGTCCAAAACACCCACTTGCATTGAACCAATTTCCTTTCCGGAGGAAGAGAAACTAGCTTCCAAGTAGTGTTTTTCTGAAGAGAATTCATCTCTTCATCCATGGCAACTTGCCATCTTGGATCCTTCAGAGCATTGTAGTAGGATTTTGGGTCTGAAATAATCATAAAATATCAAGTTTTCTATAGAAAATTATCAGGACAAGAGAGCGCAATACCTTCTCTTTGGAAATCAGACCAAGTTCTCCTTGGATCATCCGAATTTCCAATGTTATCTCCCGCGGAGGAGAGTGTCTGTCGGGACCATGTGGGAAGATGATTTTGTACTTCAGATACCGATTCAGCATATTATGTTAGCTTCACACTGATATCAGAAATCATAGGATCCAAATCAGGGTCATTACCCCCAATTTCATCATCCAGATATTCAGTAGAATAGGAAGGAAAATTAGCAGTTTTCTCCTTCACTAGTTCGACCTCCTGAAGAGGTTCATCGAACTTGAAACTTCTCTTGATGATGATATATTTTTTTTTGATATCCAGTAGCTTGAAACCTTTTGATTCATCATGAAACCCGATAAATAGACATTCTATGCTTTGCGGTTGCAAAGCCCATCTTTTATCAAGTGGAATCTGGGCCCATGCAGTGGACCCAAACACCCGCAGGTTTGACACATCCGGCTTGTGTCTGAAGTATGCTTCGAAAGGGGTATTCCATTTCATAGATGAGTGTGGCACCCTATTCTGAATTTATTCTGCAGCATGCATTTCTTTATCCCACAAATTTGCATCCAACTTCTTTGATTCCAACATATAGGTGGTCATCTCCTTGAGAGACCGATTCTTTTTTTCCGCTACTCCGTTCTTCTGGGGAGTGTAGGGAATTGAATGTTGGACCTGAATACCAATTTGGGAGAATATTTTCAGCAACACATTACTGACATACTCCCCACCATTATCATATCTCAATATATTTATCTTAATCCTAGAGGCATTCTCGATCAAGGCATTAAGTTCAGAAAATTTTTCACATACTTGAGACTTCTTTTTAAGAAAGAAGACCCATGTGTACCTTGAAAAATCATCAATAAAATTTCAAAGATACCTTGATCCATTCATGGATGTGATAGGCATCAGACCACTGATATCATAATGTATCAGCCCTAATATGCATGTAGCTTAGTTTTCCTTCCCCCGATCGAACTTGTGGTCAGAGTGTTTTCCAATCACACAGCCCTTGCAATTTCCAGTGGTTGCCTTGATGATCAGGAGGCCTTAAACCATGGAGTTTTTCTGTAATTGATGCAAATATTTGAAATTTATATGGCCAAACCTTTCATTCCATAGCCTACTAACTTCATTTCCATGAGTTATCAAAGCGGTGGGATTTGCATCCGCAACAAAGTGAGAGAACTCATAGGATTTTGCATGATGGTTTGCAAGACCTTTAGCAATGAGTTTCCCGGATGCAAGCTCTGTTATCTCAACATCATTTGGGATGAAAGAAACTCTATTAGGAACTCCTACATGTGTCATATGATAGACACTAAGGATATTTTATGCCAAAGACGGTACATACAAAACATTTGAAAAATACCCATTCTCAAGATCAACCATACCTTATCCTTTTGAAATGATGGTGGAGTCATTTTCCATGTGGATGGGGATGGATTTTCCAGTATCCAAGGATGAAAAGGAGTCTCTTTCAGCCATTATGTGGTTTGAAACTCCAGAATCAATCAAGAGTTCTTTGTATTTCGAAGTGCTTTCCATAAGGGCATGACCCTTTTCATGCTGTGGTTCCCGATCTTGCTGATCTCTCCTCTGAAAGCTTTCCGAAAGATTGATGTGATTTCTCTCAAGGAGAGAGGTAGATTCATCAAGCTTTTTCTTCATGTAGGCATGTTTAGGGTGGAATCCCTTCCCGCAGTATGAACACTTCACTTTTTCCTTTCCATGATGCCCTTTTCCTTTGTTCTTCCTTGAGCCGGAAGACTCATCATGCTGCTGGTTTTCAACTTTAGGCTTAGGAGCTTCGAATTTAGTTTTTGGGTTCTTTTGCTACGTCTTTCCTTTACGCTTCATATCATTGGGCATTGAAACATGGAGGGCTTGATCACGGGAGGATATGATGATCTCCATATGGACAAGATTATCATGTTCACTTGTTAGGGACTCAATGAAGGCATTGAGTGTAGGCATATTCTATCAAGTGGTTGTGAGATTCCCCTCATGGAATGTAGAGAAAAAAACTAAATAATCAGCTCTAATTTTGGAGAGTATGACAAGGATGAGTTGATCATCCACCTTCTCCACTTTGCATTGCTTCAAGAGTAAGACAATGTGCTTGAACTTTGTGAAAAATTCATTCAATGTCTCGAAATTGGAAGGCTAGAGAGACATCAATTCATTTTCAAGCAGGTAAACTCTTAAATCATCCTACTTTCCATATAGGGTTTCCAATTTGTCCCAAATTTCGTTTGGAGTCTTCAATCCCAAAAGATGGAAAAGAAGATCACGGGAAATAGAGAGGCACAAGAATTTGAATGATTCATCCTTCTTGTTTAAGAATCTTGATTTGTCTATAGCAGAAATAGGCTCATCTTTAGTGTCCATGGCGACTCTATAGAGTCCTCTGGAGTGTAACTGAATCTCCATGTCTCCTTTCCATGAGTGGAAATTGAATGGAGTCAAAATATCTACTAAGGAGGCCATCTGGATCTGCTGGAGCGAATGCTTCACCTGTAGAAAACCTGAAAATCACAACAGAAAGGGAAATCTAAGGTTGAACAGCCTGCACATTTTAGGCTTTCATCACACCTAGCATAGTCAATCAAGTAAGCTTGATCAACAAGTTATTTACTTGGGGTATTAAGTGGTAATCCTTGGCTTCTGGTGCAGTGCTGGATTTTTGAGCTATTGCTCAATTTTCATGCAAGATCTGTCGAAAACCTTGTTTTTGAGAGATTTGATATTTATCCCGCCATGAGCTCTGATATTGTATTAATCTGCACAGTGATTTAGGGACTAAACATTAGTCTCATCAAAGATTAAAAACAAATAACTCATGAAAATGGTGTAATCGGGCTATGGGATGAGTAGCTGCTCTGTATATTCACACAAAGAATGAGTAAATTACAATACAAGATCATGCTGCAAGCATAAATGACTATCAATTTGAATCCTCAAGGATGTCATTCGAATTGAATGAGTGAGTCTAGCTTAACTGAATGTAAGCCACGATCAACACTCAAGTTAACCACTGATCAAAACCCTAATTGACTCAATTGAGCCCTAACTGAAGTCGGAGTGCAATAAATGACTGAGTCTAACTGAAATTAGCTTAGAAACATGTCACTGCAAGCCAACCAACAAGTGGTAGTGCATCAATGACTCCAATGAACCCCGATGAGGTTAATTGAAGTGTAACTGAACAACAGAAGTGGTTGGAGGCGCCCCTATTGACTCCAGTTCATTAAATAATCATTAAATAATCAATTTAATGAAGGAAGGCGCCTTCACTACCCTATTTAACTGATTGTTACCATCAGTTAGCAATATGGTGCATTAATGACACTCAAATCACCCCTAGAGTGCTCTAGTTAGCCTCCCCAAATGTAGGAGAAGGCTAAGTTAGTCTCCTTGACTGAAGGTAGGCGTGGATGTGATCTAGCTAATGTCATCTAGTGCTACTCTGATGTTAATTAAGTCAATAATACTTAGGATAGTGGTTTAACAAGGACAAATTGACCAAAATGAATGTGTAAGGTGGTAAATGTCTCCAACAGTTTGTGGACGTAGCCCATCGTTTGGGTGAACCACGCTATATCTGTGTCTCTCTGTAATGTTTTATTGTGTTTTGCATCTTGTTTATTGATTTAACTATATATCTGTTATTGCTCTGCGGTCCTATTTTCTAACAATTGGTATCATAGTCAAAAGGTCTGTTTGGTTGGTAAGCTCCAAGAAAGAAGGGTTCCTGGTTCGAGTGGGAGCAATGGTGGAAGAAGGAATGTTTAGGGTCGAGAAATTTAATGGCCAAAACTATCAGTTATGGAAGATGCAAATGGAGGACTATATGTACCAGAAGGATCTGTACTTGCCGTTGGGCGGAAAAGAAAAACAGTTGTGAGCTATGAAGGATGAAGAATGGGAGGTTCTTGACAGAAAGGCACTGGGAACAATACGGCTGTGCCTGGCTTTGTCAGTGGCCTTAAGTATTTCGAAAGAAAAAAAAAGAGGCTGTGATGAGCGCATTGAGTAAGCTCTACGAAAAACCCTCAACTTCTAACAAGGTATTTTTAATGAAGCATTTATTTAATATGAAGATGTCGGAAGGTGGATCTGTTGCTGACCATTTAAATGAGTTTAATAAACTTACCAGTCAGTTAAGTTCTGTAAAAGTGAACTTTGATGATGAGGTTAGGGATCTTCTAATCTTGTGCTCATTGCCAGAAAGTTGGAATAGCTAGGTCATCACTGTAAGTAACTCTGTCCCTAGTTCAAACACTCTTAAGTTTGATGATGTTGTTGGTGTTATTCTTAGTGAGGAAATGCGAAGAAAAAGCACAGGTGAGACATTAGGTAATGCGTTGACCATGGAGAGCAGAGGGAGACAAAACGAGAGAGGAAGGAGCCAGGGAAATTGCGACAAGTCTAAAAAGGGAAGATCCAAGTCCAAATTCAGAAAAATAGAGTGTTGGAACTGTGGTAAGAAAGGACATTTGAAGAATGACTGTAGAGCTCCAAAGAAAAAAGGAGATAGTCAGCAAGAGACTACTCAAGAAGTGAATGTAGCAGGTTATGTGTTACAAGATGCTTTGATTCTCGCATTAGATAATACTAGTGATTACAGGGTAGTATATTTAGGGGCTTTAGTTCATGCTACACCCCATAGGAAATTCTTTCATGATTATGTTCAAGGTGATTTTGGGAATGTGCTATTGGGGGATGATGAACCATGCAAAATTGTTGGAAAGGGTAAGGTACGGATTAAGTTAAATAATGGAAGTGAATGGCTGCTAAAGGATGTAAGGCACACTACTGCTATGAAAATAAATCTGATCTCAACAGGGAAGTTGGGAGATAGCGGCTTTTTGTCTACGTTTGGAGAAACGTGGTGGAAGATCACTAAAGGATCAATGGTAATTGCAAAAGGAGATAGGATATGTATGTTATATTTATGCCCTCATAATACTTATTCTTCTATCTCTGTAGCTTCCACAAAAACAGGTGCAACATTGTGGAATCATAGGCTTGGCCACATGAGTGAGAAGGGGATGCAGATTCTCCACTCAAGGAAACTGCTTCCTGATCTGAAGCAGGTAAGTTTGGAATTCTGTGAGAACTGTGTTTATGGAAAACAAAAGAGATTTATATTTCTCAGGGTTGGGAAACAAAAGAAGAGTGAAAAGTTAGAGCTTGTCCATACAGATGTATGGAGACCATCTCAAGTACAATCTCTTGGTGGCTCTCATTATTATGTTACTTTTATTGATGATGCAACTAGAAAAACTTGGGTTTATTGCATTAGACAAAAATTTGATGTGTTTGATACTTTTAAGAAGTGGAAAGCTTTGGTTGAGAATGAGACAGGAAAAAGGTTGAAATGTCTCAGATCTGATAATGGAGGCGAGTACTACAGCAAGGAGTTTGATAGTTACTATTCACACAATGGGATTCATAGAGAGAAGACAGTCCCTGGAACACCCCAAGAAAATGGTGTGTCAGAAAGGATGAACAGAAGGATCATGGAGCATGCAAGGTGTATGAGATTACATGCAGGGTTTCCCTTACAGTTTTGGGTTGATGCTGTAAACACTACTGTTTATTTAATAAATAGAGGGCCTTCAAGCACTTTGGATGGTGGCATTCCAGAGGAGGCATGGACAGGTAAACAGGTAAAATACTCATTTCTGAAAACTTTTGGTTGTGAAGCATTTGTCCATATTGATAAATATGATAGAACAAAGCTTGAGGCTAAATCCAAGAAATGTACCTTTATTGGTTACGGGGTTGATGATTTAGGTTATCTCTTATGGGATCTTAAAAATCACAAAATCATAAGGATTAGAGATGTAGTATTCAATGAAAAGGTCATGTACAAAGATTAGTTGCAGGGAAATAAAGAAGAAAAGGAAAACACATAGTACATAGTGCTTGATGAAATCAAAGAAAATGAAGTTCCAAAAGCACCAGAAAATCAAGAGCAGCAGCAGGTACCTGAAACTCCTACAATTGTAAGAAAGTCTACTAGGTTAAGTAGACCCCATGAACGATTCTCTCCTTCACTGTATTATTTATTGATGACTGATTCTGGTGAACCAAAATGTTTTGAAGAAGAAATGTAGGTAGAAACTAGAAAGAAGTGGGAGAAAGGCATGGACGAGGAGATGGACTCATTGGTAAGAAACCAGACTTGGGATCTGGTTAAGTTGCCTGTAGAGAAAAGGGCATTGTAGAATAAATGGGTTTACATGTTGAAGGAAGAATATGGAGGAAAGAAGCGGTACAAGGCTAGAGTTGTTGTAAAGGTGTTTGTACAAAATAAAGGTATAGACTTTGATGAAATATTTTCTCTTGTTGTTAAAATGACTTCAATTAGAACTATTTTAAGTCTAGTGGTGGTAGAATATTTGCATCTTGAATAATTAGATGTAAAAATGGCCTTTATCCATGGGGATTTGGAGGAAGAGATTTATATGCAGTAGCCACAAGGGTATGAGGTCAAAGGGAAGGAGAATTTGGTTTGCAGGTTGAAGAAGAGCTTGTATGGCCTGAAGCAAGCTCCAAGTCAGTGGTATTTAAAATTTGATAAGTTTATGACAGAACAAGGTTATGATAGATGCCATTCTGACCACTATGTTTATTTCAAGAGGCTAGATAAGGGAAGATATATTATCTTGTTATTATATGTGGATGACATGCTTGTTGCAGGGTCTAACATGCAGGATATAAATGTGCTCAAAAGAAAACTAGCTAAATCATTTACAATGAAGGATTTGGGTGTTGCAAAGCAAATCCTTGGTATGAGAATAACAAGAGACAGGAAAAATCACAAATTGACATTGTCTCAAGGTGAGTACATAGAAAAGGTGCTACAGAGGTTTAGAATGCAAAATGCAAAACCAGTCAGTACACCTTTGGCAAGCCATTTCAAACTAAGCAAGGATATGTGTCTAGAGAGACAAGAAGAGATAAATTACATGTCCCAAATTCCTTATTCATTAGCAGTTTAGAGCTTGATGTATGCCATGGTATGCACAAGACCAGATATTGCACATGTAGTGGGAGTTGTGAGTAGGTATATGAATAATCTAGGTAAAGAGCATTGGAAAGCAATACAGTGGATTCCTGGGTATTTGAGAGGTACCACTTTTCATGCATTATGTTTTGGAGGTTCAGACACTATTCTACAGGGATATGTTGATGCAGATATGGTTGGTGATAAAGACAATAGAAGGAGAACCATAAGGTATGTGTTTACTATAGGTGGAACAACAGTAAGTTGGATTTCAAAACTGCAACAGGTTGTTGCACTTTCAACAACGGAAGTAGAGTATGTTGCTGCTATAGAGGCTAGCAAGGAGATGATTTGGTTGTAGAGGTTCATGGAAGAATTGGGTAAGAAGTAGGAGAATAGTAGGCTGTATAGTGACAGCCAGAGTGCCATTCATCTTACAAAGAACTCAGCCTTTCATTTGAGGACTAAACATATACAACTCAAGTACCACTTCATAAGATTTGTTCTAGATGAAGAACTGTTAAAAGTAGAAAAGATACACACTAGCCAGAATCCTACAGACATGTTGACAAAGGGAGTAACCAGAGAGAAGCTGAGTTCCTGCTCGGTTTTTGTTGGCCTTCAAGCATGAAGGTGAAAAGAAGAAATTTGCCAAGTCTAAGGTCTAGAGCATAGTCCAGCAAGTGCAGTAGCAGTGGAGTTGTTGTGATCAGTCTCCAAGTGGGAGATTGTTGGTTGTGGAGCCTAATCTTCCATATCCAGAGATATTATTCAGTTGTGATTGTAACCCAGGAGTACTGTACACTCATTTTTGGGATGTGTGTTGGCCAACAGTATTGCAGACCCATGGTATTGGGTTAACCCTAGAATTTTCCCATTGTATTTCCCCTATAAAAGAAAGCATTGTAAAATGACTGAGTATGGTATTGTATTGTATTGGAAGAGAGACTGTGAGAGCATGAAGTGGAAGTGCAGCGGTTTTGCTACAGGGTGTATCCATTCATATTTATGGACTGTAATAAAAGGAATGGTAATTTCTTTGTGGACGTAGCCCATCGTTTGGGTGAACCACATTATATCTGTGTCTCTCTGTAATGTTTTAATATGTTTTGCATCTTGTTTATTGATTTAACTATATATCTGTTATTGCTCTGCGGTCCTATTTTTTAACAAGATTTGTGTCAAGAAATGGTTATGTTGTCAGGACATAGTACGAGGGTAAGGAGGATATGTTGTGGAATCCAACAAGACCGAAAATTCAAGACTGGTTCGATCAAAAGGGAAGAAAATTTGCATCGAAAGATAATCGAAATTCAATACTAAAGAAATAAGAATGGCTGGGAAGGTATATCTATTCTTATATCCACGAATATTTCTTCTCTAACTTTTCTATCATCTTGTACTAGTGATTGGCACAGTTTACCTATCGGAAGAAAAATTTTCAAGGAGGTGAACTTACTTGTTGGACCCTGGAGCTAATCCAACAGCTAAAAGAGGTAGAAAACAAAGCATGGAGGGTTGTTAAAGTGTGGCTTGGCATCATCTTGGAAGGCTACATTACTAAGTTCATGGTTGACACAGTCAAGTCTTACAGTGATGATAAAAGGGAATTCTTCAAAGGACCAAGAGGTAGGTTTCTCTTACCTTTGCAATTGTCTATTAAAATGCTAATTTGTGAAAAGGGCATATTCAAGATGAACTCCGATGAGTAGAGCCTTGGTGTGCAGAGGATGTGTACCATGGAGATGAGGGTTGGATGGAATGATATGGGGTAGATGGATGAGATTTATAACAAAACTATGAGAGAATTCAAGGAAGAGTGTGGTCTTCTGCGAAGTGGGTTAAGGTTTAGTAAGAGAAGAGGTAGCAGATTGAGGAGAGTCCTGTTGCGACCATAAAAAGAAGCTATGGGAGAATATCACAAGGGAATAAGAAATCCTACAACAACAAAGGAGACAACCAAGATACGGCCGAGCCTGAAGAAAGTCCAACCTAGAGAAAAAACGTGCCCATGCCTCCATGCACTGCACCATACTCGGGAATAAATACTAGCTCAAAACCAAATTTCCTGATGTGTCATCAACACACTAACAGTAGTGGATTAGCAAACATAGGAAAAAGACCTAGGATGATGGGTGATAATCAAGAGATTCCTCTGTTCCATGGGAAAGGGACCGAGGATCCCAAACAATATTGGTTTCTATGCAAAGCAATCTAGAATGTAAAGCAAGTCCTAGATGAGGATATTAAGAAGGGTCAATTGGAGACAACGTTTTGAGGTCATGCACTGGATTGGTACATGAAGTTTATGCAGGTTTACATAGGGAACCCAAACGAATAATCTAGTGGAGATATGAAATGGATTGATCTAAGAATTTAGGATTCCCAAGTCTTAGTCGCAATATATCATAGAACTAAAATAGATCAAGAAATATCTAAATGAATCGGTCTAGGATTTAGATCAACGATTGAATACGCTAATGGAGAATGTCAATTCCAAAATGAGCGATGTGAAGCACAAAGAATGGTTCATAGATGTGCTCATACCACATATCAGGATGTCGTTGATATAGCAGAATATTGTGACACAAAGTGAAGCGTTGGAGATCGCAAGAAAGCTAGAATCCTCACCTGTTGGTGAAACTGGAGTTGGCATGAATCAGATCCAATCGTATCTGGCGAATGTGATGCTCCAATCGCAAGATATCAAGATGGGAAAAGAGCATCGTGAGGAATATGGTGGACTCGATGTCGTGTAGAGGGACACCATAAATATCGATGCCCATATTTTTGAAATTATTTACTGTAAGGACCATTGAATCCGCTAAGTCAAGGTGGATTTCTATGGTGTCACATCTGTCAAGTAAATGGACATCGACATGAAGACGGTGTATATCTTTAGACGACTGTATCCAAGCCTACGAACATGTATTGCATGTTTTTTCAATCTATTGGTCATGATGAAAAGGATTTTCGAGAATATGATTTTATCCAATATACATTAGAGGAATTTTGGGGTCTAAAATGGGCCTCCCAAGGAAAATAATAAAATAATAGTTAAAATAATAAAATAATATTGATTAATTTTGGAGGAAGAAAGAAAAAAACTACTTTTTGTGTTCGTATTTTCGACATATCTCCTTGTGTTTTTACTCAAATTTCGATCAGGAGAGCTCATTGGATGTGGAATTTGAGTCTGCATCCAACGAGTACCCACACTGCATACTTTTGATAGACCCCGCTACCCAAAAAACAAGAAATACCTGAAAAAACGTGATGATGATGTCATCATCACATTTTTTCAGGTATTTCTTATTTTTGGGGTAGCAGGGTCTATCAAAAGTATGTAGTATGAGTACTCGTTGGATTCGGAATCAAATTCCACATCCAACGAGCTCTCCTGATCGAAATTTGAGTAAAAACACAGGGAGATATGTCGAAAATACGAACAAAAAAAGTAGTTTTTTTTAATGACAAATATGTCAATTGAACCATTATGGTTGACTTATTTTATTGAAATTCTATTGGTTCTTGAATTCCAACTCACAAAAACTTATTTTTGTACGTTTTCTTATAAGGCCCATTTTAGACCCCAAATTTCCTCTAATGGAACTATGAATATGTACAATATGAAGGGTGAAGAACACCAGTCAACAGAGATACCGCCACCCTAGGTGGTATAGCCACAATTGCAGTTTGTACCATAACCACAATTTTCTTCAACGCAACCACAAAATAACCATATGTAGTATGCTCCACAGTAGCCATAGTATACTCAACCTCAGTATGCTCAACCATAGTCAAATCCCCCACCATAATAGCAATTCAATCAGCCACAGTATCAATCATAAGGAGGATTTCGCAAAGGATTCCGAGGACAAAATGGAGGTTTTGGTCAAGGAGGAGGAGGCATTCATGGACCTTTGTAATGTTATAATTGTGGAGTATTGGGGAATTATTAATGAGATTGTCCAAACTTGTAGTTGTAATGTACCTACTGTACTTTTGCAGACCACACAGTTGAATATTTTTCGTAGTTGATTGCAAACTGGCAAGCAAAGAATGTTCCGCCACTGTAGAACTAGAATCAGAATGTGAATTAGAATGCAAAAAAGCTGGTGAATCTACCACCAAACCAGAACTAGGGACCAACGGTAGGAAATATCTTAGTAGAACCTAAGGCTCAATCTATTGATGTTGTTGTCATTACTCGTGGAGGTGCAACAACAGGAGACGACGGTTCAATCCTACAAGTTCGCTTGGAGGGTCAGAAGAAGGTATAGTTTGATGTTGACATTGAGAGGGATACATTATTTGAAGCACACGATACCATGAGAATAGATACAGGTAAGTTTCCTTTTTATGAAATTCCACCTATTTTTTATTCAACTCTAGTAGCAGGACTATCATGGAAACATGATACACTACAAAATTTCTTTGAATGTTGTCTATTGTCGGTGAAAGATCCCAATGCACTAGCCAAGATTGTGACTCTGTTGTATCGACCAGATAAGGGTCAAAAGGAGTATGCTATGAATTTCTTGCATAAGAAGAAAACTAGAAAGGAAATGTGAATGGATGTCTAGGTTGGGGATTACGATGTGGATTCATTCATTCTGGATCTAGGCTCAGGCGTCAAAATTTTTACAAAGCATAAATGGGAAATATGGGAAAAACACAGTTGGTTTGGTCCCCTGTGCAACTGCGACTGGCCAATCATGACAGGGTGTCGCCAATTGGGTGAGTATCATGCCTAATGGTGGAAGTTGAAGGAATGAGGAAATATGTGGACTTCAATGTTATCAAGGTTTTTGATGAGGGAAGCTTGTATCCCACATTACTGCGGATTGGATGGGGAAACAATAGCTTGGTAGTGATTAACATCAAGAAGTGCATGATGACCTTTGAGAACCGCGATATTAGAGTCATATCCCCGATGGATCCAAGTGAAGGAAGAAGGTATGTCGAACCAGTCAAGGAAGAATTTGTAGGAGGATGGGACCATGCATACAACATTTCAGAATATTATGTCCATCCCACTCTAGATGGGGAGCTAGGTTGGTGAAGCTCTAGCTTCGCATCATCGGATTCTGACGATGCACTGGAAAATTAGTAGAATTGGATGCATGAGGTATCGATTCAGAAGTGTGGAAGAATCACTCAGTTGCTATGTCAGGTTGAAATAGAGGTTGTCTAGTTATCGACATATGAAGGATACCTAAATTTCTTGTTGACTTTGAAGAAAGGGTTTCAAAACCACAACATTAGAGGAAATTTGGGGTCTAAAATGGGCCTTATAAGAAAACGGGCCAGCAATAAATTTTGTGAATTGGAATTCAAGAACCAATAGAATTTCAATAAAATGAGTCAACCATAATGGTTGAATTGACATATTTGTTGAATAAAATGAGTCAACCATAATGCATCAAACGAGCTCTCCTTCTCAAAATTTGAGTAAAAACACAGGGAGGTATGTCGAAAATATGAACAAAAAAGGTAGTTTTTTTCATTATTCCTCCAAAATTAATAACTATTATTTTATTATTTTCCTTAGGAGGCCCATTTTAGACCTCAAATTTCCTCTAATGAAGGATATTAGCATTAGATGAGGCATTGAAGGCCACTCCAACATGTTGGTGGGAGAAACACAAGAAATTGATCAATGGGTAGTCTCTATGTCACATATTAATTGAAGTTCACTTTTGGCGACAAAACGAAATATCAAGTGGAGAAGAATGATGGAAAAAATTATCATTATGATCATTTGATTTCCTATTAGACCATGTCAGTGTCATGACCAAAGAATGAGTGGGTACATGATTTTGTTCACATATTGGAGGAAATGTCGTGATAGTGGTATGTATCGGTAGAACTTAGAAGAGAGATCATGACATGGGAAGATTTGTCACTTTGCTTCAACCACACTTTTAGTTTTGCAGATGTTGATTCAATAATTCATAGTGTGCTACAACATATCCATGATGTTGTTTTGGAGGTAATTCCAGTCGCATATCCTACGAAATTGCATGAAATACCAGTGATGCAGTCGATGATGGAGTGATACAATGTAATAGAAGGACTTGATGATGGATATGACCCAAGAAATATCAATATTCTAGAATATAAAGGAATTCAAAACACCGCAGCATCATAGATGTCGGCAGACAAAATTAACCAACCGTTGAAGATTCAGAAGGTCAACATAGGGACAGAGGAGGAACTGAAGTTCACTAATATTGGAGACTATTGGGATGAAGAAACTATGGTGAAGATTACTGATCTGTTTCATGAGTTTCAAGCCTTGTTCTTGACCAAGTTTTTTGAAATGAAAGGTATCATAGGAGATTTGGGAGAAATGAAAACCCCATTGAATCCATATGTGAATCCAGTGAAGCAGCATCCATATCTCCTGAATCTATGATACAACAAGAGAATAAAGGCTGAACTCGATCGGATGTTGGACGCAGGAATTATAGAACCAATTGAAGAATCAGAATGGATCATTCCTAGGGTCATGCAAGAGAAGAACATAGGAGAGGTTCATATATGTATGGATCTCAGGAAGCTTAACAATGCATACCTTCATGATCCATTCCTGACGTCATTTAGTAATGAAGTGTTGGAAGGATTAGGTGGTCAGGATATCTATTCATTCATGGATGGCTTTTCTAGCTATGGTGAGATCAAGAATCTGAAAGAGGATCGGCATAAGACTATTTTTGTGAATTAATGGGGATGCTTTCAGTAAACAATGATTACATTTGGACTCAAGAATGCACCTGCGATATTCTCTAGGATTGTAGTTGTTGTGTTCAATGATTTTATTAAGAGGTTTTTGGCCATATATATGGATGATTGGATGGTGTATGGGTTGGTAAAGGATCATCTTGCAAATATGCAATTGATGTTGAAGTGGTGTTGACAACATCAAATTGTGTTGAACTCTAAGAAATGCATATTTTGTGCACCATTTTGGATTTTGTTGGGGCATGTTGTCTGTAAGGAAGGGATGCTAGTTGATCCAACCAAAATTGCACTCATTGTTAAATTTCCCCCACCGACAAATGTGAATAATATCAAAATGACATTAGGCCATATGGGATATTATCAGAATTTTATCAAAGCGTATGCCGTGATCACATTGCCAATGGATATGTTTCTCAAGAAATATGCACAGTTTGAATGGAGTCTAGAGTGTCAAGGGAGTCTCGATACCTTGAAGAATAATATGGTCACTGCACTGACACTATTTTTTCCATATTGGATGAATAAATTCCATGTCCATGTTGATGCATCCTCAATTGCATTAGGGGTGGTTTTGGAAAAACTAGGAGAATGGTATATTGATCATCTAACTTCTTTTTCTAGTCGAAAGATGTCATCCGCAGAGAGGAGTTATACCACAACTGAAAAAGAAGAGTTGGTGATGGTTTATGCATTGCAGAAGTTTCGACACTATCTGTTGAGAGGGCATTTCAATATGGTCACTGATCATTCCAAGTTGAAATTCCTGGTGAATAATCCCATGTTAGGGGAAAATATATGTTGTTGGCTACTCCTCTCCCAAGAGTTTGATTTTGAAATCATTGTGAATCCAGGTTGCTTGAACGTAGGATCTCACCATTTGTCATGAATCGAGACAGGTGAAGAACCAACAAACATCAAGGATGGGTTACTTGATGCACAAATATTTAGTGTTGGAATGGTTTATGACTACTATGAGCAAATAGTTCAGTTTTTAGTGATAAGAGTGGCACCAGAGAGGTTCACCACAAATCAGAAGAAACAATTGGTTGTTAAGGACGGATAATTTTAGTTGATTGACGAAGAACTCTATAAGATGGGACCTAATGAAATCTTGCATCGAGAGGGTTGCAAGAGGAAAATATGAAGGTCGCGTAATGTCTAGGAAGGTACCTCGTGCAGGACTATGGTGCCCAACTCTACTTGGTGATGCAGTCGATTATGCGAAGACTTGTGATGTTTTCCAAAGAAGGGGGAAGCTATCATGAAGTGATGAGATGCCCTTAGTAACTAAGGTAACACTACAACCATTTGATAAATGGGCAGTAGATTTCGTGGGACCAAGAAATCCACCAGGAAAAAGGATAGGTGTGTAGTATATCATCACAGCACCAGATTATTTGACAATATGAGTGGAACCTGCACCAGTGGAAGATTGCACCGCTACGACTGTAACAAGGTTTCTATTTGACAATATTGTCACCTTATTTGGTTGTCCAAATATCTTGATGAGCGATCAGGGAAGTCACTTCATCAATCACACTATCAATGCACTGAAAAAAGAGTTCTAGACTCTACACAAGAAGAGCACTCCCTATCATAATCAAGCTAATAGGACGGTCGAAGCATTCAATAAGGTGTTGGAGCATGCACTCACAAAGGTCTGCAATGAAAACAACGATTATTGGGATTTGAAGATTCTGAAAATATTATGGGATTATCGCACTACTTGAAAAAGGTTGAGAGGATAGACACCATTCAAGTTGGTGTATGGGAAGGAATAAATGATGCCAATGGAATATATTATTCCAAGTTTGTGAATCGTAGCAGTAACAAGGATGGACAATGAAGGAGCCCTGGAATAATTCCTAGCTCGGTTGGTGCAACTCGAAGAAGATCGGTTCATCGCAATATTTCATTAGCGTGTTGAGAAGGATCACCAAAAAGCATGGTATGATTAACACATCAAGAACAAGCACTTTCATAAAGGCAACATGGTGCTGCTATATGATAGTAAAATTGTGAAACATCTAGGTAAGTTGCAAATGCATTGGTTAGGTCCTTATATAATCAATTTCATTACCGATGGAGGTGCAGTATAGTTGCAATAGTTGGATGGTGCAATGTTTTCTAACTTAGAAAATGGAAGCTGGATCAATCCCTACAGGGAGGGACTGATGTGACGTGATTCTTGAGGCATTGTGCAGTGATAAAAAAAATGCATGAGGTGGTACTAAGGAGGCTGGTACACTGGAAGCCAGTGGAAGTGCAAGCAACAGTGTTGAGTTCGGAGTTAGGAAGTAGCCTGACAATGTCCACAAGGACGCAATAGAGTCAAATATGGTAGTTAATGTAGTATTTAAACCAGTTAAGTGGTGAAATCATTGGATGAGACACGCATTTATGGTGAATCGGACTGTTAGATCGCAAGAATCTGTGGAGTATTTGAGTGATAAGTGGCGGATTTGCTCGTTATGATTAGGAAATATTTTGTACAGGTGATCTCGCACTAAAAGAGTTGGTAGGTGTGGCTTGAAGGAACCATTGTGATTTTTTAGTAAGCCAAGCCGAGTATAGATTACAGAGAGCGATAACAGAGCATTGTTAAGTGATTATGAGTAATTCAGAGTGCATTCATGGCGCAAGAAATTTCAAATTGGAGTATTAGGGATTCACCAGTCATTGAGGTGTCAATTAAGGAAGAGGTGACCATAATTCCATTGGGATCATCACAGGTTACATAGAAGAAGAGGGGGGGAAATCGACCCAAGTCACTGACGTACAAGAAGAGGAACACCGAAACCTCATGTAGAGAAGAAGCAAAAGCAGGAGAGCAAGTAGGGTCATTGACGACAACAGCTGAAGGATCCACAATCAGGAATGGGGTGAATGCTACGAACATCCCTTGATTTGTTCCCCCATGTAAACCCAATGCCAAGCGATCAAAGCAGATGAAGAGCCAGAGATATCCAATTAACATGCCAACATTGCCAATGAGGATGAAGTTGACATTCAACATTGTTTCGTTCTTGACAAAGATGAAGTATGAAGACCATGATCTACTGGCATACACTAAGTGTAAAATAGCTCCATTCGAGGTGAAAACAGGGAAAGAGAGAGACCCAATGGTGCACACACCACAAAAGTGGGTGATGGGGTTGCAAAGGTCAAGGATTTTAGGCCTCATCCATATGCCTCACTTTGGTAGGTTGGTGGAAGCCAATGCGTGCTCCAAGCAGCTGTTTCCATGCTTTCACGGTGGTTATCTGTGGTTGGATAGGACGGTGCCAGTCACTATGTGGAGTTGATATCTCATATTACAGGGTTTCCAATGCAAGGACCTGATATATCATAGTACTTTCATGGAAAGGACAATGACAAGATATTGGATGCCAAGCTAAAGAATAAATATGGCTTGGATAGTCATAAATGAGCGTATGTCACATATACCATTAATGATTAGGATGTTCATGTTGCAGCGAAGATTCTATCCATCAAGGTGGTGCGAAAGAACTGGACCAATTAGTGTACTTTTGGGATAATAACATGTGTCAAGGAGTGCGTCGAGGGCGTACAAATGAACTAGTCACTATTTCTACTCAACCAGTTGACCGAATACATGATGTTGTACAAGAGGGGAAGTGACCATTTACATATAGTTGGTTGTTAATTTTGATTGCTTTAGTCACATTGATGGAGCCTGCATACTACCAAGTCATGGATGTCATGGTATCTGAATTTTGTAAGGGCATGAAGTAATAAAACCTTTGGTATCTTAATGAGAACAAACAATTGAAGGATTGCGGGATACATTTTTGGTTGTATTGGGATGCATTGTAGGTCATAGTTTTGAATATTCTGCACTTATCTAAAGAAGCGATGGAAAAATATAGGTGGGTCACAATATTTTCAATGGGGCCACATGCGATTCATGTGCAAGAAAGAAGGGACCTAGATAAGCATTGGTTAGCCACTCAATACAAGTTGAATGATGAAGAGCTAGACGCAGTTGTGGTTGATTGGCCTACGATGTAGAGAGTGTCGATCAGTGTGGAAGAATTTTCAAATGCTACATTAGGTCCTCCACCTAACACTCCTATGGATCAAGCACCAGTACAACAAAGAAACCAGGAGTCCCAGGAGGCATCATCAAGGACTCTGATGAATTCAAAGGAGGGACGACATTATGAGGAAATACAAACAAATGTAAGACAAGAACGAGGAGAGGTGAGCAGTACTATGCTAATGGTCGATGAGCAGGTGAACCACATCACCGCGACAATAACAGCAACGACAAATGCAAGTGAGTCCCATCTTAGGAAGCGGTCAACCAAGGGATTTCAAGAGGTAAATTCGTAACTACAGTCTTTAATTAATTTTTGTTTAAGGAAGGTGTCTGAAGAAAACATGTTGTAGAGAACAGGAATTTAAGTACAAGGAAGCAGGTTTGGATCATGCATATTCCACCATGGGAACTAGAGACAAATAACAAGGATGTTCATGCCTCACTTCAATAATTTGAAACAATTTCATTTGATGTTAACAAGTTGTCAATGCACACTTTCATGTGACTATAAAAGTTAGCAATCTAAGAGTTGGTCGACTGAGAGAATATTATTGGCGATCACCTATTAAAATCAAGGAGCATGAGGAGTTAGGAAAGCAGGAGATTGAGAACCTGAAGAAGGTGCAAGACAAGCTACTTGTCAAGAAAGCGTAGCTATGGGACGACAGAGAGATATTTACGAAGGAAGTTTCTTTCACCTGTCAGGAAGTACCAAAGATAATGGAGGAAATTGCTGCAGAAACCAAAGCTTAGAAGCTAGGACAAGTCATTGCAGACTTCAAAAGATAACTTGAAGACTTGCAAGCACTACTGAAACCAAGAAAATCTCTAGAAAATGTTACTAAGTGCAAAGGTAACATTGAAGGTGTGGTGACAAGGCTCGAGGAAAGTGAAAAAGAAGCCAGGTTTATCAAAGATGTGACTATGTAGTCTTGGGGTAGTGTGGTCTAGGAAAAACAGTTGGAGCAGCTAAACACACAATTATAGGAAGAGGAATCACCAAAGAAACAGAGTTAAAGGCATTGCAGAAATGCGTAACGAAGGCACAGGAGCATCAATAATGTCGCACAACTCATCTTGAGTATTTCAAGGATGTTGGCGAGCATATATCGTTGAAGGAATTCAATGTACTTCAATAAGTGTAGGAGAGTCGAAAAGAGGTGACGGCTAGTATCATCGATCATCCATCTGATCCGGATTTATGCGTGAACGAAATGAAAGAACATATACAGAATCATAATAATAGACATTTTGCAAAGATAACAGAGATACAGTAAAAACATATTCTATTAAATGGCGGAAATAGAACAGACTGTAATACAATTGCTAGAATGGTGGTAGCTATCTCTAAGAAGAGATGTGGCTGCTACGCTCATTCGTGCCAAGCTGAATACAAAATGAGGCCAAAGGGGCCTATTTATAATAATAATGAGGTGAGAACCCCAAAAGTCCCAAAACGTAACCCTAGAAGATGAACCGTCATAAAGCTTGTGGCCCCAAGGTGGTAAGTTGAACAGTCAACTTCCTGAGGTCATAACTTTTGCATACGATCTCCGATTTGGGCGTTCAATATCTCGCTGGAAAGGTCTATCTAAGATTTAAAACTTTTGGTCAACCAAATGCATGCCATTGGCAACCATTTGGCCCCGAATCTCCAAAAAACATCATTTAAGGCCTCAAAACGGCCCCGGAAGTTTAGGACTCGAAAAACTGCCGAAAAATAACTAGGAAACTGCCACAATGGACAATTGTTTTGAGCCAGTGGAATAGGTGGGTGGCCACCGATCTCCATCTGGATCAATCCTCCCTCCTTAGGAAGCAATGGTCTCCATTGCTTCGAATCCCCTATTATATCTCGAACTGTGTGTTCAGTTGATCTCCTGGTGCGATATTTGTTGAAGTGAAGAGGCTGCTTTTCTTTGGCATCCCGAGAGGGCTATAATTGTTGTCTGGATGACCACCTTGAATGCGTGGCCTTGCATCGTAGAGGTACTTAGATAGATGAGGAAACAATGGCTCTGTCTTCTTCTTGTGTCTGATGAGCAGAGATACCCTGTGCAGAGGGTGTGGAGGTCTCTGTGATCTTATGTTCTCTTTCTGACGCAATTGTGAAGAGGAATAATTTTTTGATGTGGGAGCTTATCTTCCTACCCTGCGAGACTTTATGAGGTGCAACTGTCTCTGGGATCCGGTAGAGTTGTCCTCCCAAAGTGACAATGACACTGCGAGGCCATGACTCATATACAGCATGACGCTTCCACATATATGGTTGTCCTAAAAGAACATCACAGACTTCAAGTGGGGCCACATCACACAATACCTCATCTTGGAAAGGCTTGATGCTGTATGGTAGGAGGCATTGTTGAGTAATGCGGATACCGCGTCCTTGGCTTAGCCAACCGATTTTGTAATGTTGCGGGTGTGGTGTTGTTGGAAGCTCCAATCTCTTGACGACTTCTGCTGAGATCAGGTTCTTTTGGCTGCTGTTGTCAACAACAAAATGTAGAGGCATTCCCTTTACCCACATATGCAAGTGGAATAAGCGCTCATCTGCCTCTGACTCTTCAGGATCCTCTAGTTGAATCTGGGCGGTAGAAACAGTGGCAGTGGGGTCTGCATCAATGATCTGCCTCCCATTGGGTGCGGCTGTGGCATTGGGTTCAGAATCAGAATCAGGATCTGATTCTGAAGATTTGATCTCGGCCACTAATGACTGCTTTGAGCGACATTCATCAGTGTTGTGCCAAGGGATTTTATGAAATTCGCACCACTTACCAGTGTCCTTCTTTGTCTTTTGATCTCCCTTCTTTGCTTGTGGCGGGGATTGGTTGTCATTTTATTTTACTGTGTTTTGCGGGCCAGGGTTTCCCTTTCCTTGCTTGTGCGGTGGATTTGTAGGTCCAGAGTCTCGCTTGTTCTTTTGTCAAAATTTCTCCTCGATTTTGACAGCATACCGATAGGCGGATCCAAGTGAAGAGATGTCGAGGAATTCCATCTCAGTTCGGATGTACCGATGTAGACCACTACGATATTTCAGGATTAGGTGCCGCTCGGAGTCTTTGATACCCAGCTTTGTCCGCAGGGTATGAAATTTGTTGGTGTACTCTGACACCGTCTGGTCCCGTTCTTGACGTAGAATGGTCCATTTTGTGTACTGGTCATCATAGTTTCCCATAGGGTAATACTGTTCCTTGACGGCATCTATGAAAGAGGCCCAAGTGGGAATTGTGTCAAACATTTTAGACTCGTCTGATAAGTTTTGCTCACAATAAGCACTTCACCAATGTTGGACATGGGGGACTGCCTTAAGGAGTGCAAAGGTGATCTTTTCTCTGTCGAAAAAATTGTGAACAGAGAAATACCCTTCTAAAAGATTCAACCAATTATCCAAGGCATCTGCATCAATATTGCCTTCAAATAAAGGAATATCAAAGTTAACTTGTACCTTGAAGGGAGTTGCATCGCCGAACCGGCTGCTTGTTGAAGATGCACTGGCCACGGCCGGCATTCGCCGAAGGATTTGGGCGAAACTATCCATCATCTCGTTCCTCTGTCGCTCGAGGGCTTCCTCGAGCAGCGACTTGATAGGATCTCCTGCTCCGTCGTCTCTCTTTTCTTCCACCATGGGAGGTCGTTTGGGACGGCGAGAATGATCGAGCGAAAATAGTTTGAGACCAAACTCTCTGTACTCGGACCTCGTCGGGGACATGCGCCAAGAAACAATCAAAGAGCAGATTGCTCTGATACCACTGATCTGGATTTATGCGTGAACGAAATGAAAGAACATATACAGAATCATAATAATAGACATTTTGCAAAGATAACAGAGATACAGTAAAAACATATTCTATTAAATGGCGGAAATAGAACAGACTGTAATACAATTGCTAGAATGGTGGTAGCTATCTCTGAGAAGAGATGTGGCTGCTACGCTCATTCGTGCCAAGCTGAATATAAAATGAGGCCAAAGGGGCCTATTTATAATAATAATGAGGTGAGAACCCCAAAATTCCCAAAACGTAACCCTAGAAGATGAACCATCATAAAGTTTGCGGCCCCAAGGTGGTAAGTTGAACAGTCAACTTCCCGGGGTCATAACTTTTGCATACGATCTTCGATTTGGGCATTCGATAGCTCGTTGGAAAGGTATATCTAAGATTTACAAATTTTGGTCAACCAAATGCATGCTAATCACAACCATTTGGCCCCGAATCTCCAAAAAATGTCATTTAAGGCCTCTAAACGGCCCCGAAAGTTTAGGACTCGAAAAACTGCCAAAAAATAACTAGGAAACTGCCACAATGGACAATTGTTTTGAGCCAGTGGAATAGGTGGGTGGCCACCGATATCCATATAGATCAATCCTCCCTCCTTAGGAAGCAATGGTCTCCATTGCGTCGAATCCCGTATCATATCTCGAACTGTGTGTTGAGTTGATCTCCTGGTGCGATATTTGTTGAAGTGAAGAGGCTGTTTTTCTTTGGCATCCCGAGAGGGCTGTAATTGTTGTCTGGATGAGCTCCTTGAATGCGTGGCCTTGCATTGTAGAGGTACTTGGATAGATGAGGAAACAATGGCTCTGTCATATTCTTATGTCTGATGAGCAGAGATACCCTGTGTAGAGGGTGTGGAGGTCTCTGTGATCTTATGTTCTCTTTCAGACACAATTGTGAAGAGGAATAATTTTCTGATGTGGGAGCTTATCTTCCTACCCTACGAGACTTTATGAGGTGCAACTGTCTCTGGGATCTGGTAGAGTTATCCTCCCAAAGTGACAATGACACTGCGAGGCCGTGACTCATATACAGCATGACGCTTCCACATATATGGTTGTCCTAAAAGAACATCACAGACTTCAAGTGGGGCCACATCACACAATACCTCGTCTTGGAAAGGCTTGATGCTGTATGGTAGGAGGCATTGTTGAGTAATGCGAATACCGCATCCTTGGCTTAGCCAACCGATTTTGTAAGGTTGCGGGTGTGGTGTTGTTGGAAGCTCCAATCTCTTGACGACTTCTACTGAGATTAGGTTCTTTTGGCTACCGTTGTCAACAACAAAATGTAGAGGCATTCCCTTTACCCACATCTGTGAGTCGAATAAGCGCTCCTCTGCCTCTGACTCTTCAGGATCCTCTAGTTGAATCTGGGCGGTAGCAACAGTGGCAGTGGGGTCTGCATCAATGATCTGCCTCCCATTGGGTGCGGCTGTGGCATTGGGTTCAGAATCAGAATCAGGATCTGATTCTGAATATTTGATCTCAGCCACTAATGACTGCTTTGAGCAACATTCATCAGTGTTGTGCCAAGGGCTTTTATGAAATTCGCACCACTTACCAGTGTCCTTCTTTGTCTTTCGATCTCCCTTCTTTGCTTGTGGCGGGGATTGGTTGTCATTTTATTTTGCTGTGTTTTGCGGGCCAGGGTTTCCCTTTCCTTGCTTGTGCGGTGGATTCGCAGGTTCAGAGTCTCGCTTGTTCTTTTGTCGAAATTTATCCTCGATTTTGACAGCATACCGATAGGCGGATCCAAGTGAAGAGATGTCGAGGAAGTCCATCTCAGTTCGGATGTACCGATGTAGACCACTATGATATTTCAGGATTAGGTGCCGCTCGGAGTCTTTGATACCCAGCTTTGTCTGCAGGGTATGAAATTTGTTGGTGTACTCCAACACCGTCTGGTCCCGTTCTTGACGCAGAATGGTCCATTTTGTGTACTGGTCATCATAGTTTCCCACAGGGTAATACTGCTCCTTGACAGCATCTATGAAAGAGGCCCAAGTGGGAATTGTGTCAAACATTTCAGACTCGTCTGATAAGTTTTGCTCACAATAAGTACTCCACCAATGTTGGACATGGGGGACTGCCTTAAGGAGTGCAAAGGTGATCTTTTCTCTGTCAGAAAAATTGTGAATAGAGAAATACCCTTCTAGAACATTCAACCAATTATCCAGGGCATCTGCATCAATATTGCCTTCAAATAAAGGAATATCAAAGTTAACTTGTACCTTGAAGGGAGTTGCATCCCCGAACCGGCTGCTTGTTGAAGATGCACTGGCCGCGGCCGGCATTCGCCAAAGGATTTGGGCGAAACTATCCATCATCTCGTTCCTCTGTCGCTCGAGGTCTTCCTCGAGCAGTGACTTGATAGGATCTCCTGCTCTGTCGTCTCTCTTTTCTTCCGCCATGGGAGGTCGTTTGGGATGGCGAGAATGATCGAGCGAAAATAGTTCGAGACCAAACTCTCTGTACTCGGACCTCGTCGGGGACATGCACCGAGAAACAATCAAAGAGCAGATTGCTCTGATACCACTGATCCAGATTTATGCGTGAACGAAATGAAAGAACATATACAGAATCATAATAATAGACATTTTGCAAAGGTAACAGAGATACAGTAAAAACATATTCTATTAAATGGCGGAAATAGAACAGACTGTAATACAATTGCTAGAATGGTGGTAGCTATCTCTGAGAAGAGATGTGGCTGCTACGCTCATTCATGCCAAGCTAAATACAAAATGAGGCCAAAGGGGCCTATTTATAATAATAATGAGGTGAGAACCCCAAAAGTCCCAAAACGTAACCCTAGAAGATGAACTGTCATAAAGTTTGCGGCCCCAAGGTGGTAAGTTGAACAGTCAACTTCCCGGGGTCATAACGTTTGCATACGATCTCCGATTTGGGCATTCGATAGCTCGTTGGAAAGGTCTATCTAAGATTTACAACTTTTGTTAAACCAAATGCATGCCATTGGCAACCATTTGGCCCCAAATCTCCAAAAAACGTCATTTAAGGCCTCAAAACGGCCCCGAAAGTTTAGGACTCGAAAAACTGCCGAAAAATAACTAGGAAACTGCCACAATGGACAATTGTTTTGAGCAAGTGGAATAGGTGGGTGGCCACCGATCTCCATCTGGATCACCATCAGAGAAAGATGTCGAAGAATGCATGGGGATCATCCACAAAGTGAAGGATCAAGTGGAATAAGTCTAAAAACAATATGAAGACTTCAAAGTAAAAAAAAATGATTACATTATTTTTAGTTGACATGGCTCAAGGGTGAGCCACATGATTGTGTTGGGGGCCTGTTGGCAGGTGGTTTTGATGAAGACAAGTTGCGCAACACCAAGGGTGATGCACGAGATTGAAGATGATGTGAAAATACCAAGGATGGCATGCAAGACAAAAAAGTCGACAAAGAGTCGGATTGTTCATAGTTTTGTAGTTTTTGGTCATGATTTTGGAGATTTGGTTGGAATTAGTTAGTAAACTGGGCAAAGTGGACCATTTTGTAAAAGGTGTAAGTCTATAAATAGAAGTAGGAATGTAGTAGGAAATATCTTATCTTAGGCAATGATATGTTGAAGGATTGAATGATGATTGTATAATCTTCTTGACCTCTACAGAATATTGATTCTTGTTTTTGTCCGAACTGTGAAGATGTTTTATAGGAACCTGTATGATGTGGATGTAATATGACATTACGAATGTTGATGGAAATAATTTGTTTTATGTCTTCTTGTTTTTTTCTGTGTTAAACGATGAAATTGAAATGAATCAATACTGTAATATGTCCGTTAATTCTGAATGATGCGATGTTTCTGTGTTTTGAATAATTTCATGGTGATATATCTATTCACAAGTAAAACATAATGCTACAATTTAATGTGTTGATGTGATCTAATGGTTTATAGTATGCACAAGTGATAATAAAATCCTTGTTTGGATCTGTGAATGATGTTGTGGTATTAGAATAATAGATGAAAAAAACGATCCTTCTTACTACAGAAACATGGATCCGAAAGTTCTCCCTCGAACATCTCGGGTGAGACTTCATCTGCTTCGTAGGTGTTTCTAGAGAGGGTAAAACATATCTGGGTTAGTGCTCAGGGAGATTGTTAAGTTAAGGGTGTCGAGAGAGTCTAAAACCCTGACGATGGATCTGTGTCAACAACAATCATGAATGAATAGAATCGTGGCTTAGTGAATTCAAAGAGCACCATAGGTTGAAAGTAGTCACATGCTCACCAGTTTCCTCACCATTCTTTTCTTCAAACTTTGGAATGTACGAAGGAATTTTGGAGGGAACTATCAGCTACATTGGATCATGACATACCAGGTCATTAGTCAACTTCGATAGGTCAGGAAGATTTAAGGTATCCAAAAAGGGGATTCTATGCTATTCCATCTGGTTCCATGCACCCTGAAATGATTGGTTCACATAGGGTTGATTTTGATCAAGGTCATGGACTTAACCAATCGGATAATAACCACCTCCCATATGACCCATATAGTAATTTGGTATTGAGGTATTCCTTGAGAAGAATGAACCATATAACCATGGTTATAGGACTAATAGACTAGATGACCCATAGACATTTGGGGAGGTATGAAACCTCCTGATACAAATACACCAGTTGACGATGGGACAACATAGTCAAATGAAACCACACTTCTTGAGGGACTGTGCAGGACATAGGTAGGTTTCGTCATAAGAAAGGCATTCGAAAGAATCAAGGTG
This sequence comes from Pseudotsuga menziesii, assembly GCA_001517045.1. Taxonomy (NCBI): domain Eukaryota; kingdom Viridiplantae; phylum Streptophyta; class Pinopsida; order Pinales; family Pinaceae; genus Pseudotsuga; species Pseudotsuga menziesii. The sequence continues at coordinate 187,431 of LPNX011063348.1, forward strand.
GTGGAAAATGGGACATAAGATGGAATGTAGTTCATAGCCCCTACATTCACATATACACTATCACCCCCATTAGAGTGAAAAATAGTGTTAATTCCAGATGAGGGGAGTGAAAATCATCCCACAAATGGATTAGATGGTGGAATATGACCACTCCCAAATTGATGCGGAAGTTAAGGGGATTTTGTGCCCCCAGTACAACACCAAGGTCCTCAATAGGACCTAGAGTAAGTGACGGGATACTAGTAGTGGTGTTTGGCATGTTGAATGTAAATCTTTGAGGAGAATCTATATACTGAAGAAGACATCCAATCTTAGCAGTAGGAGGAAAAAGAAGAACATGGCTTTGTCACACAAGAACCAGTAGCCTCATAGCCTCTGGCTAAGATAGCAGCTGATAATCAGGTAGAAAATGGAATTAAAATTTAGGAGGAAGTTGCTCCACAAGAACCAACGTCCTCACAGTCAGCTGCCAAAATTGCCATGGGAGAACCCCAGAAAGAGGATTCTGTTACACAAGAACCAACATCTCCAAGAGTGGTGGATGTTGTTGCTGAAGAGAGTCCAGAAAATGTTGCTGTCACACAAGAACTAGCACCCCCTGAGATAGATTCAGATGTAAAAGGTGTCCAATGTGGCACATTAGGTGACAAGGTGTGGATTGATCCCCTTCGAAATTTCATCGACCTGGATTCTGACAAGGAGGAGCATCATGAAGAAGAAATCCTGAACCTTACAGCAGAAGTCTCAATTCTGAGAATGGAGGTAATAAAATGGAAGAACCATGTGGAGGAATACCAAGGAGGGATAATTTCCCTTACTGAGCATAAAAATATTATCAAGATACTGGAGGAGAAATGGGCAGAAGAACGTATGACCTAGAGACTTCAAGAGGAAGAGCTATAGAGCAATTTAAGGGAGCTGAAAATGTTCCAGTTTATGCAGAAGGAAAAAGAGCAGATGTATGCTCTCTCTCAAGAACTCCTAGGCACTAGGGTACCTTCTTCTTCTTACCCTATCTTCTTGTTTGAACAATTTGTTTGGTTTAAGTTGAGAGCTGTGAAAGAAGGGAGGTCATTTGAGATAATGACCTTAGCAAAAATTTTGGAACCATTTTTAAGAATTAATTTAGAAGATCAAAATTTACTGTGTGAATTATATTTGCATGAGATGGCTTGCCCTCTGGGTCGCCATTCAAATCCTATCCCTTTTTCAGGGCATGTTCAGTTGAGGGCCTTTGCTTCTTTTGTGAGCAATCATGCTCAATGGGAAAGGTATTTTCAAACCTTTTCTCACAATGAAGCTCACTCTAACCTGTGGGTTCGAAGTGAGCCTCAAAATATGGGTATTCTTCTTGCTCAATACAGGAGTTTGCTTTCATGTCCCATCGAGACTCGACACATAATGGAACTGCAGAAGGAAGTTATTTCTACTTGTACCAACCATATTTATATACACCAACAAGCAGCATTGGAAGGAAGTAAGCACAAATGGTAGGTTACCTCTCCTATACTTAAAAGCAGAGACTCCTATTATTTTAGAAATTTTGAACAGGCACTTTCCAGGGTCAAGGGTTATGTTGGATGTATCAGGGAATGTGGGGTTAAATGGTTGGGTCTGAAATTTAAATTTCCCCTCATTTGGTGGCCGGAAAAACCATATAGGATGGAATTCTCACTAACTAAGGTAGAGGAGCAGTGATGTTGGAGATATTGGATTGCTCACAGAGGGTTCATAGAAAAATAAGGGATGCCTGAGTTCCCCTACAACTTCTCTTCTCTCCATGAACAGAGCTCAGTGCAAGATTCAGATTCAAAGTAATGGAGGTTGTTGCATGAGGACATGCAACAAGACATTTGGGGGAGATGTTGGGCCCAGAAATGGCCTCTTTTGACCACCCTTAATTACCTCTTCTTGTTCTATCCTACCCCATTGAGCATGCCAAATAAACGTTTTACCCCCATTCTACTCTTCAAACCACCAAGGTATGATTGGTCATTGTTTTATTTTATTAATATCTATGATTGTGCTAATTAAGGCTTCGTATCTCTCAATGCACTAACATATGATGGTTTATAAAGGTATTTTGAGATATATGGACTGCAGGAAGATTGGGCTGAACATGCTACGAAAAGGATGGGCATTCATCGCTCAAGCTGATCCCCATCCATCCTATCATTACCCAAGGAATGTAGTTCCAGTACGATATCCCAGAAAAAGCTGTGTGAAGGTAGCTGTAACAGAATGCGTCATACTTGGAGGTCAACAGTGCGTTGTTGCTTGTGTGTAGCTGTAATCTGAAGACATCGTCATTCCTGGGGAGATTAACAGTTTTCCTATGTTTCCTATTTTTCATCCTGCCATGTTTGTAACAGTTGTTGTCATTTAGGGCACCTGAAGATTAGGGATCTTCATGGATGGCCCATAATAGGATAGGAGAACTGTTTTGAGCTAGTGGTTATTGAACATAAATAATTCATTATATTAGCTATGAGGATGAATTGTGTAATCATTCTATCTTTTAATACAAGGACTTACTTCTGATCTAAGGGTTTTAACGTGTGTTCAACCAGCATCTTTGTGTGAAGGCTGGGCCCGCCTTCCATAGGGATCGCTGATTTAAATGAGGTCTTTTCAATTGTTTTGTTGTGTGATGTTATGTTAATTTTATTTCTTCATAGGAAGCTGTAACAAGTGTGGATTTATAGTGTGTCGTGGTTGCAATCCTTGGATACCTGTAGTGGCATAGTGTGACAGTCGACTGAGTAGGTAATTATTTCTTATGCAATTTGTGTGGTAACTGTAACAGCTCTGTTCATCCTTAGATATTTTAGTTGTCATTTCCATGAATCTTTTCAGCTTGTCTCTTATTTTTATGATTACAGAATTTCATTCCTGTACTTCAAATTTCTAGAACAGCTGAACTCAATATCTGTATTTTGAATTCCTAGATCAATATTCAATTTATGTTTTTGGATTCCTAGGACAATCGGATTAGATAGTTGAGTTAATCATTAAGTGATGTGAATAGGATTTCCTTTTATCTGCAATCATAATTTAGACGTGACTTTTATTTTTCCATTCTTAGATCAAGACATAGCAGAAGGTAATTGTGATTGCATTCCTTAGAAGGTAACTGGATCAATTAGATTCTTGGGATGAGCATAGCTGAACAGAGGATAGTATTGTTCAATTACAGTGATTTTTTGTTTAAGCATATACTGTGCATGTTATCCTTGAAATACAAGACTTTCCTGGGTTGACAATAAATATTGTACACTCTCGATGTTAGTTGTAATTCACTTGCATATTGGGTGCCCGACATTTTGGCACCATTGTCGGGGAAGGATAAAGATTAAACACCATCATTAGTTGCATCCTGTAAGTGTTTCTATTCAGTATTTTCCATTTTTAGTTGTAATGATTTGGGTTGCATGATTACAAGAAGGGAAAAGCGTGATCATCTTTCGACTCCCAAAACCCCACAAAATACTAACAGTGCAGGTGGTTTGGGTCACGATCGAGGTCCACAATTGGGTAGAAGGACATTCATTAACGATCTTGTTGACAATACTAATTCATCCACCAGGGCTTGCCATCAGGAAACGCCTATCAGAAGAAGCCCTGCTGATCCTGGGGCGCTAGCGTCAGGGTCCATAGTGGAGAACACACGAGGAACCGTGACTTCCTCAAATATCCCTACAGGAGAGGACAAATCTAGTACAACCGGACCTCCTGGTAGAATCCTGATCTACCAAATTTATGGGAAGGTTGTAACTGAAGAAGAGTGTAAACAGTTCCACCAAAATATTGCTGATTAGTGGAAGAACGAAGAAAAGAACGAGGAGAAGAACGAAGAAAAGAACGAGGAGAGGAATGAAGGAACGAACGAAGAGAGAAATGAAGAAGAGAAAACAGAAGAAGCAATGAGTAACAGAAATGAATCTGACGAGGAAGAGGCAATGGGGGAAAACCATCATCATGAAAATCATTTCCTGCCTGAAGGAATGGTGGCTACACTTCAATTCCTGATTCAGTAGCCAGAAAGGACAACCCCTATGAAAAATATATCACCATCGGTGTTGCCTCACTTCCTTGGAAAAATAGCAAAGGACCCAGATGAAGTTCTTTTCGAGTTTGATATCCTCTGTCATAGCTACGACTACGTCACCGATGCATAAAAACTGAAGCTCTTCCATGCCACTCTGAAGGACAATGCATTACGTTGGTTTGTGAGCCTAGGAGGTGGAACTATCACTAATTGGGATAGGATGAAACAAGTGTTCCTGGAGAAATATCAGGAATATTGTAACACCAAATACAAAAGAGAAGAATTGTTCAAAATGGTACAGAAGGAAGATGAGAGTCTAGAAGATTTTGTAGAAAGGCTCTTATACAATGTGCAAAGAGATGGACAGACAAAAATGGGGTTGGATCTGCTCAAGATAATCCTGCTTTGCAGGATTAGGGATTATTGCCTAGATATGTTAAACCTATTAGGAAAGGGGGATATCTAGAAGGAATCTTTCGAAAAGATTATGGAATTAAGTAAAAGGTACTCCAGGGGATCTTCTAGGAATAACAGGTGGGATAAACGGGATAAGCTAGAACACGATGTCGTTGATAGAACTCAGAAGTCATCTAATGGAGGAGCCACCTATGCAAAGATAGGAAACCTCCTTGAAAATTTTAAAATAGAAATGATGAGCTCTATCTCCTCAAAAATCAATGTCTTGAAGGAAAAGCAAAAATAGGCAGTACAGGACCTCACACTAGGTGTATTCTGCCCTCGATGTAGAAATAACCACCCTCTGAGGGAGTGCTCGCTCAACAAGGTAGAGGTGTGTCAGCTGTGTGAGCTAAACCATGACACAAAAGAATGCCCCTCACTTCCCCAAGTGAAGGCCGCTCTGCAGGCATCAACTTCAGAGGTGGAACCGGCCTACTTCATTGCACAAAAGAAACCTTTGCAGCCTCGAAACCAAGGTATGACCCCGGACTCATTTCCATTTTTTAATAATATGAGCAATTGGAATAATTTGCAAAATGTGAATACACAATTCCCTTCAACTTATTCTCAGTGGAACCCTTCTCAACCATCAATACAAAATTATAACTCATGGAATCCTTGGACACAACCACCACACCAACCTACTTCTTGGTCTCCTGGATGGAGGAATTTCCATCCAAGGAACCAGTTTCCTCAACAACCTCCACGTCAACAGCCACCATATCCTCCTTAATATCCTCAATATCCTCAATACCCTCATCAGTAGTCGCTGCTGCAGTTGCGGAACAATTCTGCCCCTAATGTACCGATACGACCTCAGCTGCCTACTCAACCTAATCCTAACCCAAACAATGAAACAGTCCATCAATTTGAGTCTGTCAACATGCTTGCCTACTCCCTTTCTCCTGTGCCTTGCAATGATATTCGTTTACGGTCAGGGAAAATAGTAGAGCCTGTGATCATAGAAGATGTTCCACCCTCTGTACATGAAGAAGGGGTGAATCCACAACATCTATCCGATACAACCCCCACTATTGAAGATGCTAAACATACCACAAATGGGATGGCTAAAACAAAAAATTATAAATCCAGTGATACGTAGCCTACCCAGTTGATTAGGTAACCACCGTATCCTGAGAGATTAATGCTACCAAGGACAGGGGGACAACCTTAGTTTAACCTCTTAGGAGAGTTAAAGAATCTTTATGTTAAAATTCCCCTCCTTCAAACTCTTCAAGATGTACCTATCTATGCTAGAACTGTTCGGGACCTGTGCACAAAGAAACCAGGGAGGAAGCCCAGAGATCCTCCCACTGTCCATGTCATAGGGAAATTATCTACATTAATAACAGGAAAAACCCTATTGGACAAATATGACGACCCTGGGAATCCCACTGTCACTGTGCAGATTGGGCATACACAGATACCTAGCGTACTAGTAGATTTAGGAGCACCGATTAATGTCATGACAATTGAGACTATAAGAAAACTTGGGCTCACTAATCTTAGGATGACCCCCACTGTTTTAGAACTGGCAGATAGATCCACCATTAAACTTGAAGGAATTGTGGATGAAGTCATCATCTCAGTTGACTCTTGGGAGTATCCTGCTGACTTCTTGGTTTTACAACCTAAGTCGTAGTTGGGAGGACACCCATTGATCTTGGGAAGGCCTTGGTTGGCCATAGCTAATGCTTGCATCAGTTGTCGATCTGGGTCTATGACCATATTCGATGGCACCGAGACTAAGAACCTCACTCTCTATCCTCCAGCTCGGCCGAGTCTAGAAGTTGAAACTTCTTTTTGGATGGAGCCAGAGGAAGAGGAGGGCATTTAGCCATTATTAACTATAGGGAAATCCTTAACTTTTACAGATGAAACTGAAGATGATGCCATTAATAACTTCATCAGTGAACCCACCTCAGTCAATAGAGAATTTTATCAAGTCCTGAACATTATTATGGGTAAGGAAGAACAAGAAAATCTCACAGAAGAAGCACTAGTCGATGACACACACATAATCCCAGTATTGAAAAATTCGAAAAGTATTCCCATTGAGGTAGAGTCTGTAAAAACCTTGAATATTAACCCCAGCCTCTCCTTAGATGAACAGAAGCGCCTGATCAGTCTCTTGAAAGAACACAAGGGGGCATTTGCCTGGGAGTATACAGACATGAGGGGTATTCCCTCTAACCTGTGCACCCATCATATTTATATTAAAAGCAACTCTCAGCCTGTGTGTCAGCCTCAACGATGAATGAACCCCAATATTAGGGACATAGTGAAGGAACAAATTCAGAAACTCTTAGATGCAGGATTTATATATCCTATTTCAGACAGCGAGTGGGTTTCCCCGCTCGTAATTGCACCCAAGAAAAATGGTAAATGGAGAGTCTGTGTCGACTATAGGGAGCTGAACAAAGCCACACAAAAAGACCACTTTCCCTTGCCCTTAATTGATCAAGTACTCGAAACCCTATCAGGAAAGAAGTTCTTCTCCTTTTTGGATGGGTTTAGCGGGGTACAATCAGATTCAGATTGCTCCTGAAGACCAAGATAAAACTACCTTCACTTGTTCGTGGGGAACGTTTGCTTATAGAGTGCTTCCCTTTGTTTTATGTAATGCACCAGTAACATTTCAAAGAGATGTAATTGGAATATTTTCTGAATTAGTTAATGACAATATGGAAATTTTTATGGACGATTTCACTCCTTATGGCAAGGATTTTGAAGAAGCATTGGAAAATTTGAAAAACGTTTTAGCTCGCTATGAACAGACCTAGCTCTCTTTAAGCACTGAAAAGTGACATATGATGATGAGTGAGGGAGTAGTATTGGGGCACTTCATCTCTATCAATGGCATTTAGGTGGACCCCTCAAAAATCAAGGTGATAAAAAATATACCTACTCCTGCAACTCAAAAAGAGGTGCGAAGTTTTCTGGGACATGCTGGATACTACCGAAGATTTATAGAAAATTTTTCCAAACTTGATTCTCCTTTGTTTTCATTGTTAATGAAGGATTTGTAGTTTTTTTGGAGTGAAGCATGCCAGACAACATTTGTTAAGATTAAGGAGAAGCTATCCACAACTCCTATCTTAAGAGGGCCCAATTGGACCCTACCCTTTCACATTTCTTCAGATGCTTCTGATATCGCTATTGGAGCAGTTTTAGGACAACAGGATGGTCAAGTACCTTATGAAATTTATTATATTAGTAAAAACTTAGCCCCTGCTAAAATTAATTATACTTTCACTGAGAAGGAATTCTTAGCTATTGTCTACTCCATTAACAAATTTCGACACTACATTACTGGGTATCCTACATTTGTGCACACTGACCACTCTGCCATTAAATAGCTAATGAACAAACCCATCACTAATGCCAGAGTGACTAGATGGATATTATTATTACAGGAATTTGATATTACCATCAGAGATAAACCTGGAAAAGAAAATGTTGTCGCTGATTTTTTATCTCGTTTCACTAACAGTGATGACTGTTGAGGACTCTTTTCCATATGAACATTTATTCGCAGTTTCAGCTCATTCCCCTTGGTATGCAGATGTCGCTAATTACTTGGTTGCAGGAAAGCTTCCAGCACATATGTCTAAAAGAGAAAAGAGAAAAATCATCTAGCAAAGTGCCAGGTATTGTTGGGTAAACGGTCATCTCTTTTACACAGGACCTAATCATGAAATCAGAAGATGTGTAAGGGAAGATGAAATCTTTCATATACTGAAGGCCTGCCACGATGAACCTTGTGGGGGACACTTTGCAGATAGAAGGACAGGACACAAAGCACTGAGGATGGGCTACTATTGGCCAACTCTTTTTAGGGATGAAAAAAGATATGTTCAGTCCTGTGATGGCTTCCAAAGGGTGGGCCAACCCAACAGATTAGATCAAATGCCTCTGCAACCTAAATCAGTAATTGAACCATTTGATAGATGGGATTTGGATTTCCTTGGCCCTATCAGCCCTCATTCCAAATAGAAAGCTTACATCTTGGTCTGTACCGATTATATGACCAAATGGGTAGAAGCTGTAGCTCCGGCAAAGGCTAACGACTAGGCTATGATCGAATTTCTATATAGTGAAATCTTTACCCATTTTGGGGTAACTAAGGAAGTAGTTACTGATGGGGGACCGTATTTTATGTTGCATCAAGTTGAAGCTCTGCTACAGAAGTATCATGTTCAGCATAGGGTAGCTTCGCCTTACCATCCCCAAGCCAATGGCCAGGTGAAAAGCACTAATAAAGTTATTGAAGCCATCTTTACCAAGATAGTTAAGAGCCATCATAGAGATTGGGCTGACAGGCTTCCGGAAGCACTATGGGAATATTGCACCACTTGGCGTAACAACATAGGCTTCTCTCCTTATGATTTAGTGTATGGAAAAAGTGCCATCTTCCCAATTGAATTTGAAATCAAGACCCTGAAGATGGCCACCGAAGTAAACCTGGATGTAACTAAAGACCATAAAAGAAGATTGAATCAATTGAATGAACTAGATGAGAATCGGTTAGCTGCAGTGGACCAGACAGTGTTAATTCAACAACAGAGATCCAATTGGCATGACCAATTCATTAAAAAGAAGGTCCTCTGTGAGGGAGACTGGGCACTATTATACGATTCTAGATTCAAAAGAGATTTCAAGGGAAAATTACGCATAAGATGGCTGGGCCCATACCTAGTAGATATGGTATTTGATAATGGCACAGTACGCCTGGTAACTATTGATGAAAACCACGTACCATTATTTTATAATGGTCACAGGCTGTGACTGTACCATAAACCAATTTCAAAGGATGCATTTATCTTCCAAATTGCCGTTGATCCAGATTACCAGCTAGCTCAAGGGCAGGAATTTCTCTCTGCCTCTGTCTATCTTTAATTAATCACTGTAAATCGCGCATGAATCATTGTACATAAATAATTGCTGTTTTTTTTCTTGTTATGTTATCTTTTCTTTTTTCACTTGATCTTTTTTTCTGTTGTTTTTCTAAAATTTGCAGGGAAGCGCCCAAGGATGAGGGTCAGATCGGGCTTGTCGACTGGAAGTCATTTTTCTGTGCCTTCCTGCACCACAATTTTTTTTTTCTTCTTTTCCCTTAAATAAATTTGTCGCAGCTATGACACCTTTTCTGGCAGCTGCGACACCTTTTCCGGCAACTGCGACACCCATTTCCTAACCGCTGCAACACCCATTTTTCGGCAGCTGCAACCCATTTTCCAGTAGCTGCGAAACCCATTTTCTCGCAGGTGCAACACCTTTTTCGGCAGCTGTGACACCATTTTTCGATGGCTGCAACACCATTTCCAATAGCGGCCGCATCATGAAACCCTTCATTCTTCCATTCCCACACGCTGTGACCCCGTTTCACTTCTGACCATAAAACCCGTTTCTCATCGCTTCAGCGCAGTCACTTTCTGTTTGCTTAACATTTTCTTCCCTCTTTTCTGGTAGCCATGACATCTTTTTCGGCAGCTGTGACATCTCTTTCGGCAGCTCTGACATCTTTTTCGACGACTGCGACATCTTTTCCAACAGCTGCAACTCCGCTATGTTTAGCTGATTTTTCTAGCATTGAAGGCTGTGTCTCTACTTCGATTTCTTTATTACCTATGGATGTCAATCCTGTGTTATTAGCAGATCTTTTTGCATGCCATCAAATCCTCTAGATATGGCTCTGATTCCTCATGCTGTCAATCTAACCCATAATGTGATATTTCTCATAATTCCGACCATTTTGACACGATGGTTTTTTCTTCACCAACGGAAAGAATTATTGCAGTACCTCTGTAATAATGATTATATTTAATGACTGCACAGTGCACAAGTTCGGCTTCCACAATGTCTGCAACCACACGTTCTATTATTCTCCGAAGGACATCCAACATGCATTTTCGAAGCTATGGCTTTGATTAACCACTTGATTAAGTATTAATATGATTTAACAATGTCAGTCATACCTCCCTTTTTATTCCCATTATTGCATTGATTAACTCTCTTCCCGTGCGACATAAAGACTAATTATGCTACCTAATAACCACCACCTTTCCCAATTTGGAATAAAATTTCAAATAATCCGGTCTGTTGAAACTTTCCAAATTTGCCTAACTCTCCTCTCAGCGGTCCATGCATACTTTGTGATGTAACCGCCATTGTCAGAGTCTGTAATATGTTGAACCACAAACTAATTCTAAAGTCAGAAACATGAGGATTCCGGCTCATTATGAACCTTCAAACACATGAGAGCTCAGGAGAAACGTTGCAGTATTTTCTATCTTTCAAGCTGCCGGTTGGACGGAATTTTTCGAACGTCTGAATGGATTTCACCGTGAAGCAGCCTTACAGTTTTCTCTGAACCTCACAGAAACTCACTCAGAGGTTTGGGGATTGCGCATTGAAGTTTTTGAAGCCATTATAGCTAAGGTCACTGGTATTCCTCAAGTGGGAAGGGCTTGGTTTGGACGTCGAGTCCCCACTACTGCAGCAGTACAGGACTTTCTAATAGAGGGGAGCAGGTTCAAAATACAAAAAGGGGGATAGTATTACAGTCATTGCCACAGCCATGGAATCAAGTCGTTGTTTTTCTGAAGAAATATATCACCTGTGAAGGTAGGTACCAAAATGTCTATAATTTTGAACTCCCTTTACTATCTCATCTCCGTCACAGGGTTCTGTTAAATATTCCATATTATTTGCTCAATGATTTGTATCACATGGTGGGGTTTGTTTGAGTTGCCAAACATCCACTCGCCTCACTGACCCACCATGGCCTCATTAATCTAATCATCTTAAGGACCCTTTCTCAACACAATATAACCTGGGAACAATTTACAGCTCAAGTTCAAGAACCCGCTCCTTTTCTCGGTATCCCAATAGAAGAAGAATAGGTCCATCCATAGTTGGGGGGACATGAAGCACAACAGGAGGATCGGAGCCCCTCCAATATAGTTTGGGGGGGAGATGAAATTGGATTAGAGGATCGACCAAGGGCACAAGCAGAACAATTGAGAGAAGATGTACATAAAAACCCCATGGAAGAACTAAATAACAGGGTAGCTCTGATAGCAGAGGGTGAAATTGGAACAGCATTAAATACTGCAATAATTGAACTCGAAGATGATAGAGCCATGGCAACAAAAGAAAATATTGAGCTGGTGACCATTGAATCTTCACCCGAGTGGGGAGGAACTTTGATTGAGGAAAAACAGCTCGAGGAACAAGAAAATGCTGGAACTGGGAACATTCCTTCTACCTCAGTTGTGAATCCAGAAACTCCAGCACCACAAAGAAAAAGGAAGAGATCAAATGATGAAATTAAGATATCTCCACCAATAAGAAGGAAAAGAACCAGGTCGGTTGCAGCAGTAGAAGGAGCAAGGAAAATATGGGCAACCTTAGAAGCACAAATTGAGTTTTACATTCTTGAACCTAGGTCAATTGATGCCCCACAAGGGCCGGTCAAAGAAGAACCCAAAATTGAAGGAATTTTGTTCGAAAATAGGCTATTAAAAGAGGAAGTCCAAACACTCAGAAGGGAATTGGAAAATTGGAAAGAAGCGTGCAAAAAATAGGGTGAAAGGAAGCTACACACATTGGTGGAGGCTATGGATCAATTGGAGGGACCAAATTCTACCGAGCCTGGCAATGAGGAAGAAAGAGTGGTCTATCCCACTTGTGGAGAAATCTTTAAGGAAGCAGGACACAAGATTGTAATCCATGCCTTTACAACACAACAGTCTGCACCTACAATGAAGGAAGTTGCAGAGAAAGAAGATGTTGTCACACAAGAACCAACATCTTTAAATATTCTTGCTGAAGTTGCCACTAACTCTAGGATAGAGGAACCAAGGGATGAAGTTATTCTTGATTGTGGGGATGAATATTGCACTATGACCCCGGAGTCCTCCCATGACATAGAAATTATAGAAGTGGAACCACAACAGCAAGGCAATGATGGGATTGAACAGGGTGCTGTTACACAAGAACCAACATCCCTGAATGTGCTTGTCTGAGTGGATGACCAGATGGGAGGAGAACCAAGGATTGAGGGCACTCTAGATTTTAATAAATAATTATGTACTACAACTCTAGAATTGTCCCATGACACAAAAATCATAGAAGAGGAGCCACAATAGCAGGGAGATGAAGAAGTGAGCCAGGATGTTGTCACAGAAGAACCAACATCCTTGAAGGTTGCAGTATGGACTCTTGAAATGCAATAAGAAAATAAACCTGAAGTGGATGTCATTCCTGATATGCATTGGAGTGAAGATGAACAAGTTCAAACAAAATCCTCAGGTGATACTGAAATCCTTGAGGGGCAGTTGCATACTGAAGAAGACATCCAATCTTAGTAGCATGAGGAAAAAGAAGAACAGGGCTCTATCACACAAGAACCAGTAGCCTCACAGCCTCTGGCTAAGATAGAAGCTGATAATCAGGTAGAAAATGGAATTAAAATTTAGAAGGAAGTTGCTCCACAAGAACCAATGTCCTCACAATTAGCTGCCAAAATTTCCACAGGATAACCCCAGAAAGAGGATGATGTTACACAAGAACCAGCATCTCCAAGAGTGGTGGATGTTGTTGCTGAAGAGAGTCCAGAAAAGGTTGTTGCCACACAAGAACCAGCACCCCCCAAGATAGCTTCAGATTTGCAGGGTGTCCAATGTGGCACATCAGGCTACAAGATGTGGATTGATCCCCTTCTAAATTTCATCGACCTGGATTCTGACAAGGAGGAGCATCATGAAGAAGAAATCTTGAACCTTACAGCAGAAGTCTCAATTCTGAGAATGGAGGTAATAAAATGGAAGAGCCGGGTGGAGGAATACCAAGGAAGGATAATTTCCCTCACTGAGCATAAAAATATTATCATGAGACAGGAGGAGAAATGGGCAGAAGAATGTATGACCCAGAGACTTCGAGAGGAAGAGCTACAGAGCAATTTAAGGGAGCTGAAAAAGTTCCAGTTTATGCAGAACGAAAAAGAGCAGATGTGTGCTCTCTCTCAAGAACTCCTGGGCACTAGGGTACCTTCTTGTTCTTACCCTGTCTTATTTTTTGAACAGTTTGTTTGGTTTAAGTTGAGAGCTGTGAAATAAGGGAGGTCATTTGAGATAACGACCTCAGCAAAAATTTTGGAAACACTTTTAAGAAGTAATTTTAAAGATCAAAAATTGTTGTGTGAATTATATTTGCATGAGATGGCTTTCCCTCTAGATCGCCATTCAAATCCTGTCCCTTTTTCAGGGAATGTTCAGTTGAGGTCCTTCGCTTCTTTTGTGAGCAATCATGCTCAGTGGGAAAGGTATTTTCAAACCTTTTCTCACAATGAAACTCACTCTAACCTGTGGGTTCAAAGTGAGACTCAAAATCTGGGTATTCTTCTTGCTCGATACAGGAGTTTGCTTTCATGTCCCATCCAGACTCGACACATAATGGAACTGGAGGAGGAATTTATTTCTACTTGTACCAACCATATTTATATACACCAACAAGTAGCATTGGAAGGAAGTAAGCACGGATGGCAGGTTGCCTCTCCTATACTCAAGAGCAGAGACCCCTATTATTTTAGAAATTTTGAACACGCACTTTCCAGGGTCGAGGGTTATGTTGGATGTATCAGGGAATGTGGGGTTAATTGTTTTAGTCTGAAATTTAAATTTCCCCTCATCTGGTGGCCGGAAAAACCATATAGGATGGACTTCTCACTAACCAAGGTAGAGGAGAATCGATGTTGGAGATATTGGATTTCTCACAGAGGGTTTGTAGAAAAAGAAGGGACGCCTAAGTTCCCCTACAACTTCTCTTCTCTCCATGAACAGAGCTCAGTGCAAGATTCAGATTCAGAGTAATGGAGGTTGTTGCATGAGGACATGCAACAAGATAGTTGGGGGGAGTTGTTGGGCCCAGAAATGGCCTCTTTTGACCACCCTTAATTATCTTTTCTTGTTCTATCCTACCCCATTGAGCATACCAAATAAACATTTTACCCCCATTCTACTCTTCAAACCACCAAGGTATGATTGGTCATTGTTTTATTTTATTAATACTTATGATTGTGATAATTAAGGCTTCGTATCTCTCAATGCACTAACATATGATGGTTTATAAAGGTATTTTGAGATATATGGACTACAAGAAGATTGGGCTGAACAGGCTACGAAAAGGATGGGCATTCATCGCTCGAGCTGATCCCCATCCATCCTATCATTACCTAAGGAATGCGGTTCCAGTGCGATATCCTAGACAAAGATGTGTCAAGGTGGCTGTAATAGAATGCGTCAGACTTGGAGGTCAATAGTGCATTGCTACTTTTGTGTAGCTGTAATCTGAAGATATCATCATTCCTGGGGCGATTAACAATTTTCCTATGTTTCCTATTTTTCATCCTGCCACGTTTGTAACAGCTGTTGTCATTTAGGGCGCTTTTAGATCAGGGATCTTCATGGCTGCCCCATAATAGGATAGGATGTTATGATTTACATTGTATAAATATGGAGAACTATTTCGAGCAAGGGGTTGTTGAACATATAATTAATTCATTGTATTAGTTGTGAGGAGGAATTGTGTAATCATTCTGTCTTTTAATACAAGGAGTTACTTTTGATCTAAGGGTATTTATGTGTGTTCATCCAACATATCTGTGTGAAGGATGGGCCCGCCTTCCACAGGGATCGCTAAGTTAAATTAGGTATTTTCAATTATTTTGTTATGTGATTTTATGTTAGTTTTATTTCTTCATAGGAAGCCATAACAAGTGTGGATTTATAGTGTGTCGTGATTGCATTCCTTGGATACCTATAGTGGCATAGTGTGACAGTCGACTGAGTAGGTAATTATTTCTTATGCAATTCGTGTGGTAACTGTAACAGCTCTGTTCATCCTTATATATTTTAGTTGTCATTTCCATGAATCTTTGCAGCTTGTCTCTTATTTTTATCATTACAGAATTTCATTCCTGTACTTCAATTTCCTAGAACAGCTGAACTCAATCTCTGTATTTTGAATTCCTAGATCAATATTCAATTTATTTTTTTGGATTCCTAGGACAATCGGATTAGATAGTTGAGTTAATCATTAAATGATGTGAACAGGATTTCCTTTTATCTGCAATCATAATTTAGAGGTGACTTTTATTTTTCATTTCTTAGATCAAGACATAGCAGAAGGTAATTGTGATTGCATTCCTTAGAAGGTAACTGGATTAATTAGATTCTTGGGATGAGCATAGCCGAACAGAGGATAGTATTGTTCAATTACAGTGATTTCATGTTTAAGCATATATTGTGCATGTTATCCTTGAAATACAAGACTTTCCCGGGTTGACAATAAATATTGTACACTCTGTATGTTAGTTGTAATTCACTTGCATATTGGATGCCCGACAGATGTTATGACTCAACAATAAAGTAAATATGCACACCTAAAAAACAATCTCAAGTGCAATTTTTTTTTTAAACATGAAAAAGGGGGTATGCCACTACATGTAATGCACAAAAATTCTTTCCTTTTCAAATTCCAATGAAATCCTTCCTATATGAAATCCTGAACACTAATTTTATCTTAGAAAATCTAATGCAAGAACTAAATTAATTCATATGCACTATGCAATAAACATGCAAAGAAAAAAATTATTTTTGTA
Source organism: Pseudotsuga menziesii (assembly GCA_001517045.1). Classification (NCBI taxonomy): domain Eukaryota; kingdom Viridiplantae; phylum Streptophyta; class Pinopsida; order Pinales; family Pinaceae; genus Pseudotsuga; species Pseudotsuga menziesii. The sequence continues at coordinate 203,603 of LPNX011063348.1, forward strand.
TTTTCACTATAAATGCAATAAAAGACCCTACAAATTCTCAAAATCTACTACAAGCAGCAAACCCCAGCCAAGAAATACTCTAAGACTAAGAATTTTAATGCACTAATAATAAAACAAAAAGGATATAAATGAAAAGAACAAAATTCAACGACAAGTCAATGAAAAAGAGGTCTCTGGTCACATTAGAAGCAGTCAAGAGGAAACATAGGAACCCAGGAAGACTCAGTCGCACTCACAACCCACCAAGCACCTTCCACGTCAAAATACCAAGAAAAAGGGATATGTATGTGATTGTTCAAGGGACACCAATGTATGTACATGATTGTATGTACTACATCCCACGTATACACGTGAATGTGAGTTCTATGACCCTCGTATACAAAGGTAAGATTTGTAAAGAGTAAGATAAGATTCAAATCAATTCAAGGGACTTCCAATGAATAAACAAGCTACTGAATGCGACATGAAAAAAAAAATAGAAGCGGAGAGAAAACCAAGAAAAACATGCACCCAAACCTCAACAAAAAGGAAATTCCCAGTGGAGTCTCCAATTCTATTACAGAAAAGACTTCCTATGGCTTGGGGTGTGTAACACCCCGGTTTTGACCCCGTTTGCATTAAATGTATATGATGTATATATTGTAATTAATCGTGGTGTGGAGATAAAGGAAAAATCCCCACCAACAATTTGATTGTGTTATGTTTCGGAGATTGAAATCATTGCTGATGGTATGTCGTGCTATTCGACACAATATAATTTTAACATCATGTAAATATGCAATTGAATTAAAAACCCACAACCAGTTATGTCTATGCAACAAATAATGAGATGGGGGCATGATTTTCCTAAGGATAGGGAGGGAAATGTCTAACCCTTGGGATCCATTGGGGAAAATCCAAGTGTCAATTGATGAACCTATTTAGTTGTCACCTACCTTTTGTCTCACTCATCTTTCCTCGTCTCATTCAGCTACCCAATTAAATCCTCTAATGTAGTTGGGGGTAGTTATTGCATGGAAAGTGGTGTGTGGCAGGACTGTTAGTCCTTTCCCACATGCACACTCCACTAGGGAGCTCGTTCATCCTCATGTGGCCAAGAGGAGGGAGACCAATGACAAATTCCTCATTGTTTCCTCACATAGAGAGATGGGAGAGCCATTTTTTGGGCATTCACGATTTTTCCTTTGTATGTGACATTTCATGTTTTGGTCTTGGCTGATGTGGGTTCTCATTTACGATTTGGGGTTGCTGGACATTTTCTCCTCATGTGCAGGTTTGGGATTTTCCCTCACATGGTCACTCAGTCTTCACGCATGCATACCACGACTGGTCTAGTCTTCCTCTTCTGATTTTGTTGTGTGTGTGCAATTTCTTTCAATTTGTGGTATGTATGGATGTAATCCACCTCCACACAGGTGGTGTGTCCTCTCCTCATGTGATTGAGGATTAGTGGTTGTATTTTCTCCACTTTTGGGTTTTTTGTTTTTCTCCATGAGTGTGGGTGTTGTTGAGTTGTTTTGGCCATGTTAGGGCCAAGAACAACTCTAGGATCATCTTGCTCGGTCTGAGCTGTGTATCACCATTTTGGCTGCGGTGATGTTTCCTTTGTCTTCCCCAGAGCTGTGAATTGCTTGGTTTTGATGTGTGTATGTAGTGGTTGGTCTTTGTACTGTATTGGAGTGGGAATGAAGGCTTGGTATGCTTGATAAACCTGGTGTGTTCAGGAGCCTCATAGAAAGAGCTAGAGGGATGGCTTTCTTCTCCGCACCCCCTGAATAGCACCAGAAGGGAAGTTAGGGCCTCAGGGATTGTGTAACAGAGAAGGGACCGATACGTCGAATGAATTAGGCTAAAGCCCATCTGATACATGAGATGACTTATGATGAATCCCATCCAATACATCAGAGGACTTAAGCTAAGTCCATCTGATAAAGAAACCCAACAGAGAGAAAATTTTGAAAAAAATTGTCTAAGTTTGAATTTGAGCCAAAGCTCTTGGCATGGAGGAGCCAAAGCTCTCGGCTGGGAGGAGCCAAAGGTCTAGGCCAGTTGGAGCTGAGGTGTCAGCAAGGCTCACTGGAAGGGAGCCAAAATGGTGGCAGAAAAAAGAAGAGGAGAAGAAAGAAAAATTTAGAAATTTTTCTAAGTATAGGAAATCTCAGAAAAAATAGAAGATTGATCAACCGATGCGCATTGGAAGATAGAGGAAGATCGATTCGATGTGTATCAGAGGATAGAGGAAGATCGAGCCAATGTGTATTGGAGGACAGAGGTAGATCGATCTGATGTGTGTCGGATGACACATGAAGATGGACCCAATATGGCATCAGAAGACAAATGAAGATGGATCCGATAAGGCATCGAAAGACAGATGAAGACTCACTAGATAAAGTGTCATAACCATTGTCAACTAGTGATCCGACACATTGGATGACTAGTTGGGAAGGGATCTGATCAGAGAAAAGAAAAATATCTAATTTTTTCGGTGGGATTTTCAGTAGAAAAGCAGGTTTTCAGTGGAATTTCTCAGTGGAAAAGCGGGATTCCAGTGGGTTTTAGAGGTGTCGATAGGGTGAAAAATGGCATCGATCTTATGGGCCATAAGGGGGAAAGCCCCCTTGACCCCTGTCGTCCCCCTAAGGCTGTCATTCTTAGTGAAAAGAAAAATCTGTAATTTGGGAAAAGTTGTCATTGTATGATTTTCCTAGAGAAGGTAAGTAATTCTGATTTGTATAAATGATATGCAACAAATAGTTGTGTTACTAACACATTTTGCAGAATCATGATCGCCTTCAAGGGTAGTATTCGAGGCAGTACAGTTCGGTAAGGTAGTGGTTCGGCCATGAGAACCCATGACGGATATGATGCTCGAGACTCCTACGAGTGTGTGCAAGATGCCATGGGGAAAAATGTCCGAGTTGGAAATGATGACATAGAGTCTAATGGAAGGAGATTCCAAGAGACACCACCAAATATTACAGCCACCATGAAAAGCTTGATTAAATCCCAAGAAGGGTAGCATCAGTTGAATGCTGCTATGTTGCAGAGTTTGATAGACTTGCAAATAAATATAGACTCTAAATAGGGTACAGTAAAACTAGAAGGTAGTAAGAGCAGTACCAGAAGAAGAATAAGGACTTCTAGTAGAGCATCTGACTCAGAAGAATCCAGTGGGGATTCAAGCTCTTCTTCTCACAAGGGAAAGAGAAATAGGCACCATAGGGATTTCTCTCGGGATGAATTTAAGAAGGCTAAACTGCCTACATTTAATGGTGAGGTAAATACTGGACAAGAGGCTAATGCTTGGCTTCTTGGGATAAAGAAGTACTTCCAAGTTCAGGATTATTCAAGAAACATGAAGGTAAGGGTTTCCATATTCAATATGACACTAATACAAAAGAGCGGGTTTTTCCACGGAGGTATTCCACGTTTCATACTTTTTGGTGTGAAATCGGAAGCAAAATGAACTTGCCGTCGCTGTATCGACGCTTACTCGTCACTGTATCGACGTTGATAATCTCCTCCGTCGCTATATTGACGGCTTCCTCCTTCAACGTCGCTGTATCCACGGATCTACGTCGCTATAGAGACGGCAATGTCAAGCTATGTCTTTTTAGTTGACCCAGGGCGCTTAAGTCAATGTTTTAGATATATGAAACCAGGCTCGCGGGTAGGCTTCATTTTCGAAGGCTTCAGTGCCAGTCAAATAGAAGGCCATGACCGAATTTTCCCTACAAAAAAAATTCGGTTTCATGGAGTGCCCGTCGAAAAT